>NW_021011478.1:139296-471584 GCF_003987935.1 Bombyx mandarina | reverse complement strand
AGCGATGGTGGATCAGATTCAGCCAGGCTGATGCCCAGCGTGTGCCAATCCACCACAGTCCTCGTGACGGGAACGGAATCGGGAGCGCGACCGAGCTTCATAACGACGGGACGGTGGTCTGAATCTAACTCTGAAACTACTTCGATCGAGTGTAAGCGCAGAGTTACGTTTTTTAATAACGCTATGTCGAGTATATCCGGGCGATGCGCGATATTTAGCGGGTAGTGAGTCGGGGTTAGCGGAGCGACGATATCGAAGGCGAGATCATCGACTAACGCATCAAGCCGCCTGCCATTCGGGGTTGTGGTGTGTGAGTTCCACCTGATGTGTTTACAATTTAGGTCGCCCGCCAGAATGACAGAGCTCCCCATGCCGAGCAGCGCCTCGATATCACTGCTTAGAACGATCTTATCCGGTGGAAGATAAACGGACGCGATAACGATCGGCGCGTGTCCCGTCAGTGAGATTCGGCACACTGATACTTCGATATTAGCGAGTAGATATAAGTTCTAAAGTCTCAGTATAGTTACAACGGCTGCCCCGCCCTTCAAACCGAAACGCATTACTGCGTCACCTGTAGGTATCTGTGCATACTCACAAGAGGTCCTACCACCAGTAATTACGCAACTCATAATTTTGCGGCTTTGATTTTTATTACACGATTAGTATTTTATAAGATTTGATAATATCTATGAATCAACACACTGTTCGCTATCCTGCTATCGTGTTTTTTGTTTATTCATTACAATTCTTTTTCAATTATCTATACTAATACTAATAATATTATAAAGAGGAAAGATTTGTTTGTTTGTTTGTTTCGAATAGGCTCCGAAACTACTGGACCGATATGAAAAATTCTTTTTCCATTAGAAGCCGACATTGTCCCTGATGAACATAGGCTACTTTTTTTATTATTTTTTTTATTTTTTTTTTGGTTTCATGTGTGTTTTAATGTTTCCGAAGCGAAGCGAGGGCGGGTCGCTAGTATGTTTTATAAACACACGACAAGATTAATATCTAATGTTCCCTTATGCATAATAAGTATTAGGTACTTCGGTGCTTAAGCAATAAACATTTTTAAAACTCATAAACTGCTCTAAGGGCAGCTTCCTTCGTAGACTGCGGAGAGCACGCGTTTTCAGAAGATCGAATCAAATTGATGATAGGTATCTGTACTACTTCAAGAAACTGCTACTTATTATAATTAAAATAAATAAAAACTTTTACCATAGAACGTTAATAAATTCAAAAGACTACGCTGCGAACAGTTGTATAACGTCGCATACAATTTGTACAAGCATTCGTACAATACCGCAGTCTTTTAGAAATTGCTTCGCTTTCATGAATAGGTACGGCGGCACGATCCTGCTGAATGAATAAAGACGTGGATATATTGTTGTATCCGTGATCGTTGAGGCGAATGTGCACTGTATTAGAGCGTTTCCATTCTACTCAATGACGTGCCGTTATATATTTACATCTGGGACTCTGATATGTAGTGAGACAAAAAGTCCTTATGCTTTTATCTGCACATTTAACTGAATACCGTTTTTTAAACTGCGTTGGGCTCTCGCCCCTAGTTTGGTCAGATAGGAAAGGTGAGGTTCATTCCGACGACTGCATTTAAGTTGTGTTATTCATAACCAAATTATATAAGGTGAATTGTCAGATCGCATTCCCGATCCTGCGGACAGAATGGAAAGCAGTCGACGTCGCCCCAAACACGTCATTTCGGATGCTCCCGATCCACTAACCGTGCTTTTAGGTACCTCAAGCACCGGTCATAGTTCTCGTCGAACTCGTCGCTTGCGACGAAGGGCTCGACGAGTAAATTAACCCTCAGACACAGCCCACTGAGTTTCCCCCGGATCTTCTCAGTGGTTCGCGTTTCCGATCCGGTGGTAGATTCTGCGAAGCACGGCTCTTGCTAGGGTTCGTGTTAGCAACGTCATCAGGTTTGAGCTCCGTGAGCTCACCTACTAGCTAAGGCGACGCTGATGTAGCCTTTCAAGGCTATCCAGCTTAGGTAGGAAAAAAAGTCAGATCGTCCGTCAGTGTTGTGTACCTACTGCGCACACTTTCTCTTACTTTCTGCCTTTTAGATTTATAATGTTGAGGATTATAATTTTTGCAGTGCAGAATATATTTATATATTTCTTTGTAGTTACTTATGATGATAGTGTACTTATGGTTGAATTCTAATAATTGTATTGCTGATAAAGCTGTTTTTTTTGTCTGAAGACTTAAAGTTAAAATTAAATTCCATTGGTACAGCAAGATAGCCTGTTCCAGAGTTCCTCATTTCAGCCAAACTTTAAACAACTTTCCATTTCGTATATTCTAAATTTAATCGCCGACGCAATACGTTTCCGTACTATTAAATATTTGATTGCTTTTGTCAGAAATTTTAATTAGAAAAATATAAAATCGTGATACAACGAGCACCGATGCCGGTGCGCCCGTATTAGCTTCTTGCAGCAAAACCTCGTACGACTCCGACCTTATTGTGCACTAGCAGATTAAAAATAATACTCGGGCTCGCGGAGCATGCGTTTTTCAAAATAATTTATTTAAGAACGAACAAAGTGATTTCTAATAGGTAGTTGTGTTTTATTTGATGCCCGTTAAATAAGCAATCGAGAGGGCTATGCTCAGAGTTTCCCTGCGAGATCAAATCAGAAATGAGGAGATTCGCAGGAAAACCATGGTAACCGACATAGCCCAAAGGATTGCGACATTGAAGTGGCAGTGGGCAGGACACATTGCTCGCAGAACGGATGGCCGTTGGGACTAGAAAGTTCTTGAGTGGCGCCCGCGTACTGGAAGACGAAGCGTGGGTAGGCCTCCCACAAGATGGGCCGACGATCTATTGAGGTTTGCGGGGATCCGCTGGATGCAGCAGCGCAGGACCGGTCTTTATGGCGAGGCTTGGGGGAGGCCTATTACCAGCAGTGCACGTTCATGGGCTGATAATAAGAAGAAGAAACAATACGTTCTATCAGCTACAGCATTAGCAACTCTGTAAACATTTAAACATAATTAGCTTACAATTTTTTTCTTCAACACATAATTTATAATTCCATTTCCGAGGAACTACATAAAATGTTTCGCGTCATTAAATAGGTCGTAAACAGACGGAAGCTTGAGTTACCGCGGCCGAATGAAAAAAAAAACACTCGGTTATTACGTCGTTAAGGTGTCCGAGCATTGTTTATTAAAGGAAAACAAATAAAATGTTTGAAACTTATATTATTGTGTATGAATTTGCAGCGAATCCGTGGTTAATTCTCGTCCAGCAGTAATTTGAGTTAACTTTTACGCGATCGAGAAGTTAAAAACTCGCGCTAAGCACACAGGTCAAGGGTAACTAGTTAAAGTTAAATTGGTTGCTAATCCTACCCATGAAAGCAGTCTGCAGTGGTGGCTTGGTGCACTGATGATGACTATAATATGTTGTATCGATTGGGTTAAGTACGTTAAGTCTACCTTAGATGTGACTTACATGAGTAATATAGCAACGTGAACTATTGGCACATAGATCATCCATTATTGGTTAAAATAAAATGGTTTAGGAACTAAAAACGTGACTGTATCCTGTTTTTTATGATTGAAGGATTACTGGTGGCCCGGAGGCCTTTCCAGTTTATCAGGACAGGTGGGCGAGCAAAGGGTCAGCCAAGAGGGGTGGAATTTGCTAACAGCTACCCGAGCGCCTCTGAAAGAGACATAATACCTACTCAAGAGCAGCTGCTTCGCGAATGAATCTACTACCGGATCGGAATCGCGACCCGCTGAGGAGATCCGGCAAATTGTACCGTGTATGAATAGTACTACGCAAAAGTATGCTGTCATCGTTACAAAGCGATTTACCTTGTAAAAAATAATTATCAAAACTTACATCACAATGCAACTTGAAGTCTTGACGTAGTACTAAAATCGATAACGAAACCATTTAATCCTTTTACGTTCTGCTAAAACTACTATAAAATAAAATTCGTATCACAATCGGCACAGTGTTACGATATAATTGGTAACGTAAGCTTCGAAAATGGTTTCGGATTTCAGAAAAAAGAAGTTGTTGCTAGTTTTCCAAGTGTTTTTTGACACTGACAAGAGTGGCACTATCGAGAAGTCAGACTTCGAGAAGTCCGCGGAAGGATTAGCCAAAGCCCGAGGATGGGCCCCAGGCAGCCCTGCCTTAGAAGTAGCAAAGGAGCACCTCACTAATATTTGGAATGGACTCCAGAAGGCAGCTGATATAGACGGAGACGGAAAAATAACTCAAGAAGAATGGCTATCGCTATGGGACAAATACGCTCAGACTTCTACACCTCAGGAATGGCAGGATGTTTTTTGCAAGAGCCTTTTCCACGTCCAAGACTCGGGCGGCGATGGCGCGATCGACGCTGAAGAGTACTCAACTGTTCAACAGTCTTTTGGCATAGATAAAGCTCAGGCTGTTGAGGCGTTTAAAAAGATGGCTCAAGGTAAAGATTCGATAACATGGGCGGAGTACCAGACTTTATTTAAAGAGTATTTCACGAGTGATGACCCCAACGCCCTAGGAAATTGTATCTTAGGTCAACCGAGTTTCTAAATCACTATGCTTTGATTATATTTATATTAGTATGTAATATAATAATATTATAGAATATAATATGTTTCATGTTTAATATTTATGTAATTAGTGTTGTTATTTATTTATTTTTCTATAAACGCTTTGAAAATAAAACCCTTTTTTGTTCCGTCGCTACTTTTAATCCAATTTATATTAGATTATGCTATATATTTATTTAGGGAAGGTAATGAGGGTTTTAAGTCAATCTAAAACAAGTGCCGAATAAATGAACTAACCCTGAACTTTTAATTGAAGTAGCAGATACATGTTAATTAGTGCAGCTTAATTACATGATCTAATTTGGCGCTACAATTTTTTGTAATTGTCTCAATTTGTTTCTTAACTGACATCTTTTTGAAGCTGTGATTTTTTATTTCTCTTTTCTTAAAAAAAAAATTGTCTTTACCCTGTGTCCTATTCTGAATCAACGTGAATGTAACATATCATGATGATAGCTTCAGTAGTTAATACGTGCAACAGCAAAACAAACAAACAAAATTTCACATTTGTAACATTAATACGAATTACTGTTACCAGAAACTAATCAAGTCATTTTTTTTTTTTTTTTTTTTTTTTTTATTGCCTTTGTAGGCAGACGGGCATACGGCCCACCTGATGGTGAGTGGTTACCGTCGCCCATGGACTTCAGCAATGCCAGGGGCAGAGCCAAGCCGCTGCCTACCGCTTAATACTCTCCACAAGCCTCGTTTGAAGAAGGACATGTCATAGCGCTCGGGAAACACCGTGGAGGGGAGCTCATTCCATAGCCGGATGGTACGTGGCAAAAAAGATCTCTGGAAACGCACTGTGGATGATCGCAGTGGCTCCAGGTAGTATGGATGAACTCTACTCCGGTGGCGGGCGGTGCGATGGTAAAAACGAGATGCTGGTATCATCTCGAACAATTCCTCAGAGCACTCCCCATGGAACATACGGTACAAAGCACTCCCCATGGAACATACGGTACAATTTTCAGGTAAAGGTTATCCGAGTAATTATGGCGTTATTTTTTTAACACATGTTTTTGTGTTTCAATTTATATAAGTTTGATTTTGTGTTATACATAGTCATGGAGTTCATGAATGCTCACTGTTGGATGTTTTTACTGTTAGCTAAGTCAGGCAGTCAACCGGCCGGCGGTCCCATAAACACAATAATATAATTATGACCATGCGGTACCCGTGAAGTCCAGAATCGTGAAAAGATTAATCCCCGTATCTTTAGTCCTTCACACGAGTTTAACTTGACGCGAAACTTCCAACGCGCGCTTTGGTATGCTTGATCGTAAAAATAGCCTTCACTCAAACGTGCCTCGAAATTCCTCACCGGAGTGGAGTAAATGAACTGTCAAGTCAAGGTACATCGCGACGTACCTTGAGCGTTCCTCAAAACCTCGAAGCAGCGTCTAGTACAAGATGGCTTCCGATAACAGCTTTGAAGAATTTATTGAATATATTTTTGATAACAGAGTGTATAACTATCCGTCGTAAAGGTATTTGGGAGATGCGGATAATCCCTTGGAAGTTTACGATGACGACGAATCCCGAAAACGTTACCGACCTAGCAAAGATTCCGTTGTACATATTCTGCTGCCTTTGTTGACTAACAACATTAATGAAAGCAATCGTGAGCTACTTTTAACGCCGATATTACAAGTGCTAACTGCTCTGAGATTTTACGCAACAGGCCATTTTAAGGTTCGTGCATAATGTGCTTCTCTGTCTACATATCTATAATTTATAACTTCCATTTGGATCATGTGGTATGGTAATTTTAATTTATTAATAATTAATAATTAATAATTTTATTTTATATGTATTTATTTTTCAATGCAATTAGTGTCAAACAGACGGTGGCAGCTTGATCAAATTTTCCTCGAACTGATGACGTCATGGTGACGAAATACCTCGACTCTACCTCACTCGAGTAGAGTTGAGGAATATTGTAATATAAAATGCCAAACTCGAGTAAGTTTTGGAGGTACGCTCGAGGCGTCCTCGGCTGAGTTAGAGTGGAGGAATGTTTCAAGAAATGTCTAAAGATATGGGTGTAAGACACTCGTGGCTTTAAAGTACTAAGGTACGACATTACGGATGGACATAATGGACGAAATTTTAACGTACGAGTAATAAATAGCAAATATTATATCTTATATTTAGCGGTACCTACCCATTTGTTATTAGCAGTGTAAATAGATAATGGCTACCGTAGAATTATCGCCGCTTAAGTAGGGAAAACAGAAATATTCTAAAATATAATCCTCACGTCCTGTCGTGGTTCGTGCGTGACGTTTAGCATTCAGCTGTCTCGCCCGGAGCATTGCAATGCATCAAAATGAAAAGTTAAAAACAAACAGGAAATACAAAGAAATGTTACTTCATGCTCACCACGGTCGTGTCAGCGGACCCACGCTCTTTTGTTTACGCCGTACATTATACTTTGGCTATATTTTATCACGAACGAAACGAGAATTAAAACCCCCTCTATGGATTTCCGGTTCCTTAAATCACAATTTCGAAAATATTAAAAGAATGAAGCGGTACGCAGCGGCTAGACGGTCTCTAGTCTCGCTAAGGTCCAACTTTTTTTTCCCTACCTAAGCTGATAGCCTTAAGAGGCTATTTTAGAGTAATCTTAACTAGTAGATGAGCTCACGGGGCTCATACCGGAGTGATGCTAACATTGACCCTAGCAAGAGCAGTGCTGCGCAGAATCTACCACTGGATCGGAAACGCGATCCACTGAAAGGATCCGGCGAGAAACTCAATGGGCTGTGTCTATGGGTTAATTCGCTCGTCGAGCCCTTCGTCGCGAGCGACGGATTCGACGAGGACGGTGACCGGGATGTCCAACGAAAAAATCACTACGCATCAGGCGTTTAGATCATCAACTGTATCTTAGGTTATGGGTGTTACATCATCGTCCCTTCCATTGTGAGGTTGCCTGTGGAGTTGAATAATTCCGAAAGAATATTTCATGCCCATATATGTTTTGTCAATACGTTTAGAAGTGTTTTAAAGTTTTATTTACTTCTTATCTACCTCCGCAGTACTGGGATTAACAACAGATTTTCCTGGTGTTATGTGGTTACTGGAGCTCATAAATAGATGCCCTCCCGTAACTTGCGACATTAAATATATATTATATATTTCCCTACGTATTCGCTGGTAGCTTAAGGGCCTCAACCTGAGATATTTTGCTAGCAAAATTGCTAGCAATAGCAGAGCTTCGCCTGTGCCATCCATACCATTTTAATGACATAGTATGACGTCTGTTTCAACTTTTAAAGCGGAACGCATTTAATTAGTCGTGGTCAAAATAGGTGGTAACTACAGTGGTGGTACATAACCATCGTGGGCTCATAAGACAACTAGTAATTACGGCTTGATTTTGAATAACAAAATAAAACTAAACTCGTTTTTTAATATTTCAAACAGCTCTAAATTACAGCAATACTCCCATACCAATAAAGGATAGAACGGTAAATAAATTATAACTGCTGCAATTTTATACGACACGATTTTCATAATCAGCTCATGTTCGATATGGTCAAATAAATACCGAACGTTGCCAACTACAAACAGATAACGTCGACATGATAATCAACGAATTTCAATAAGCGATTAAACAAAATAACAACTGATAAATGCGGGCAAAGTCTATATAAAACCCGACGCCAATAAATCTAGATTTGTCCCGATCGCTGCGACGAACAAAATGGTGTCCGAAGTCAGAAAAAAGAAACTGCTCCATGTCTTCAGCGTCTTCTTTGACTCCGATAAGAGTGGAGTCGTAGAAAAACAAGACTTTGAACTGGCTGCCCAGAACATCGCCAAACTCAGAGGGTGGGCCCCTGGAAGCCCCACCTACGACATCCTGCAAGAAAGCATGATCGCCATCTGGCTGGGATTGCAGAAACAAGCCGACGCTGATGGAGACGGAAAAGTTACTCAGGACGAATGGCTAGCTCTTTGGGACGAGTACGCCAAGGACCCAGCTGCAGCAAAGGACTGGCAAAATCTTCTGTGCAAAAGCATCTTCCAGATCCAAGACTCCAGCAATGATGGTTCAGTCGATGTCAATGAGTACGTGACCGTGCACGAGTCTTTTGGTCTCAATAAGGAAGAAAGCACCGAGGCCTTTAAAAAACTGGCTAAAGGTAAAGACTCAATCTCTTGGGCAGATTTCCAGGAATTGTGGAAGGAGTATTTCAGCAGCGACGACCCGGACGTACCCGGTAACTACATCTTCGGTAGATTGACTTGTTAAACTTAGAATTTTAGTAAATAAATTATTTTATACGTACATACTCTTTTTATTTCTGGGGAAATTAAAAGTATATGGTATATTGATTTTTTTGTGATTATAACAGATCATTCTAAACTTGCTAAGGTCAAAATGTCTTTTAGTTTAAGTACAATACCACTCGAGTAAGTACATACCCACTCATGTAAAGCTTTCCTTCTTTGAGAACGGTTAGCTGGTAGATAACTCAATTGTTGAGTTAAGCTCGCCATTTTTTTATATCTTATCGCAATTACTGTATTATATTAATAGTGTGTACAAATAAAGAATAAATATAAATATACCATAAATAAAATTTACAGTAAACAGTATATTCGTAGGTACGTCCTCTGAAAGAGCAATTATACATTCTATTAGACTTTTTGTTCTAATTCAAGTCTACATATACTTGTTATAATTTTTTTTTATGAATAAGGGTTACTAGTGGCCCAGAGCCCTTTCCACTTTCACTAGAACAGGTGGGCGAGCAAAGGCTCAGTTAGGAGGGGTGGGCTTTGCTATTTTAAACTATTACATGCTATGCTAATTAATAATTTGTTACAAACTGTCTTTAGATTATTTTCATCGATAGAGCAGTAATGCGTTTCGGTTTGAAGGGTGGGGCAGCCGTTGTAACCATACTAAGACCTTAGAACTTATATCTCAAGGTGGATGGCGCATTTACTTTGTAGATGTCTATGGGCTCTAGTAACCACTTAACACCAGGTGAGCTGTGAGCTAGTCCATTCATTTAAGCAATAAAAAAAATGCGTTGAAAAAAACTGATATTATTTGAATCAATCTATTTGAGCAATACGCATATTGTTATAGCCCCTTGATGGTTAATTTGTGGTGACAGTATTGGTGTTATATGTTGCTCTCTTAGCGGCTCATGGTTAAAACATCAACAGCTTGCTCGTCTAGTTTTTTGTGTCCATCCAGAAGACCATTGAGGATGCTTTCATCCAAATTTAAGGAGGAAGAAGCCCAAGTTCTATTATACGATGCTGTCTTCGAGGTAGAATTGGTCTGTACTGTTTAAAACGGCACTGATTAATGATAACTAAATTGTTGGGGAATTATTTATTAAATACAGATTATTATTATACAATAAACTACAATTTGAGATTTGAAAGCGCAGCGTGTGCTTGAGGTGATCCGAATAAAAACTACATTTTGATTACTGGAGCCCATAGGCATCTACAACGTAAATGCGCCACCCACCTTGAGATATAAGTTCTAAGGTCTCAAGTATACAACGGTTCAAAATGGCACAGTTTTAACAGGGCTAAGCTGGCCAATTTTCCCATAAAGCTCACAACCCGTACCGTCGAAACATACTTACAGATGCTAAAATAATTATACTTAATGAAATTAAATGTTGGGAAGTTTCAAATAAGTGTTTAGCAAATCTTCACGTTTGCATCATCGTGGTAACATCACATGTCCGCAACGGATAAAGTCTTATCACATTTTATCACGTAAACCTTCCTGCAGGCGCGATAAAGATACGTGCATCATGCTATCGAGTGTTCGCTATAAAAAAATCTATGAGCGCGGACAATTTGGCAAATGAGCGACGCACGACCCCTCTGCCATTAGGAACTCTCTTTTATCGCATTAGTTTTGGTTCCGGACCTTCGAATGTTGGACTCGGCTGTTTGATATTTGAAAATTTTACGTATTCTGATGTTGTACTATTTAGAGCGTTTGCTTCAAGCTTTTGATTTGATTTTAATAGAAAAATTATCGTATTTTTTAAATTATTATACCATAAAAAGCTATAAAAATGGCTTCAAGCCTGTTTTATTTTGTTTATGTAAAAAAACATTAAAGTCGAAGTCGTCGTGGACTAAAGGATAAGATAAAAAAGGTCCGGTGCATTTGTATCTAGCGATGCATCGGTGTTCGAATCCCCCAGGCGGGTACCAAATTTTTCTAAGGAAATATGTACTTAGCAAACGTTCACGATTGACCTCCACGAAAGGAATAGCATCGTGTATTAAAAATCAAATTCGCAAAATTATAATTTGCGTAATTATTGGTGGTAGGACCTCTTGTGAGTCCGCGCGGGTAGGTACCACCACCCTGCCTATTTCTACCGTGAGCAGAAATGCGTTTCGGCTTGAAGGGTGGGGCAGCGGTTGTATACTTGAGGCCTTAAAACTTATATCTCAAAGTGGGTGGCACATTTACGTTGTAGATGTCTATGGGCTCCAGTGAGCAAAATATAGTTTTTATTCGGATCACCTCAAGCACACGCGCGTGTGTTTTCAAATCTCAAATTGTACTTTATTGTACTTCTATACCGTTCCCTCACTGCTGAGGATCGCGACCACATGTGATGTTCCTCCACTGTGTTCAATCATGGGTGGCATGGACCGCATGGTACAGACTACCACCAAGTGCTTCTCTTACTCGATCTGACCATCTGGCTGGTGTTTTGCCCACGGCGCGCTTGACCTCAATGCGACCCGCAATTATGAGCTTCTCTAATTCATGTCTGGGAGACCGCATTGTGTGTCCGAAGAAGCTCATAACACGTTCCCGGCAAATGGAAGAGAGCCTTTTTCAGATGTTTAACTGCCTTAGAATGGACTCGTTAGTTCTCATGGCAGTCCACGGTATTCATAACATCCTCCGCCACATTCACATTTCAAAGGCATCGATCTTTTTGCTATCGCGGCTTTTCATGCACCATGTCTCCGCCCCGTACAGGAATATGGGAAAGACCAGTGCCCGCACCAAGGGCATTTTGGTTTTACAGCAAACGCCACGATTTTTCCAGATCTTCCCGAGGTTGGCCATCGCAATTTTGGCCATACCGGATCTTTGGCGTAGTTCTCCCATGCAGCCACCCTCGGATGTTATTTGCGACCCAAGATATATGAAATCCGCAACTTTCTCGTAGTCGCTGAGTGCATCAAAACGTGGAAGACGTTGCGCTCTATCTATTATCATTATTTTGGTCTTCGAATGGTTGATCTTAAGACCGAGTTTAGTACTTTCTTCTTCTACACGGTTCGGTGGAATTGCCATTTTCTCTTCATCTGATGCAAGCATGGTAGTGTCGTCAGCGTATCGTTCGTGAGTGTTTCACCGCCCAGGAAAATACCGCCGTTCCAGCCTTTAAGTGCTCACTTCAATATATATGTGCTGTAAAGAATAAATAATTTGGGCGACAGAATGCAGCCCTGACGCACTCCACGTTCTGTATGGAAGGATCTAGATCTTCGATTATCCAGTTTCATGAAGCAAGAGCCATCAAGGTACATATTACATCAGGTACATACAGATGAGGAGGAACGCCAAATTCAATTAACACATCAAACATGGCTCCATTGAACACAGTCAAACGCCTTCGCATAATCTATAAAGCATAGCACCAGAGGCTCGTTAAGCTCACGAAATTTCCTCAATGAGCACTTTGACGTTCAATATTTGCTCGCGAGTTCCTTTTCCAGCTACAAAGCCAGCCTGTTCTCTCGGTATCTGGTGGTCTATGAAAGCTGATAGTCTACTGTTTATTATGCGAAGGAGTATTTTACTCGCGTGGGACACGAGTGACAGGGTTCGTTAGTTCCCACACTTTTCTTTGGAGCCTTTCTTGTGAAGTGGTACTATTGCAGATTGTGTCTAATCACTGGGCCATTGGACTATTTTCTAAATCTTGGTACATATCTGATGGATAATTTTTGTCCCTTCTGAACCCAGACTTTGAAACATCGCTGCCGATACGCCATCCGGACCCACCACCTAGACTTGATGGTTATATAATCAATCTGGTTTCGATGTACAGATGATATCGCATCAAAGTATATAACCTTCTCGGGTGGTGTTCAAACCAGGTGTTCATGATGACTTTATTGTAATAATCTGTATTTAATAAATAATTCCCTAACAATTGAGTTATCTTATCTTGCTTTGTACATTGTAATTCGTACAAATAAATCATGTTGATAAGAAACCATATTTTTCTATATAGGCTATATTCAGTCTATATGGTAGTATATTTTTAATTATACAAAGGTACAGTTTATTAGTACTATTTATTAGTATTATGCCATTTATTTTATACACGTTGGCTAAACTTTGTGCTCTATCTCTAAAGGTCTTTGAAGGTAGCGAATTGGCTGTACTCAAAAATCCTTTGCCTACTTAAGAAACAAACAAAAAAACTGCTACATTTATTAGTACTTCTTCTGTACTAAGTTTCAAGTTAACAACATAAATTAAGCTCGACTTTACAATACTTTACTGGTGGTAGGACCTCTTGTTTACTGGTGGTAGGACCTATTGTTTATTGGTGGTAGGTCCTCTTGTGAGTCCACGCAGTTAGGTACCACCGCCCTGCCTATTTCTGCCGTGAAGTAGTAATGCGTTTCAGTTTGAAGGGTGGGGCAGCCGTTGTGATATATGACTTACTTGAGACCTAAGAACTTATATCTCAAGGTGGGTGGCGCATTTACTTTGTAGATGTCCATGGGCTCCAGTAATCACTTAATACCAGGTGGGCTGTGAGCTCGTCCACGCATCTAAGCAATCAAAAATATAAAAACTCGAAAGCATGTAGAACTAACAAAAAACAGACACGTCTACAAATATTCATCATTATTCACAACATAATACAGATGACACCTCTACTTGCTTCGTTGCTTTCATTATCAATTTTCAGTTTAAATATAGTTCTATTTATCTTATCAAAAAACGCCAGTGGTGTTACAATTGTGTGTTTATTACTTCTAGTTCATGGAAAGTGAATAATCTTTTTTTTATGTTTAAGACATTACTGGTGAGCGCCTGGTTGAGCCTTTGCTCGCCCACCTGTCCTGGTGAAACTGGAAAGGTCTCTGGGCCACCAGTAATCCATCATAAAAAAGGAAATGAAACCTCTTAATCTCCTCGGTGCGAAGTTATATTCTCTGTGTTTCCGGCGCAAGTCACTTCTTAGCTCTAAGCTTGAGAACTAATACTAGGGTTGTTTGTACACGGCATTGACTTTAATATCTTGCCTTCTCGGTCCATTTTGAATATGTTAAAGACTTCGAAAGGTTATGATGTCTTCTGGCTCCATATTGACTCCGGCAGCTGCAGGACACCAGGAGGACCGTCAGACCAATATTAATGATGATTTTCACAAAAGACTTGTGCGTAAAGCTACTGCTTCCAAACTCGATTGAGATCCTAACATCAGTTATGATGCTTTCCACAAAAAGTAAGGAAATCCCTTTACCAGAAACCATTTTTTACAAATTAGAGTTAACTTTTAAGCTATCGAGAACTTTAAAAAACTCGCATTAAGCACACGGATCTCGACTTCTCATGCGGCAGACTACATTACGCGTGGATCTCGAATAATCGTTGAGACTTTCAAGGCTGAATTGTGTAATAAAATTAAACAGTACGATGACTGCTATTGACGTCAAAGGCCATGTTATCATCAGACCATTCTCAGATAACAAAATTTGAAGCTTAGCTTTGATTTATAATTGGCTTGTATACATAGATAGATAGGTAGGTATATTTTCTGACTAACCTTGATTCTGAGAAATTAAAAAAAAACAACGTAATTTTAAACTAAGAGAATAAAAATAGTAACTCCGAAGTCGAACTCTGCGATCAGTATTCAACAGAGTCCGTATCGCGGAATTTGTTAAAATATTTTGAACTTACATATTCTAAATTCTTGTTACGTTGGTATATTTCCAGTGTTCATAAAATAATAAATCAAATCTTTTTTTGTTATCTATCTATCTATCTTCTATATATATAATTTGACTAATTTTGGTCTTGAATTATGTGTCAAAGTCCTGAGAAGGTTTAAAAGGTAGATAAATATGAAAATGCTCGGAATTAAATAAAAATAACAATTTTGTTCGGCGGATTCCTTTTGTTTGTTTTAGGTTTATTTTACACAAAACTTTAGATACTATATTTATCGATTGAGACAATACGAAGTCTGCCGGGTCAGCTAGTACAGTATAAATAATATTAGCCTGTAAGTAAACTGCCACATCCGTATTTCGTGACCGCAGTGTGTGAGCGAGGGCGGGCGTGCTCGCGACCGTGACGGATGCCTTCTATCTGTCAAGCCGCTCCGCCCGAGATACTCCTGTTTATGCTTACATGTAAACAGATATACAGTGTCAGATATGATGAGCAAAAGTAAGAAAATCATTTAAACACATTAGCGATAAGGGAAAGTCAATGATATACTGGGCGTAATCGCATCTTATATATGTTATCTTATATGTTCACTGATATATTTCGCGAAATGGATTGATATTAAAAAACATTATTCGTAATTATCACTGGTACTTATTATGAGTTAAAAGAGGTAGGTTAATCCATTTTTGTCACCCACTCTCTTGGTTGGCTTGAAGTGGGCAATACCATTTTCGTTCTACCACTGTCGATTGGCCAAGGCACAGTCTAACATCTAGGCTATGAGCTCTTTGAGGCAAGAAATCAAAGTTTCAATCTTACTCTATCCTATCCTTTAATGACGTTTTCATCTGTCACGCATCCGAAAGGTTAAGATCGAAATGCTTGATCGCTTGGAAATAGGTAAGATGCTGGTGGAAATGAGAGCAGTCCTCTAATAATATCGACGAAACTAATTCGAAATACACGAAAGATCCTTAAAATATATTAAAGACAATAGCTTAGTCATAAATAAGGCGGATTCTCCATCGACATTGGTTGCTTAGTAGATTGCCGGTCCCAACATAGCTGTATAGAACTTGAGGGTTTATACATTTTTATGTTTATTTATTGCTTAGGTGGGTGGACAAGCTCGCGACCCACCTGATGTTAAGTGTAGTACAACGTAAATGCCGTCATCCACCTTGAGACATTCTAAAGTCTCAGTTTAGTTACAACGGATGTCCCACCCTTCAAACAGAAACGCATTACTGCTTCACGGGAGAAATAGGCAGGGCGGCGAGCGGACTCACAAGAGGTCCTACCCCCTGTAATTACGCAAATTATAATTTTGCGTGTTTGATTTTTATTACACGATGTTACTCTTTCAAAGTGGAAGTCAATAGTGAATATTTGTTAAATAAGTATTTCATTAGAAAAATTGGTACTCGCCTGCGGGATTCGAGCACCGTTGCATCGCTATATACGAATGCACCGGACGTCTTATCCTTTAGGCCGCGACGACTTGGATTGGATGGATTTCGTCGATTCGTTCATCACCACTACACTGCTTCGTACGGTTAGCATGGTAACACTGGCGTTGCATTGATAACGATGACAGATCAAAACGCAAACATTGTACAATTGTGTGTGTGTTCAGAGATAAAATAGTTATCCTGAACAATTTGCCGAGCAAAAATAACCTTGGCTTTATTTAAATTGTCTGATTTAGCAAAAATGTAAATTGTTGTAATGAAATTCGTGTTCTCAGACGAGCTCACGGCCCGCTCGATTTTAAATGGTTGCAGCTCATATGAAATTATAGCCGCAGTTGCAGAAGTAACTCTAATTACATACTCTATCAGACATAGATCTTACTTATAATTTAATCATCAGTTCAACTTGTAGTGAGCGATCGGTCTAGGCTAACTAGTCCTACTGCTTTTCTATTATCCATTAGTACTCTTTCTTCATTTATCTGGATGGGTGAAGGTCTCACAGCCCACCCGGTGCTCAATGGTGATCGGAGCCAAATAATCATCACAATGTTATTGCGGCCGCCTAGCTATCTTCTATCTATCTTTTTATCATCTATCTAATTCATTTAAATTTAAATTGAAGCAACAGAATGCTCAGAAGCTTACCGCCACCTAACTTGAGACGTACATGAAGTTGAAGCCTCAAATGCGTGAGGTCAAAATAGATGCATAACGCCAGATACACCATGTGCATGGTCAGCCAACTGTACAACAACCATTATCGTACCTGCTTCGAACAGCGGCTTAGTGACATCGCTGGATACAACCAAACCGTGCGTCTTTTCTTCTAAGCAACGATTACCTTTTCAAAGGTCTGTCGCTGTGAACTCGTCAGCCCACTAATAAAAGCCGACTGACCCATATAAGTATTTTATCTCCTTAAGTTAAAGTGACCAGATGATTTAAGTACTATGCACTTCCTTTTTCATATTTCTTTCCAAACATCTCCCTGATAACCAAGAACAATCTTGTACGCACTTTAGTGTTCTCCATATTCTTATATGGTGTAGAGACCTGGACCATGAAGAAAGCCGATCGCGACCGAATTGGTGCAGTTGAGATGTGTTGCTGACGAAAGATGCTAGAGATTCCCCGGATAGCACGTCGCACCAACGTGTCGATTTTCCAAGAACTCCAGATAAAGACTGGGCTTTCTATCATCTGCCTACGTAGAGTTCTGGAATACTTTGGCCGCATAGCAGAAAGCTAATGATGACTCGTGACTGACAAGATGGACGGAAGTCCTACCACGAGGTAGAGGCCCGAGACGTTGGACTGACCAGATATGGTGGAATTCACTTCGTGACATGAGGTAGGTAAAGTCTCAATAATGTTATCTATGGCTCCGAGCCAAGTACCTTGGTATCACTCGTTAGGAATATCTCAGGACTGATCGACTGATCGACCACTTAGAGGAGGGGGTGGTGAACTGGTGGTAGGACCTCTTGTGAGTCCGCGCTGGTAGGTAACACCACCCTACCTTTTTCTGCCGTGAAGCAGTAATGCGTTTTGGTTTGAAGGGTAGGGCAGCCGTTGTAACTATACTGAGATCTTAGAACTTATATCTCAAGGTGGGTGGCGCATTTATGTTGTAAATGTCTATGGGCTCCAGTAACCACTTAACACCAGGTGGGATGTGAGCCCAACCATCTAAGCAAAAAAAAATCCTCACTAGCCTCGACACCACAGTTCACGCTGCTCTACACTCGGCGGCAGATAGGAGCAAATGGCGTGGAATGATCCAGAATAGTCTCTTGTTGCGAGGAGGTGGTCATTACTTTCAGTATTGAGGAAACCGAAGCGAGAAGAAGAAGAAGAAAACGTAGGTACTTCCATTTAGTTTAAAACAAAATTGAATTTAATTTTAGTTAGGCATAAGAAATGTTATTTAACTGCCTTCTTGATTTACGTCTAGCTCGGGTTCGATTTTGATTAATGGTCGGTCTTCATATTTGATAAGACAATATTAACAATAGGGAACTTTTTCATCGTCCCTCGTTTGTGTGTGTTTCAATTTTACACAGAAAAATCCTAGTTTGGGTATGTTAAATTCTCTTCTTCAACTCGTGTCCACACATGCTCAGTGTAGACTACATATGCACTCATATAAGTATTCATATAAATGGTATGGTAACCTCCTTAGTAAAATTTCTTCGCTAAAACCTACTAAAAAAAGAAAAAATATTCAATGCTGCATTGCAGGCACAATGTGTCAGCAAGTTACGTCAATATGTACCTTAGGATACAAGAAAATATAGATAAGAAATGATTTCATGGGGCAGATACACTATATAAAGGCAATCAAAAGTGACAAGAACTCATTAGTCGAGACAAATCAGCAAAATGGTGTCAGATTTTAGAAAGAAGAAGTTGTTGCACGTTTTCACCGCTTTCTTCGATACCAATGGCAGCGGAACCATTGATAAAAAGGACTTTGACCTTGCCATTGAAAGGATATCCAAATCGAGAGGCTGGAGTGCTGGAGATGCTCAGTACAAAGAAGTTCAAGACACGCTTTTGAAGGTCTGGGATGGGTTGAGCAGCGCTGACATCGACAACGACGGCCAAGTCTCCAAAGAAGAGTGGATTTCCCTCTGGGAGAAGTTCTCCAGCAGCCCGAGTGACTGGCAGAATTTATACTGCAAGTTTATATTTCAACTTGAGGATGCTAGTAATGACGGATCCATCGATAGCGAGGAATTCTCTTCGGTCTACGCTTCTTTTGGTCTAGACAAGGCTGAAGCTGCATCAGCTTTTCAGAAGCTATCCAAAGGCAAGTCATCTGTCTCCTTCGCTGAATTCCAGGAATTGTTCAAAGAATATTTCGCTTCTGAGGATGTGAATGCCCCTGGAAACTTTGTCTTCGGGAAGACCAGCTTCTGAAGTATAGCGAACTGATTGTGATCTTAATTATGATCTGTGTTTAGAATTTGTTGGTCTCGTATTTAAGTGTTTTGTTATTAATAAAAAAATCAATTGGATCCAATATTGTTTTGCCTTTTTTAACAACATATAATGCACCGGGTTTGCGTTCAACCAAGCTATATCACTTACGCTAGGCTCTTGATGGAGAAGTCAATCATACCTTTTTTTAAAGCAAGAATTGAATTATAGTTTTCGTAATTACAAATTAATTAACTTTAATTTCTCAAGATTTTTGGATGACTGTTAAATTTGAAAAATCGCTAGTGAAGTATTCAAAATTTGTATTATTTTAATTATTCAAAGATTGCTTGTAGCTTATTTAAATTCTTCAAAGCCTATTTTAGTTATGCTTGAAGAATTTATTTTAAACATGGCAGTATCTTGAAGCTAACTTAATTCGAAGAATCTTTATTAAACTTCTAAGGCAAATTTAGTTTGGGCTTAAGATATAAATATTGGCGAAAGCGTTATAGCTAATCTACTAACGGGTAGATGAACTCACAACCTACAGATATGTAGTCAAGTGACACAACAAGGCGTCGCCATCAACATTGAGGCATGGTGTCACTAAAGTCTTTAATACATTGGAAGTCTGCCACCTCTTCAAGCACGGTAGAATCAGTTGGAAGGTTGGAAGGGTTTGAAATGCTGTATGTACTGCTGTAATCGCTCACCAAGCCAATTCTTAAACGTTCTAAACAATCTAATTCCGCTGTCTCTTTATTATGGCCGAAATTTACACCACTCATCATAATTCTTAACATCTCCAATTTAAATTAGGTCTTTAGTTTATTTCTTAAGGTATTCGGGTTCTTCAAGGACTTTCGACTTTGACAAACTTTAGTAATAACGAGTTTATGCGCAGGATTTTTAGTTTTGGCTTGTTCTATGCGATTCAGCGACATTAAGTGCTCCTCGTAAATATGGTCGCGTCTAATGAAAGATTGATGCGTACAAAAATAGTACTGCGTGCGATTGTTTGTATTGTTTATGGCAGTCTGGTGTTTGTGTAAATGTATTACACTTTAATGATCGTTCCTTACCGTAACTATTTTGAATACCAAACATAAATAAGAATACATATTATACAACATATTTTGTTGAAAATGTTCTCCTTACACCTTATTGTCTGTTAATAATCCAGAATTATCTCTGAATAGCCAAAGACAACTTTACTGATTCTTTATTGAAATGGAAAAAAAAAATAAAAAACACTAAAATATCAATTTCACTCAAAAAAAAGGGATTTACTTACATAATAATAATGTAGATATATGTACTTACAAATGTCGTCAAGAGATTTTAAGAATCAATGAATGATGAAAATCGCTGTTGCAGCGACGATGTCGTGTGACCCTAAGTATCTTAATTTATTTTATGTAGTTCCTAGTTCACCTGGTGTTTAGTGGTAACCGGATCACATACATATCGTTAATGCCACCTTGAGAGATGAGTTCGGAAAGCCTCAGTTTATTCGAGATTCCAGTAATTCCTTCACCGTGGAGTTATTTGTATATCATTAGTAAAAATGGTCCCTGCCAGCGAGATTCGAACACTGGCAAACTCGCATAGCTTGATATGAATACACCGGGCGGCCTATCCTTTAGACCACGGCGACTTCAAGATAACCTTGACGAGCAAATAAAGGACAATGAAAAGTATTTGCTTCTAATCATTTTCAATTATCATACTGCTGTGTCAGAAACTACTGCAAAATAAACAAACGTAAAATAGGTCGAGAGATCCCCTTTAAGATACAAACTTACAGCGGTTATAAATAAAATATAATTTAGCGAAACAGCACGAATAAAATGGACATTTTTGTCGGAATACGACGAGTGCTAATTACCAAGCTAAATTATCGCGCTGAGCCTCCGCCCGGGGTTTGCGTGTCCGATTTAAGTTATAAGCGAGAGCGATTTATGTTTTTAGATTGGACTAAATTTTTTCGGTTTTTTTGTTTTTTGATTTTATAGTTTTTTCTAACTCTAGACCATATGTTTTATAAAATCGAAGTAAAAATTGTGACGACATTTTGTAGAAATAATTATGGTTTTAATAGCTCTTTCTAAGAATAACTCAGTATTAAACTTCGCAGCTATCTGCTTTACCGATCGTTTTCACTGTATCAAATGTTTCAAATTGTATCAATTTAATTCAGTATCCCGGCAGATTACCCAAGAGTCGTTGATATCATTAACAATATTAATAAATATATGGGTAATAACTCTAAACTATGTATATATATTATTATACTTTTTTGTGCATGTTTTTGTAAATTCATATAAATTTCATTGCACCTACCACTATTTACTCTCGACTACCTTTGGTTGATTGGTAGGGAATGCCTTGGGCATTAAGTCCGTCAATATAAATTTTACATGAAGTGTAATAAATAAATAAATAACTCTACATATCTAATTTTCCAGTAATGGGACATATCGTGATCACTTTGGAAGAGACTTATGTCCAACAGTAACATGTCTGTAAACTGATGATGGACAGTCAAGAATAAATATGTACATACTGTGTTAGGATTTCTTTCTTATGACTTGTACCAAAACAGAAGGATCTAGTGGCTAGCTGGAGGGTCTCCAAGAGTGGCTCCGGGATATTTATTACACCGTTATTACGCATAATCGCTGTTTAAATCTACCTGTTTTATAACGTGATCACCCACTTATTAACCTAAAATATGAAAAGTTACTCGAATCCGGATTTTATCTCTCAAATTGTGGGTCGCTAACTTAGCGAGCTACCGTTTTTTATCGGTCACGAGCCTAGTATAACTTATGAATCAATATTTTCGGGAGAAGTTACGGTTATGATCTAGAACAATGAGGTTTTATGTAAAAAGAATTATGTGCTTCTGCCTAATTCTAACTAAATTCAAGTTTTTTTGGCGATTTGCAGCAAACAGGTTGACGATAATAGCACTGGTATGTCCAGTCGAATTTCTCTTTCTCATTGGTGATAATTAGTGCATCTTGATAGCCTGTAAAGGTAGATAAAAAAAAACTAATCGTTTTATTCCTGTTGGAACAGAATCTGGGTGGGGTAAGGGGACGAGATGGCGTCACGAGTTGCATCCTGAGGATACTCCTGGTAGCTACGGGCCAGGGCTAGGACGAGTCACAGAACCTTATTGAGGTTGCTCTCTTATTAAGTAGACGAGCTCACGGCCCACCTGGTGTTAAGCGGATACCGGAACCCATAGACATCTACAACGTAAATGCCGCCACCCACCTTAAGATATGAGTTCTAAGGTCTCAGTATAGTTACAACGGCTGCCCACCCTTCCAACCGAAACGCATTACTGCTTCACGGCAGAAATGGGCAGGGTGGTGGTACCTACTAGTCAACAAAGAGGGGATTTTGAAGCGTCAATATCACAATTCCATGTTTGAAGCATTCGCTTAGAAAAACTAAAGGAATTGATAGAATTCAAATGTCAGGAAGAGCTGCATTGTATTTTTTGCGGTAAAAAGAGCAATGTATTCGGAATCCGTCCCGTGTGTCAGTTACGTTTGCCCGCAACGACACGGAGCAGCGAATTATTGTGCAGCTAATAGAACTCGACTTTTATGTCAATTAATAAAAACTAGTGATCCCGCAGTAGTCGAAATTCGACTATAATTAATTGGAATTGTAAGTTTGTACACTATTATGATTGTATTTTATACTTCTATAATCACAAATTTCGCCAAGGCTACACTATAAAAAATATTAACAAAGACAAACAATATTTAATTTATTCTCAATTTGACAACAGACGTCAAGAACAAAAGTTTGACAATAAATAGTATGCATGCGTATGTGCGTCAAATACATGGTATGTAGTGTGTGTAATGTTTTCTTTATTGATTTAACGTATCTTTTATGCATTATTTAAAAAAAATATTAGCATTGTGCACCTCTTCTCTATATTCTCTATAAGTGTGGAAAATTTCATACTCCTCCGTCCGCGCAATTTTCGTAAAAAGGGATACCAAGTTTTTACTTCACGTATTAATATATATAGATTTTTAATATGAATGTCGTGATCAAAGATTATGAGTTATTGAGATTCCTTGTTTTATTTTTCTGACAAGACCTATTTAAAAGAAATTTTGCAAGCTTGACAAAATATAGAGCCCCCTTTCCAAGTTATTTGAGTAACATTAACAAAAATCGTAAAAATCGTATCATACTATAAGTTTTGTTGATTTGTAAGTTGGGTGGACGACTTCATGTCTCACCTGGTGTTAAGTGGTTACCGGAGCTCATAGACATCAACCACGTAAATGCCAAAATCCTCCTTAAGAGATGTTTTTCCCTACCTAAGCTGATAGTCTTGAGAGACCATTTCAGCGTAACCTTAACTAGTAGGTGAGCTCACGGAGCTCAAACCTGACGACGTTACTAACACCGGATCGGGAACGCGACCCGCAGAGAAGATTCGGCGACAAACTCAATGGTGTGAGTTAGTTTACTCGCCGAGCCCTTCGTCGCAAGCGACGGGTTCGACGAGAACGTTGACCGGTTTTACTAGTAAAATTATTTCAACGTTATTTCATTTTATTTTTTATCTTATCATTAACTCATTCAGAGGATCATATAACATGTACATGTACATGTACTCATGCTCATTTTGAAGTCATTGTGGCCTAAAGGATAAGACGTCCGGTGCATTCGTGTTGAGCGATGCACCGGTGTTCGAATCCCGCAGGCGGGTACCAATTTTTCTAATGAAATACATACTCATTGACTTCCACGGTGAAGGAATAACATCGTGTAATAAAAATCAAACCCCCAAAATTATAATTTGCGTAATTACTGGTGGTAGGACCTCTTGTGAGTCCGCGCGGGCAGGTACCACCGCCCTGCCTATTTCTGCCGTGAAGCAGTAATGCGTTTCGGCTTGAAGGCTGGGGCAGCCGTTGTAACTATACTTGAGACTTTAGAGCTTATATCTCATGGTGGGTGGAGTTGTAGATGTCTATGGGCTCCAGTAACCACTTAATACCAGGTGGGCTGTGAGCTCGTCCACCCATCTAAGCAAAAAAATGCAACCCGACTTGCATGTTGCAGGGCTTTCTTTACCTTCTATTCATCTGATGTCAATTGCCCAATGGCAAACCTTGAACTAACAGATCAGGGTAGCATTTGGGCGTTAGCTTAGAAAAAAGTTGTTGTTATACATTAATGCAATTAACGTACAGTGGGGAAGTAATTATTAGTTTGAGGGTACCCGAATTAAATTGAATTTATTGCGTAGACGGGTGAATGAGCGAATATAGCTCACCTGGTCATAACTGGCCCATAACTATTACTAACTAAACGCCGCCCTCACCTTGAGATATGAGATCTAAGTCTTATATAGTATAACGATTCTTCTATTCTTCAAAACGCAACAAATTACTGCTTCGTAGCAGAAATAAGCCGGGCGGTACCTAGCCGTGCGGATTCAGAAAACGCCCTACGACCAGTAATTGCACAAATTTATTTATTTGCGGTTTTGATTTTTTTAAAAGGAATTTTTATTTTATCGTAGTATCTAAATCGATAGTATCGTAGATCGTAATTAAAACGACAGATATTTTGTGTATCAAGTACGGTCGGCACCTCTTTCTATTTTTTTTTTATTGCTTATCTGGATGGACGAGCTCACAGCCCACCTGGTGTTAAGTGGTTACTGGAGCTCATAGACATCTACAATGTAAATGCGCCACTTATCTTGAGATATAAGTTCTAAGGTCTCAGTATAGTTATAACGGCTACCCCACCCTTCAAATCGAAACGCATTACTGCTTCACGACAGAAATAGGCGGGGTGATGGTACCTACCCGTGCGGACTCACAAAAGGTCCTACAACCAGTAACTTTGCTGCAGTCATGCTTGCTTGATATGTCTATTTTATTTACCTGGTATACTGAAAGAAAACTCATAAATTATTGCCATTTAAGACGTGCACAGTGAGTCTCTGAGGTCCACTTTCAAGAAAATACTTTTTATTCTTAATTTTATAAGTGAATTTTCATAGAACTGCTTAAAATTCTTATCGAAATTACAAGTAAATTGCGATAATGGAATGCGTCAATACTGTGATACTATCTATGACTGCACGAGGTGACGTGGTACATACTGCAACATTTTACACCGTTATTTTGGTTAGAATTTTCGCACGTCGATCTATAATTATTAATGACAAGCTTATTAAGATGGATAAAATTAAATGATGATGGTATAGCGTGTTGGGAGTTCGTATGGTTAGTACTACCTCTAGCTCCAGTTCTGCTGATCATGGGGAAATCATGCCTGCAGATTTGAAGGGTTAAGATACGCGTTTTGGCAATGCAACTGAGATTTGAAATATAAGTTTTATCTTGGGTAGTATTAACGCTGTTATTTGCATGGACTTCAGGAGCCTTACCTGCTTATCATCACAATTAAAAGACTAGATACAATGATCGATGGATTCCAACGTACCGGCTACTTCCATTAGGATTCGTACACAAGCGCTGTATCGTTATTCGATTAAGATCTAATCAATTTTGATCACCGAAGCAGAGTACATGACACCATTAAAACCAGAGTACTCATTTGCTCTGCGTTTTTGTGACCATTTTGATTTTGTGATGTCATCTATATATATAAAAATGAATTGCTGTTCGTTAGTCTCGCTAAAACTCGAGAACGGCTGGACCGATTTTGCTCTTGAATTATTTGTGGAAGTCCAGAGAAGGTTTAAAAGGTAGATAAATATGAAAATGCTCGAAATTAAATAAAAATAACAATTTTGTTTTCCTTGGGTGTGTCCCCCGTGGGACGGATTCTTTTTGTTTGTTATAAGTTTATTTTATACAAAAGTTTAGGTCTTTTATTTATCGATTGAGGCACTACGAAGTCTGCCGGGTCAGCTAGTAAGTAATAAAAATAAGTATTTTACTAAATACACAATAAGTTCTGATTTGTGATTTGAACAATTTTGATACTCGCATCCTGGTTAATAAATACGTAATACTTTAAAATAAAAGGAGTTGTAGTGGCTAGTTTGCATGCGCTAATGCCACATCCAATTAAATTCTTAGCGCTCCTGGACGATGCAGTGGGGCTCGGACTTCGGTCCAATTCGAAGTACGCATGTAAACTGCATTATTCTATTGTGTGTCGTTTTGAAGTATTTATTATAAATAAATTTGTATGTGCGATACAACTCGACTTCAAACCTATTTTTAGTGGTTTTTAGTAATATCTTACTAGAAAGAAATATACTTTAGTTGTGAATGTCAGCTGATGAGGACTCATCTTAAAATAATCATTAAATCTTAAGATGGGTGGCGGCATTTACCATTTAAGATCAGGTGGGCCGTGAGCTCGTCTAACCATCTAAGCAATTAAAAAAAATACACCACATAGGTACACGAAGTCTAAGCTCACCTGATGTTAAGTGGTTACTGCATCTCATAGACAAGCGTCGGCTTGCAATGCCATATTACTAGAAATTACGTAAGACTGAAAAACTGGTGAAAGTATTCCCATGGATGGATACAAATTCACCAATAACAGGAGCAGGAGTAGCTCGAGGAGGTGTGATCTCAGAGCCCCATTTAATATTTAAGTCAGACAGAATGTTATGATTCTTATGGCTTTTTTTATTTTATTTTTATTATTGCTTAGATGGGGGACGAGCTCACAGCCCACCTGGTGTTAAGTGGTTGCTGGAGCCTATAGACATCTACAACCGCAAATGCGCCACCCAACTTGAGATATAAGTTCTAAGGTCTCAGTATAGTTACAACGGCTGCTCTACCCTTCAAACCGAAACGCAATACTGTTTCACGGCAGAAATAGGCAAGGTGGTGGTACCTATCCGTGCGGACTCACAAGAGATCCTACCACCAGTAATTACGCAAATTGAAAATTTGCGGGTTTAATTTTTATTACACGATATTATTCCTTCACCGTGGAAGTCAATCGTGAACATTTGTTGAGTACGTATTTCATTAGAGAAATTGGTACCCACCTGAGATTCGAACACCGGTGCATCGCTCAACACGAATGCACCGGACGTCTTATCCTTTAGACCACGACGACTTCTTAAAACTTTTCTATCTAGCCCATCCTTGAAAACCTTCCTTGCGTAGTATTAGTAGGGAAGTATCGCAATTCAGTCTAGTGATGCCGTCAGTAATCATGGCTTAAAAATTATAGGAAGGACTGCGGTCAAACCAATATAATTAAGATTTGTTTTCTATGATTTAATTAGATCGAAATATATCACCTGTATTTAAGATCTAGAAGTTGCTAGAGCTTGGTAAAATAATGAAAACGTATAAGTAATATTTAAAATATTCGGTCCATACTTTGTTTCATTTTCTGACGTCTAGCATCGAGACTTCGAGTCGTTGTGGCCACGAAATGAGTGATTTTTTTTCTTACAGATGGAATTTAAAAATTACATACCTCCGAAGGTTTCTGGTCTTCTGATCTTCATCCGTGGCTTAATAAGTAAGACGTGCGACGTACTTACTCGGCGAAAAATATATCGCTTAGTTAGGGTTTTGTTTCAAAGTAAGTAAATACGTACCTGTTATTCCGTGCTAACATTTTCTGTCTTCCACGAAGAGAGAATATTAACATCTACAGATGTGAAATTACTGTTCATGTGTGGCGGGTAGCCATCATATAACGCATGATATTTGACAGATGGCTGAATCTCGCTTACGACATTTTCAAGATAAAGTGCATATATACAAGTTCCGAACAACAACATTCGGACCGTCGGTCTACCGAGCAAATATCACCCGCTCGGTGGAAGATCTTCCCTTTGTCGTATATCTCTACATATGTACTTATAAAAATTAAAACTACTTTTAAGACTGGCGTCGTCTGCGATCACAATAACTGTAAAGTACTCGAAAGGTTGGAAATTATTTATATAAGGACAATAAAAAGATGCGAGAAATGTGAGATTAAACCGTAAAAATAGTTTTATTTAGCACCGCGAAAACCCAAGAAAATACTATTATAAGAAATATATTGTTGTACAAAAATGTCATGTTTTCTATTTTTGTTTTAAGGCGAGATTAGAAGTTTTGTTTCTTTATTTATTTTATTTATTTATTTATACTTTATGCACAAAACAAAACTTGTACACAGGCGGACTTAATGCCATGGGCATTCCCTTCCACTCGACCATAGGGTGGTGCAGAGATAATGCATGGTAGGTGCATTAACAAAAGAATAACAAACAACAACAACAAAACAAAAAAAAAGAACAAACTCAAACCAAACCAAACCAAACCAAACCTTTATGTAATTTTTAATAAATAAACTGTAGTGAATATGCGATATGAAACTTCTGCTTTCGTGGCTCCAACTTACACTCTTGATAAATATTTGAGGCGACGATATCTCCACACTTAATGGCAGTTGGAATATCCACGTTCTAAGGTCTCAGCCGTGTATAATATAGACACTCGACTTTGCATACATTTATTTCGAAAGCGTACTTTTGTTAAATTTCTAAGCATAATATGTAGTGGTATGTAACGTTGATGCGTTACTTTAAGTTTTAGAATGAGCTACGTGCCAATGTGATGACTTAGCACTGTGTCATATCTTTCTTCGATGCAAGTTTTACGGCTGTCTGGTGTAGTGGTAAGTGACATGGTCACTACACAAGGGGGTCGCGGGTTCGAATCCCGCCAAGGAAAGATATTTGTATGATAAATATAAATGTCTTTTCCAGGGTTATGGACGTATATTAAATATATGTATGTGTATAATAAAAATATTACATTTATTTCCGTTATCTGGTACCTGTAACACAAGTTCTTTACGAGCTTATCACGGGAGTAGTTAACGTGGCGTGATTGTTAGTAAATATTTATTTATTTATTTATTAAGTTTAAGACATTTGCATTACGGTAGGTAGCAACCTGGTAGTGCTTCCAGAGGTGGGTTTGCGATTCATTCGGTTTGGGGTGGCCACCACGCAGCATGAAGTCAAAACTGGTAGTTAAACGCCACCGCCACCACCACAGGTCTAATAAAGTACACATTAATGGAAGAAAACTTAATAAATAAAAAATAACTAAATCATAAAATTTAATTGATCAACTGTAAAATATTTCAAAAGGTATCATTACATTGTAAAATAATATGTTCAAGTGTTTCACGATACCTCGTGTAGTATAAAATAATTATACCACTGCTTCCCCACTTCAACGTCGCCGCGATCATAATGCTGTTGCTGATGAAGGGTTTCATAATTACTATCCGTATGAATTTATATCTATTGGTAACATTGAAATTATAAGTAATATATTATTCAATTCACTTCGTGACATGAGGTAGGTAAAGTCTCAATAATGTTATGTACGGCTCCGAGCCAAGTACCTTGGCATCACTCGTCAGGAATATCTCAAGACTGATCGATTGATCGACCACTTAGAGGAGGGGGTGGTGAACTGGTGGTAGGACCTCTTGTGAGTCCGCGCGGGTGGGTACCACCACCCTACCTATTTCTGCCGTGAAGCAGTGCCGTTTCGGTTTGAAGGGCGGGGCAGCCGTTATAACTATACTGAGACATTAGAACTCATATCTCAAGGTGGGTGGTGGCATTTACGTTGTAGATGTCTATGGGCTCCGGTAGCCCCTTAACACCAGGCGGGCTGTGAGCTCGTCCACCAATCTATGCAATAACAATAAATAAATAAAAAGAAGTGAAATTCCTATTCAGATGCCGAAATGTCTTGTTTGTTGAGCTGCGCGTTCTAAACCCTCAGACGCAGCCCACTGAGTTTCTCGCCGGATCTCAGTGGGTCTCTCAGTGGGTCGCGTTTCCGATCCGGTGGTAGATTCTGCGAAGCACGGCTCTTGCTAGGGTTCGTGTTAGCAATGTCATCAGGTTTCAGCCCCGTGAGCTCACCTACTAGTTAAGGCGACGCTGATATAGCTTCTCAAGGCTATCAGCCTAGGTAATAAAAAAGAAAAAAAGCGCAATCTAACCCAAAATGGATCTTCAAGTAACGAATACAGATATGTCATCGTTGACTCCAGGAGAAATAACAGCTTCGCTGCAGAATTAGTGTATGAAGAAGAGATTTATCCTTATGAACAATAGAATTTATAATAAATGTGTATATTTCTTATAAAGTAACTGTGTGTCCGCGAATTCATAAACGATTGGGAGCTCATCACAAATTATTAGTTGTACGAATTTTTTTATGGATATCGACGCTTGAAAGGCAAACGTGAGTAAGCGACAATGCGTGAACTTTACAGTAGGCTAATTTAAAGTTGAAATACCTTAAAACAAAATTTATTTTAATGAATCTAGCTGTAGTAGAATCTAGCTAGTAGCTGTAGGATTGAAATGATTTTAATAGACCTAGAAATATATATTTTTTGCGCTTCGAATATGGTTATTGCCTATCATTTATGTACAAAACAGTTATTGTCGCTTAGTCATGTTTGCCTTTCAAGCGTCGATATGGTTTTTATAAGATTAGCGAGATAGGTTTACACAAATTTTCTGTTGCATTAGGTATTATTAGTTGAGAAAGGTCTCAGATGTAATTATGTAACAAATGTTTTGTTCAACAATTTTTAAATGAATGTTAAGATGACTTATTCTAATAATAATTTTTAATAATTATTATAATATTATAATTTTAATTAAATTATACTTTCAAACAGTAAATCATAATCTTTATAAATAATGTATGCGCAATCGTGTTAACTTTAGTAATGGCTTCTGACAGTGTTATGGAGTAATATCTAATAATTATTACACGCAAAATTGCTCAAGTACTTGTGTAAGGAGCAAAGAAAAATCATACGATACAACAACACGCGATAAGTGTAAAATAGGAAATTATAGACGAACATAAACCGCTAGAATCACAATTCCTGTCTATTAGGGGATTTTATGACCTGGTAACTAAGACCTTTAAGTCATACCTTGTTTTAATTTATATTCTTATTTTTATGAAAAATGATAATATGCAGTGAAATGAAACGAATAATTTGAGATATTAATCAACTGGGATGAAATGAAATGAAATGAAATGAGATAAGATGATCTGGAATGAAATATAATCTTAGTAAAATGGTGGTCATGTACTGAGATTTTTTCGGTGGATTTTCTAGAGGATCCCGAGAAGTTACGTCCAGCGGTTTTGTTTCATTTACCCACATTTGTGCACTTTCACAGATATTAAACAGTTAATAAAGCACCGTTATTACACATTTAAACCTGAAGAAACACTAAATAGACAAAATAAAACAAATCACACAACTTCACTCTCGCGTTCCCGCCAAAAAGTCCACAATCCATGTCTAATAATCGTTACTTTACGGTTTGATCTTTTCATTATTAATTTGTTTTACACTTTCCGAGGTTTCGAAGAGTTTGTTGATATTGTGGTCACGAACAACATGGGCGTGTTGTGTATTGTCGAGTGCCACTACCCTCTGGTAATTATTAAGTTATAAGCACTTTCACCTATATTTTTATTTTTATTGCTTAGATGGGTGGACGAGTTCACAGCCCACCTGGTGTTAAGTGGTCACTCGAGCCCATAGACATCTACAACGTAAATGCGCCATCCACCTTGAGATATAAGTTCTAAGATCTCAGTATAGTTACAACGGCTGCCCCACCCTTCAAACCGAAACGCATTACTGTTTCAGGGCAGAAATAGGCAGGGTGGTGGTACCTAGTACCTACCCGTGCGGACTCTCAAGAGGTCCTACCACCAGGAAAAAATGTATTATGAAAATGTAAACAAAATAATGTCCGTTGACTTTGGCTTTTATTTTAGGAATAATGAGAGGTGTTTTTGTTGAGTCTACGACTTGTTAATACATAAAAGAATACTAATTATCCTATGGCTTTATTAGAGTTGTGAAAAAAAGCAAACCTTTGGGTATCATAAAAATATAATCAATATAGTTAGAACCATACATATTAAGTATATAGTCTGTTAGTTAAGAGGCGTCTGTGTAATCAAAAGGCGTTGATTGCATGACGCCGCTGTGGTGATAACACGTACAAAATAGACTAGAAAATTTATTCTTTAACGAAATATATTATAGCACACATTCCACTTTTAGAGTATGGCATGTCTGTAGGTTTTTACATTTAATTATTTTTAAGAGGTTTTTGACGTATTAACAAAGGATTTTATAAGTAAAACTAGTTACCCACCCTCGCTTCGCTTCGGAAACTGTAATTTATTATTGATTTCTCCACTATTTAATGGATGTTATTATACATATAAACCTTACTCTTCAATTACTCTATCTATTAAAAAAACCGCATCAAAATCCGTTGCGTAGTTTTAAAGATTTAAGCATACATAGGGATATAGGGACAGAGAAAGCGACTTTGTTTTATACTATGTCCTGTCCTCACCTCATTGTCATTTCGTCTTATCACATGGCTTTAACATTCCAAACGCGCACTTCTCAACGTCTATGTCACAGGTGCCACTTTCAGACTTCCTCTAACGTCAAATAAGTTGATTTCCTCTAAAGTCAAGAAAATATAGGAATATTTGGTATAAGGTCTATCTGAATATGGTCTAGGTGGGCTATGAAAAACACTTAAATGAGGTTATTAACCTCAGGCCATTTAAACGGGCGATAGAAAATCTGATTTAGTAGTGTGTTGTGATGATTAGTTGAATTACCCAGAAATTATCTAATCCTTTATTCCCAAACGAAGGATTTAAAAAATATTCGCAGTCTTGTGAATTTCCAAATGTTTAGTGAATAAGTAAGTCTATTTAACAGCATTAACAATATTTAGTAGTACAATTTAAACCAGGTATGATGTTTTGGATTGAACAAAAATATATCTGGGTAAAATCCGGTTTCATCCAACCGTCTAATAGTTTGAGGAGTGTAAAATAATCGTCTTTATGTCGTTTGCAGTCGGGGCCTAGACAGACGGATATTGGATGCAGGTCCGACGGACCCACGGATTTTTATATCCGGATTAATGAACTTATTTTACGAGCGAGAGCGTATGTGGCAATAAATAACATAATGGAGGGCTCATTCTAGTTGGTGGGCATTCTCATGAATGTAAGCTATAGTGCACCATGGTACATGAGGAACATCGACCTTTATGACGATCTAAATTTAGAACCGATAAGTAAGCATTTAAAGGTAGCATCAGAGCACTACTTCGAAAGAGAGGCGCGACATAATAATTCTCTTATCGTGGCCGCCGCTAATTATATAGCCGACCCAGTGGACAGGGCAACGCAAAGCTGCCGTCGCGCGATGTTTTGTCTTGTCGGAAACGCGGATCCACTCTCAGTGCTTTTAGATTCTTCAAGTACCGATCATCGTCATCGTCGAATTCGTCGATTACTTTATGCAATAAGATAAGTTTGACAGTAAACAAATAGTATGCATGACATGCATGTGTGTGTCAAATACATGGTAGTGTGTGTAATGTTTTTTTATATTGATTTAATGTATGTATTTTTTATGCACAATTAAAAATTCTGCACTCCTTCTCTATATTCTCTACAAGCGATTCGCTCCGGCTCCGCTCGGATCTTTAACAAAATTTTCGACGTTGTTTTATTTTTTTAAATAAAAGAACACTTATATATTATATTAGTTAGACATATGCTGTCGCGACACTTTATGTATATAATAATGTGTTCTACAAAGTCGTAGTATTATATAGTTATTTTATTTTATCATCAATAGTTTTCGTAGGGCACGCGATGTAAAGAATATTTTAGGTATTTTTTTACACCTTGAGTTACATTATTAGAGTTTTAGTAAGGATTCCTAATTTTTTTCAAAAAAATTATAGCCAATGTCACTCGGGTATACTTGTAGCTTCCAAACACTGAAAGAATTTTTCAAATCGGTTCAGTAGTTTCGGAGCCTATTCAATACAAACAAATCTTTCCTCTTTATAATATTAGGATAGATAAGTGTGGGAAATTTCATACTCCTCTGTCCGCGCAATTTTCGTAAAAAGGGGTACAAAGTTTTTGCTTCACGTATGAATATATAGATTTATTGAAGTAACAACTCGTTTCAGCTCTATATTTTGTTGCCACGTTGGCAGTAAAAGTGGCTATTTTAATTATGAAAAGTCCCTACTGTACGCAAAGTATTTAATACTTTTACACTACACTGTATAGGCTATCATCACATTATCCAATTTCAAATATTAGAGTATTTCTCAGCTGAACCGCTTCAGCTTATCGCTCGTTGGTGAGTGACGTGTCCAGTTTATTTATTGAATTGGGTGAAATCTCCAGCCGACGAGTATTCGGTTTGATGTGACGCAAAAGGATTGTCTTATATTTACCGGACGGTAACTGGTTTTTTCTCGGCAAAAGCTTTTGGGGTTCTACTGCTATGCCATATCCGATTTACGTACACACATTCGACATGTAGCATTACGTACGTACGTTCAACAGTAAAATATTTTTGTTGTCGTCTTGAAAACTGGTGGTGGGACCCCTTGTGAGTCCGCACGGGTAGGTACCACCACCCCGCCCATTTTCTGCCGAGAAGCAGTAATGCGTTTCGGTTTGAAGGGTGGGGCAGCCGTTGTAACTATACTGAGACCTTAGAACTTATCTCAAGGTGGGTGGCGCATTTATGTTGTAGATGTCTATGGGCTCCAGTAATCACTTAACACCAGGTGGGCTGTGAGCTCGTCCACCCATCAAAGCAATAAAAAAAAAAAAACTGGAACTGGAAATACAAGATTTAAAAAATATATTATAATCCCAATACAGATTGTCTCCAGGTATCATACATTCGCTAATAGATAATAGATAATCATCATAAAATATCAGGCCGTGCCAGAGTGCTGAGTGGAGTTTGAAACAACAGTAGAAGTTGAATACAACAAGGCAGAACTAAAAGATAGTGCATGGACCAATGGAATATTCAAATAAAAATACAGTTTTGGAATCGGCAATATACAAAATCGCATTCATTCAAATTCGTGGATAGTTATATGCTTATACTTATAATATATTTTTCTCAAGATTTTCATGTCTAAACTATACTATATAGATTAGATTGATTATTTAAATAATCTTACATTAGCAACGGTCGTATTTTATATATTTTATCAATATATATATAAATGAATTGCTGTTCGTTAGTTTCGCTAAAACTCGAGAACGGCTGGACCGATTTGACTAATTTTGGTCTTGAATTATTTGTGGAAGTCCAGAGAAGGTTTAAAAGATAGATAAATATCAGAATGCTCGGCATTAAATAAAAATAACAATTTTGTTTTTCCTTTGATGTTGTTTGTTTTAAGTTTATTTTATACAAAAGTTTAGGTCTTTTATTTATCGATTGAGGCACTACGAAGTCTGCCGAGTCAGCTGTTTATAATAGATTAGAACCAATGCAAAGGTGAAATGTTGATCCTGTTCAAATAATATGTAGGTACAAGTTCACTCCTGACGGCGAGAAACATTTACCAGAAACTTTTAAATCGACGGCTATTGTTATTATTTAATTCCCCTTACACATTGAATATCTTGAACTCTGTCGGTTTTATTTTTATTGCGATTAGACCACGAAAGTTGCAATGTCCATTGTTATCATACAACCTTATCATACGACTTCATGTCTCGTGATGCATTTACCAAATTTCTTGTAAATGTTGAAGAACCAGGTGAGCTACTCATGATTTTTTCAATTCGAAATAATTTAATATTCAAAATTGCAGAATGTAAAGTCCCAGAGACATCCAATTAGCAAATGGCGCGGAAATATCTATTTAATCAAAGTTCCCTTTCGAGTCACGGTCTTGGTTTTCAATTTTATTTAACTTTCATATTGATTTTGTTGGCGATTAATATCAATCTGCGTTGAGCTCGAGGAGCGCCTGAATTAATCGTCGCCGACCGCCGAAATTGTTTATCTAAGAAACAGAGTAATTTTTGCTTTTAATTAGCTTGCTTTTTATATTGTTTCAACGTTATGATAATAAGAAATAGTACACATAAATGTAGCTTGTAAGTTTGCCTAAACTTAATATTAAAGGTAATTGCCTATTTGTTCATTCCTGTCTCTTGTGTTATTGTTAAGCGCTTAAATATTAATAAACTCAATAGAACACTCTCTATGTGTTCACTTACAAACCCTCAATCAGTTAATTGCAATGTTAGTCATTTTATTGGAGCGGATCATTAGAACCCGGCTTGTGTGTGGCGATTTCCGGAGGCCGCGCGTGAAGGCTCTTTCTTGCAACTCGTGATGCAAGTCTCCATAGTCCGGCGAAGTTGCTTAAATCTGACTTTTATATATAAAGAGAAAAAGACAAATAATATCATTTTATCCTTCTATTGTTAACCCATTTGGTTTGTCTGTTTAGTAGCTAGCTATTGTCTATCAATAAATGGAAAACGTTTTTGAAAATAATCAGAATTTTCCCTCAAATGCCAATAATCAAACAAAACAGAAAGTGCACAAAACATCTTAAGCTATCAGTTGTTTTGATCCATTTTCTGTCAATGGCTGAACACTGGCTATAGTTGTCGTTCGTAATTAAATAATAAATCAGTTACATATTAGTTACCAGCTTATTAACTATTATTAGTTACCAGCTTAGTTTGAAAAATGTACGTATTTGGATGAAAAAAAAAATAAACCATCTTCTCAACCCTACAGATTCGTAAACAAATCAGAAACCAGACACCTGCCGCTTCCATGCTGCACCCCAATAAAATAAATGCAATTTGTACGTTCCCCAGAATATATTTGACGCGCGCGTCCGACGCGTGACGAATTATGACTGACATTTGACACAATGCGGCGTGTGCGAGGTAACCTCAGTTCCCCTTCCACTTGTCACCTTCTCGGGCAGATATTAAATTCACGATATGCAACAAGGGTACAGTGAAGGGTTACAGATGCGAGATAAGAACTACTGAAGTTTTCAGAAGTGATATTCATATTGTGAATATATGGGAGCTTACTATCTTTCTGGCTTTAACCATACGATTTAAAAATGTAAAGGCCTATGATACCTATGATAGTTTGTATTGCTATTTATGCTAGTGAGCAATAATAGACTCAATTTAAGTAATTTATTTGGCGTTGCTGACGTCAATGAACGAAGTTGATTACTCAGCATCCGTTGGATTGTCTACTACAAAACAGAACATAAGAATATGAATGAAATATGAAGTCTTTTGGACTAACAAAAACTAATCTAATTTATAGTATTTATAGTAACTAATTTAATCCTAGCTTGTGAAAACTTCCTTTTATTAAATTTTTAGTTATTTTTATATTTTTTTTAAGCTGCCCACAGGTTGTTATTAATGTGTGCTTATTATGTTTTGTATTCGGGTTCACCATTTAATTTGATTTTTGTTTTGTTTTTTTCTTAAATTTTTGGTTTTGTTTTCGGGTTCACCATTTAATTTGATTTTTATTTTGTTTTTTCTTAAATTTTTATAATTTACTAATTTTACTAATTTATGTCATATTCTGAGTATGTACACACGTACGGAGTCTTCATTCCCGCAAAGAACCAAAGGGAAACGGGGGTGACTGAAAATCAGCGCTGTTCAATTGAACAGCAATAGCAATTGAACCTTGAACAGCAATAGCTGAGCCACCTCCTTTTGCCTTTTTCTCTTTTTTTTGCTTTTCTTTTTTTTGTATTTCATTTTATGATGTGAAAGGCAATAAATGATCTTTATTATTATTATTATTATTATTTATTAAATTACACCAGTATGTTTTTCTATATTTTGTTATAAATTTTTTAATATAGATTTTGTGAAAAAATATCAGGCTTTGGTATTGGTAGGTATGGATCGCAATGTGGTTTTAAAATTAAATATATTATTTTAAGAAAATAAAAGTTTTTATGAGAACATGGGCTCTGGAAGAAGAATGAAGCAGGGCATTTATCCGCGTTTAGATTGGATGAAAACAATTTTGTTCAGTGAGTGTATTTGTAAATCTAAACTAAGGCCGGTTGTTCGTGTAAAAATCCGTGAACGTTTATAGTTTTTCAAGAGCCAATTTTATAATAAAACGATTTTAAAAGTAACCCCCAGCATTGGCTATTCGCGTAGCTGTAAGGTTTTCAACGATGGTTGAGTTTTAACTTGAAACACGAAGTTACTTATTCTAGATGAGACATGCGACGGAAATGTGTGCGAAGATAAACAATAAAACAGTTTTGTAATCAGTGTTGACATTTCTTGAACAGTTTTAATCTTTGTAAATAGTGTACTATACATTGGTGAAATTTGCTGGTGGCAATGCATACCCCATAAGTGAATGATGCTGCCTATTTGTTCCTAAAAACGATTGTTCGATCTGGTTTTAATGACAGCACAGACTTAATATGATAATACTTGGTTATAAGGAGCATGCCGTTTACGTATAATATGTCTTCATCAACTATAATTAAAATTCAATAACTAATGATGTTTTTTTACCATTTTTCTCGAAGATATATGCATATACTGATTCTGTGAGTACACCCAGGTCCATGTTTACCGTAGGTATAATAATTTCTTCAGTAATGCCAGGGACAGAACCAAGCCGCTACTGTTTCTTGAAATCTCAAAACTAGACTTCACATTGATCAATATTTTAGCTCGCTACAACGATGGTTCCCAAAGGAATACAGATTTGCATTCATAGCCCCAAGCTAGGTTAGGTTGTACTCTATGGTTGTCGGCGGTGTATCGCGTTCCGACCCGGCAGGCTGGTTCTGGCCCAGCGGGGTATCCCGGAACACCAGCGGCACCGCCCGGGCGGCCTGGCAGGGCCGCCGTACCGCGGAGACTGACGTCGTTGGTCGTCGACTATCGCCTCGACGACCCGTCGGTCGGGCGTCCTCGGGGGTGGCGCCGCGTGTCTGGTTGTAGTGTTGACCGCGGGAACCCCCCTACTCTGAACGGGTTCTGACCCCGGACGGAGATCGGACGTCGGGTGTAAGAGTGCAGGGGAGTCGTTTAGTGGGTGGGCCCTAAAATCCTTGGGCCCGCGATCTGCTCTCAACACCTGCAGATCGTTGAGTCTCACATACCCCGCGCGCCCCCTAGGCGCGGGGACCTCGTAGGAGGTTCGGCCCCCGGCCCGAGAAAAAAAAAAAGTACTCTATGGTTGCCGTAATAACATATACGTCCTATATCACCACATTACCTCAGTTTAAGGTGTCTACATTTAACTAAGATAGTGCTATTGAACCTTTTACTTGAATAATTTCTACCGGAAACCGAATCAACGGCTCATATTGTAATAATCAGGCTTGTACTAGATCAAGAACGCTATCAAATTTTATGATTTCACTGAGCCAATAGTACCATGTTATTTTAAATTGTGTTATTAGAATACAAGTCAAATCTAGTACGAATTTATTCTATGGTCGCGTCTGGCGCTGTGCCAACGTTCGTAACGCGTTCGCTTGTATTGAGATTTACTGGCCGAATAGATTTTAGTGTTGTTTGAGCTCGACCAACTTTACTGCTTCGGTATGGCCTTCCGATGACTGCTGCTTTCACGGCATTGTGATTGTTAATATTATGAAGCATAAGCTTGGATTTCGTTTGTAAAATATTGTTCTTATTTGATCTTATGGTATGTGAAATAGAAATGTCTTTTATTGCGTCATTTCTGTGGTCTTTTGATTTGAAAGCGCTTGCGGATTAATATATAAGTATAAGTATAAGGTGAACGGCTGGTAGACTCAAACGGTGATCTTGAATCTCGAGTTGGTATAATTTTCTCAACCTAATACCTTGTTTTGTGGCTAATAGTTTCAAAGTAAAATAATTATACTCGAGACCTTATAACTTATATCTCTAGGTGGGTGGCGCATTTGCGTTGTAGATGTCTATGGGCTCCAATAACCACTTAACACCAAGTGGGCTATAAGCTCGTCCACTCATCTAAGCAATAAAAAAAAACTGAAACAGACCATGGCTGGACGAAAAAGATACACAGTTTTGAAATATTGCTACGGAACTTTGGTAAATGCAAACCCATTCAGATTCTTAAGCTGCTGAATCTTGTTGCCGAACTTCTCTCTGTGAGACTGTTACTCAAATTTATTGTTACATTTTATAATTGTGTACAATTATATCTAATTTAATATAAAACATTTTTAATTTATGAGTTTTCATAACGTGCTGTAACTTTTTGTATTATACAAATTATTGTGCTCTGCAGCCATTTTTTATTGTTTAGACTGGTGAACGAACTAACAGCCCATCTGGTGTTAAATGGTTACGGGCGCCCATAGACTTTAACAACGTAAATGCCGCCATTCGCCTTAAAATATTGGGTCTAAGTGTCCATTTTAAAGTATACAGTAATATTTTATAATTTTTATATACATTAATCAACCAAACCAACCGTCTTTGTCATTGAAAAGCACGTATGCTGTCGGGCTCTGAATTTCGTAAAACAAACAAAAAATAATAATGCGATTTTGATTATCCCCGATTATCCAAACATTCGCCTTAATAAATTCAAGTGAAACAGCACAAAGTCCCTGTGGATCAGTAATTAAATGTCGGTTACCTGATACGCGACCCGATAAAGCTTGGTCCTGGACACGGAACGTAAAATATTTCGACTGGAACACATCTGGTTTAATTTTGTCCAGGAGGCAGTGGTTTTTTGGATATTTTTTTATTAGCTGTTTTTTATATCTGTAATAGTGTCTTACTTCTTAGAGTCGCTTACCACAAACAAACATTGCATTATAAAAGAAAAAAAGAAAAACATGTGTGCGATTCACACGTGTTAGAAGTGAAACCTTCAAAAATGTCTCATTCAAGATAATGAGGCGAATGTAAAATTTCATGTGATACAAAGTTTTATAATTATTTTTCATTTTATTCGTGTATATTACATATATTAATTCAGAATGTATGAAGTACGAATATATAGAGGAAGAGATGACCTAAGAAGAAATGGATAGATTGCGTGAAAGACATATGTGTAAGAGGGGAGTGAGCGAACAAATGGTATATTATTATGATAGAGGAGTACGGAAGAAGAAATCATTTTACGCCGACCCTAAGTGACCGGGAGAAGGATAGGAGAATGATAATGATGATGTATTAAGTACGAATATTAGGTATGAAGCAGAGCACAAAGAGAATCAATGAAGAAACACTGTATAATGTTTCATATCTCTTTTTTTTTCACGTTAAATCTTATGAATTTATATGTATGTCTCTTTTCACGGTCGCTTTTTCGTTATATCGACTTTCTAATCACAATGATGCTAAAGATGTTCAGATGAATAAATTAAGCCGGTTACTGCGATTCAGCAGTAACTTCCCCTATATTTTAACAGCACACTTAAACATATCTATGTTGTATTTGTTTGTGCATATTATTATCATTAATAACTAACAGCGGTACGTGCTAATCATCAGTCATCACCGATCCTGTCAGGCGCAATGATTAATTAAATGTCAATATTCTGTTAATGAAATATTGTCTGTATCTCCGGCTATGCAGCAGGGCGTGCGCGACTTCGTTCTAATGACAAATGGTCTAGCACGAGCGGGTACACGTGTATAATACGTTTTTAACCGGCGCACGTCAGCGGACCGCGTACCTTCAGCAATTTAGATGTAGGAAATTGTATTGTATATACAGGCTGTGCTTTTTTTGCAAAATACAATTGCTGTCGAAGATGCTGGAAGAAGGTGCACAGCTATCTGGGGGCCACACCGCGGCCTACCGTAAATTGATTCATAGTATACTGATAAAATTTTAAAGTAGCTATTTAAACGGCTTGCGAACTAATAAATGCTGGTCTCAAAGGTTTTCTTTTCAAAAAGGTTGAATTGTTGTGATAAAAAGGTATGATTGTAGATATATTGTCGTCTTTAAATTTCTACTACGTATTTTTGCTGCGGATAAGCAAACCTCACGACCCACCTGGTTCAATCACTGGTATGCCATAGACTGAGGTCTAATTTATTTATCGAGAAACGAGTTTGCAGTTACCGAGTTTCTATGGCATCAAATAAGTAGGTAAACATGCAACGATGGTCATCGTGGTCAGTTGGTGAATTCTGTAACATCCTGTTGATATCACAGGGCGACTCCTGATATTGAGGGATGGAGTTCTATCACGCGATCGCTTCATTTGGTTGACCGCCATCTTGTGTTAGAGCGAGACGGTAGCGTCGAAAATGAAATCATAGTGTTATGGATTTTTTGAAAAACATCCTATAGTTATGTTTCATTGCGACTTCGTTAATTAGGGTTTTAATGTCCAAAAGACTTCGGAATCGAAATTATAGGGACTTAAGACAATTTAAGATTCAGTTTCGATAGACGCGTGGGAGGACTTTTGACCATTAATTGATAAATCCTAATAAGGACCATCTCCGATTCAAAGCTGGAATGCATTTAGCTTTACAATGGAATTAGAAAGAAGGCAGCACTTACCCTTACGTTCTTAAAATGCCTTTATTCCAGTATTTAAAAAATGAGCATCGTTAAATGAAAAGGACCGATAAGTTTTATAGTTGAATGTAATAGGCTTAGTGGACGAGTTGTGGCCTAACTTTGGTCGCCCTCTGTTGCTATCTGTCGTTATGTTACGGAAAACAGTATTGTAACTTTTTTTGATTTTGAGACATGCGATGCCGACACATGATTCATATTATAGTAAAATAAAAATAAAATATATTATGAAAAATAAAAGATATTTGGGATATTGACAGGGGTGCATCGCTCAACACGAATGCACCGGACGTCTTATCCTTTAGGCCACGATGACTTCAAATAAATAACGACTTCAAATAATATATAAAATAAATAACAGCAGCACGGTTATTTTTTTTGGCAGATTTCGTCTGTCTTTGCTATAACTAAGGGCACAAAAATAACTAAATATTTTGTAAGAGTAACTCTTGCTAGGGCGGTGTTAGCAATTCTCCGGTTTGAGCCCCGCGAGCTCACCTACGCAAGCTAGGGTACGCTGAAATAGCCTCTCAAGGCTATCAGCATAGGTAGGAAAAAAAAAAAAAAAAAAACCACCGGTGCATTCGTATCGAACGATGCACCGGTGTTTGAATCCCGCAGGCGGGTACCAAATATTTCTAATGAAATAAGTACTTAACAAATGTTCAAATGGTGAAGGAATAAAAAGGAATAAAAATCGTCCCATAAAAATCAAACCCGCAAAATTATAATTTGCGTAATTACTGGTGGCAGGACCTCTTGTGAGTCTGCACAGGTAGGTACCACCGCCCCGCCTATTTCTGCCGTGAAGCAGTAATGCGTTTCGATTTGAAGGGTGGGGCAGCCGTTGTGACTACACTGATACTTTAGGACTATATCTCAAGGTGTGTGGCGCATTTACGTTGTAGATGTCTATGGGCTCCAGTAACCACATAACTCCAGGGGGGCTGTGAGCTCGTTCACACATCTAAGCAATAAAAAAAAATAAAAAAAATCGTTTTAGGCGAACTGTTTTGTCAATTAAATGATTTCGTTTTAACCTTATTACGCGGGGATTGCTGCCGCGGCTTTTTTTTTATTGCTTAGATGGGTGGACGAGCTCACAGCCCACCTGGTGTTAAGTGGTTACTGGAGCCCATAGACATCTACAACGTAAATGCGCCACCCACCTTGAGACATAAGTTCTAAGGTCTCAGGTATAGTTACAATTGTTTTTGTGTGTACATATGTATGTGGCAGTCTCAAATGATATTTATATGTGCATGATTTGGAACTTCAAGGCGTTAATAGGATGCTATTTCTATTTTCCTAATCTAGTGAAATTTAAGGTTATTCTTCTTCACAACATTTTTTGAATTGTTCGAGATGATACCGACATCTCGTTTTTACCATCGCACCGCCCGCCACCGGAGTAGAGTTCATCCATACTACCTGGAGCCACTACGTTCATCCACAGTGCGTTTCCAAAAATCTTTTTTGCCACGTACCATCCGGTTATGGAATCAGCTCCCCTCCACGGTAATCCCTCGAGCGCTATGACAATACATGTCCTTCTTCAAACGAGGCTTGTGGAGAGTATTAAGCAGTAGGCAGCGGCTTGGCTGTGCCCCTGGCATTGCTGACGTCCATGAGCGACGGTAACCACTCTCCATCAGGTGGGCCGTATGCTCGTCTGCCTATACGGCAATAAAAAAAAAAAAAATTGCAATCCTTTTCGAATGATACAAAAATACTATTGATAAACAAATTACTTTAACAGTTATTACATGTTGTACATTTTATATTGGCTCACTGGCACTAAGGAGCATACTTGTGCCAAGGCGCGTTGGAGCCCTGCATGGGACGATATCACATCCTAAGTGTTTCTGCGCTGGAACAGTTCGGCTTAAAGGATCGAATCAGATAATACATATTTTGTGGTTTCCATCGCATGTCTAAAGGTGGGTAGCAGCATCCACAATTCAGCAACCATAAGCTCGTTAACAAAACTATACTTAATATTATAAAGAGGAAAGATTTGTTTGTTTGTTTGTATTGAATAGGCTCCAAAACCATTGAACTAATTTGAAAAATTCTTTCTCTGTTTGGAAGCTACACTATTCCCGAGTGACATAGGCTATAATCTTTTTGAAAAAAAAAAAATAGGGATCCTTACTAAAACTCTAATAATGTAACCCAAGGTGTAAAAAGATTACCTAAAATATTCTTTACATCGCGTGCCCTGCGAAAACTATTGATGATAGAGTAAAATAATGTACTACGACTTTGTAGAACACATTATTATTTACAAAAAGTGTCGCGACAGCATACTTCTAACTATTATAGTTATGCCGCAATAAGTGTTCTTTTATATAAAAAATAAAACAACGTCAGATATCGTTGACATTTTTGTTAAAGACCCGAGCGGAGCCGGAGTGGGCCGTTTGTCTGAGATAAAAAAAAAACGTCATTTCCAGAGATACATTCCGGAATACTGGCAATACTGTTCCTTTGTTATACTGTGCGAAATGCAAACGCAACTTGAATACTTGATTTCACATTAAAATAAATTATAATTTAGTCAGCGAGTCACGTGTGGAACTGACATTGTCGACGTCAGATGTCCGAGCCGATTTTTGTATGTCTTCTTTGAATAAGGCGATGTTCTACTGCGGTGTATTGTCGTTGGCAATTCTTGTAATTCTATTATTAAAGGCGTAAGTGAAAAGTAAAATGGTTTTGTAGATGGTTATTTTCTTATTTTTTATTTGTTTTAAAAAAAATGCCATACCTTTGCTTAAAAGTTTATTAATGTAGTTTTCTTGGAATTAACTGTGACGACACATACCTACATAAATGATTTTCAAATCTTAGTAAAAAGTTTCTTCAGGTACGGTTGTGCGACTCTACAGTGGTGATATCCTGGTACCCACTGTCGGGTTAATAGATTCATCAAATTACTGGCGCTAAATTATTGGAAATGTGGTATGAGCTACGACGATTGCTCCGTCAGTGGAACGCAAGCTTTAAGCTCCTGGTAAGTATCCGTTAAGTCTACGATAAGTTCGGGAAGCGTCGAAAAGTTTTGTTTTGAATATTTTCATAGTCTACAGTGGATGAACGAAGAGGGTTTGCAAATAAAAATAACCGCTTCAAAATAAAAGGGGTTTTTGTTTGTTCGTTGTTTAAAGGAATGAGTAAAGTTTCGGAATTTAATTATTTTGTTGTTTCTCGGTGTATTATTAATGGCTATTAGATTTTTCGGGTCCGACTGTACCACGCTCTTATCTTCCTTGCCGATGACGATGATCCGGTTGGCTTTAGGGTAACTATTGTTCCGACGTAATAAGGATCAGGCCTTATGTCTAGACGATTCATAAACTAAGTATGCGGGCCTTTTTGGATTTAATGTATTTGTGTTGCTAATTCTACTAATTTATAAAATTGCATAATTATTGGTGGCGGGATGGACAGTGAGCCCGGTTTTCTTCCGCATTGGTAGACTTAATAAGCATCAATGCCTACGACTTGTTTATTATTTTAGTCATTTCTCATGTGTAAATATACGGTTTTTAGAGAGATTGTACAACTTGAAACATCCCAAATTCTCTTTCCAAATTGTAAATATGTTGAAAAGGTCATGAAAGCTCATCAATCAGTCCGCATGTGGTATTAACAAGCTCAATGTCGCGTGAAACAAAAAGCTCCAAGTCCAGTGCTCAGAACGCGAAGGATAATAGCGGGTATTGCTTCCCTTCCCTAATAGGGTCAGTGGTGATCCAAGCTAGTGTTGCGCGAGTCGCGATAAAAATGCTATTACAGTTATCGATATGGGTTCATTATTGAGATTTTCGAATTCAATTTAATCTCTTCACAATCAATCTATTAATAAGCGTTATTATACTCGAAAATAAAATGCGTGCCACTAGGAGATGTATAGAAATAGTAGTGCAAGGTAGAGAGGGAAGAGGTTGACCGAAGAAGACATGGATGGAGTGTGTGAATGACGATATGAGAGAGAGAGGAGTGAGTGTTGAGATGACGGCTGATATAAGAGAATGGAATAGATAAAAAGGCTGTGCCAACTCCACCCGGGCTAGGTGAGATAAGGTGGAGAAAAAGAAGAAAACACTCGAATACATAATTTGCATTGGAAATTCATCAATAGGCCGATGTAATTTGTATAGTGGGTGGTCTTTTCACTAATAAGTGGCGTAACAATCCCTTCTAGGCGATCGGTTTCTTATCAAACATTTTTGAAATATATTCTGAAATATATGGCATGTATCATAATATGATGTAGTATAATTAATACTATTCTTAATATTATTTCATACTTATGATTAAAATTTCTGGTAACCTACATTCATTTCAGTTTGGGGCACGAAGATAGCCTATACTCAATCTATACTTCAATATTTTTATTGTAACTGCGACTGATGTGTGTTTAACTATGGATTCAATATTGCAATTGTTATTCTTTAGTGTTTCACGATAGACATTTTAAGTTTTGATATTTAAGAAGACTTGTAGCTTTTGTGACATGCCATTAAATATAGCAAATGTGATTTAAAAAAAAAGACATCTTAAGAAAAAGAACATAATCATATAGTTTTAGTATAACTATCGATAAAACTGATTTCCTGTGTCCCATCACTAAGCTAGAGCACGGCTCGTCGATCAAAAGAGTCTTGTGTCGTCGTCATGTTATCTCGTCCCTTTAAATTCTGCCAACAACGCGGTCACGACGGTACCTCTCACACGTGTCATTCCGAAACTATGGTTATTTGGTATTAACGCAATTTTTAAAATGTCAGCCCGAAATGTAAGTGTTATTCGAGATAGTATAGTACATTTATTCATTGAACTAACTAACGAGCATGAACCGAATTAATTGTAAAAGCACTCTTTTAAACGGAAAGTTAATAATGAAATTAATTACGACAATCTAGTTTTCGTGAGGTGTTAAGGATTGCTCGCTACCTAGAGCAGCACCATCCCATCTCTACCCGCGGGTGTCAAAAATGTGACGAAGGGAGTCACCGAAGAAAGGACAAGAGCTTTCTTTAAGTATGATATCTTATTTCTTTATTTCTTTTTTTTACTTATTCATTTATTAGGCATACAATACACATTACAAGCTAAAAAAGAAAAGATACACAATAAATAACAACAAGTAAAAAATTTGACTTGTAACATAAATGGTTTATCAGTGTACTAAAATGGCCAATTGGAATTTATTGGTCCTAGGGCGTACTATCAGCCTACATGGACAGATCCCACTATCCTGTTTGTTTCTACCGCGAAGCAATCATGTACACCGGTTTGGAAAGTAGAAGCCACCAGTTTGTTGCTTTTGGATCACCTGGTGTTAAGAGATAACCTGAGGCTAACGACAACAGCAACGTAAATGCCACTACCCACCTTGACAAATTGGTTCTGAGTCTCAGTTTTATAATACAACGGTCGCCTCACCGAAAAACCGTGCTGTTTTTCACGGCAGAAATAGACGTGGTGGTGGTACCCATGCGGGCTCGGCATACCGTGCCGTCATACAATGCCTTTGAGACTGAAGTTTCCACCTCGTCTCTCAATGTGGGTGGTCCCATTTTCGTTGTTCATGTCGGTAGACTTCGGCAGCCTTAGATCAGATGGGCCGTAAACCCATTCGCATGTCTAATATTTTATAAAATTAGTCTCCAGTCGCAATTCCTCCGTTTTTATGTTTGAGAGATTACTGGCCCGGAGGTCTTTCCAATTTTACGAGGACAGGTGGACGAGCAAAGGCTTAGCCAGGAGGGGTGAGATTTGCTAACAACTACCCGAAAGCCTCCAAAGAAGACCTAACAACTCAAGAGTAACTGCTTCGCGAATGAATCTACTACCGGATCGGAATCAATCCTCCATCAAATATTCCGCGATCATATATGGTGACTTTAGAACTGGGTATCGGGTCAAGTACCGTGTAATAAATGCTACTTCGAACTAAAAGTCCGTTGATCCTGTAAACCAGTATTGTGGATAATGGTTTTGGTTGAGTTCACGGTACTAGAACCACGGTCAAGCTTCCTCACAAGAAAATAATATGGGTTACTTTTAGGATCACACTTTTAGGTTCGTTTCTAAGTAATATGATAAACTTTACACAAAACCTGTGCCATGACTTAACCCACGACATTGGTAGGTAGGTGCCCGCTTGTGCCACTGACATTGCTTTTGTCTACCAGCGATGGTAAGTACTCACCATCAGGTTGGCCATATGCTCGTCTGTCTATAGTAGAACTAGAAATAAACATACAAAAAACATAAACCATAGTTAATATATTATGCGGCGTATTGATCGGACGTGCCCATTAAAACTTCCGAAGCTTGTCGGGGGAATGTGAATAATTTGCAAAAAAATCCTAATCGAGTGAGGAATTAAACGATAGAGAGCCAAGTAAAGGTGAGTTTAGATGGATGAAAAAAATGAAGTAATATTTTTTTTAGCAGGCATCTTTTGTATTATTTGGTTACTGATGTCCACAGACACCATCACCATTTTTTTTTTTTTTTTTTTTTTTTTTCGGGCCGGGGGCCGATCCTCCTACGAGGTCCCCGCGCCTAGGGGGCGCGCGGGGTATGTGAGACTCAACGATCTGCAGGTGTTGAGAGCAGATCGCGGGCCCAAGGATTTTAGGGCCCACCCACTAAACGACTCCCCTGCACTCTTACACCCAACGTCCGATCTCCGTCCGGGGTCAGAACCCGTTCAGAGTAGGGGGGTTCCCGCGGTCAACACTACAACCAGACACGCGGCGCCACCCCGAGGACGCCCGACCGACGGGTCGTCGAGGCGATAGTCGACGACCAACGACGTCGGTCTCCGCGGTACGGCGGCCCTACCAGGCCGCCCGGGCGGTGCCGCTGGTGTTCCGGGATACCCCGCTGGGCCAGAACCAGCCTGCCGGGTCGGAACGCGATACACCGCCGACCGGGTTGCTCTTCAACAGTATGTTCGGCGACGACAGCGACGACGAAAATGCGGACCGCATCGCAGTCCGCAGCCGCCGACGCGCCGTCCCGTCCTCCTGGTGCCAGCGCGCTAGAGTGACGGTAGCGTGCGGCGCAGCCTCAACCCCCTTAGGTCGCCCCGTGACCATCACCGGGAGGAGACTGCCTCCTCATAGGGGCTGGAGCTGGACAAACGCCCTCCTCCGACCCCCGGCTCGACGGCGGCGGCACGGCGCCGAGAGGGAAGAAGAGCTCTCCCTCTCCCGTTCCGCCGCCTCCTTCTGCGAGATGGTGGACTCGCAGAAGTCGAGCATCGCCTGCCAGGACTCGTCGCTGCCGAGCATCGTAGCCACGACGGTCGGAAGCGACAAGTCCGGTCCTATTTTTGCAACGAGGACGCGGCGCTGCTCCGCGAAAGCGGTGCAGTACGCGAGCGTGTGCTCCGCCGTGTCCTCGTTGCAGCCACTGCAGTGGTGGCACTTCGGCGTCGGCTCCCTCCGGGCGACGAGGTGTAGGTAGCGACCGAAACAGCCGTGTCCCGTGAGCACCTGCGTCGCTCGGAAGGTGAGACGTCCTCGGTCGCGATTCACCCAGTCCGAGAGGACCGGGCGGATCGCCTCGACGGTCCGTCGCCCGTAGGCGGGGTCCGCCAGGCGGCGAGACCACGCCTCGAGCACGGCACGCCGAGATTGAAGCTTCCGCGCTCGAACTTCCGCCGCGCCGGGACGCGGCTCCCCCCTGGAGCGGAGATCACATCGCCACGCGTAATCCGCAGCGAGCGCCTCCGCTTCCAGGTCCCAGGGAGGCGTCCCAGCTAGCACGCACGCCGCCTCGAACGAGACGGTGCGGTATCCACGAACCGCCCTGACCGCAATCGCGCGCTGCGGACGTCGCAACGCCGCAACGTTGTCGCGGGTCAGGGCGTGGCACCACACGGGAGCCCCGTACAGTGCCATCGACCGCACCACCCCCGTGTAGAGGCGGCGCACCACCACGTCAGGCCCCCCGACGTTCGGCAACAGCCGACTCAGCGAGCCGGCGGCCGCCATCAGTCGGGGACCTAATCTTTCAAAGTGAGCGCGGAAGCTCCAACGACCGTCCAGTACGAGACCGAGGTACCGCAACCCGGTTGCCTCGATCTCGACGCGAACGCCTCCGATCACGAGGTGGGCCCCCTGAGGCGGCGCTCTCCGGGCCCCGTGAAACAACAGGGCCTGGGATTTATCAAGCGCCACCTCCAGACCCAACCGTCGGATCCTGCCGATGACGAAGGCCACCCCCGCGCAGGAAAGACGAGCAGACTCGCGCAAATCCTTCCCCCGGGACAGACACCATCACCTGCCTTAATATTATATATAAAGTTGCAGTGTTGAAATTAACCATTAGATATTAATAAATGCATATTTGGTGATCATTGCTTTTTAATTCGCTGTGTCGCTAGCAATGCGATTTAAGGCTACTTACTCTCAAGTGCGCTGCAAGCTCGGCTTCTATACTGCCTATCTATTAGGGAGAAAAAGCAATTAATACTAAAAAGCCTTTACGTAGCCTCGTAGCCCCGTAGAGCACGTAGCAATGATATCTAGTCGTAGCACATCTACAATACTCGTAGCTCAGTCAAGGCGTAGCACAATAGGCTCAGGAAAAAAAACTAAACATAAACACTTTTTGCAAAGGTTTCACAACAAAACTCTGTATGTTTATCATATTTACCAACAATATTGAGCTCTTCTTAATTTACATAAATACTAGTATGTTGTAAGTGTAACATGAAACCCTATAATTAAAAGGTTATAATACACTATAACACTAGGAAAATATAAATGATTTACTTGAACAAATATTTAATTAATTAAAAAGTTTGATCTTAGATACATACACCTGTCATTATTTTAAGTGAGTACAACTTAACTTACAATAGAGGTAGGACACCTTTGATTGCATCCAAAATTACCGTGGCAATGACCGTTGCAGTCTTTGCAACGCCACGTGCGTTATCCATCTCTCTCTTTCGGTATTATGCATTTCCTCATCAAACCTTCGCGCTCTCTCGCTTTGTCGCGGAAAACTAAGGGTTGATTTCCTCGTTCCGAAGACTTAGTTTACGTCGCGGTTTTGCGGCGAGAGGTTGTGTGCGAGGTGGCGATTTTCCTTACCTAAAATAGAAATATTTCGCAAAATAAATTTTTCGTAACAATTTTTTTAAAACTTGTTTGAGACTTTTATTTTTTTTAAAGTGATAGTAATTGTAGTGAACCTAGAGTTCGTTTTTGTTTGACTCGTGTTTTTAGTGTTTATGTGTAGTGTTTGAGTGAGCGTGCTATGCTGAAGCATATGCTTTGGTGAGTGCAATGGAATGTCTTTAATTTTATTTTTGTTTTTTTTATTTATAAAAATATATTGTATGTATATTTTTTCCCCAATAATAATAATAGTGATCTCGATGTTTTGGAGGAATTTAGAATTTGAATAAAAGCTATGTGTCTTCGATCCTTATCGCAGCGTGAGCGACGGTGATTACTTACCATCAGATAAGCCGTATGCTCATCTATAATTTTTATAAAAATAAATCAGAATTATGGAAATATTTAATTAAAATTTTATACATTATTTATTTCATATTTTTAATAAAAAAATAATATCTTACTGTAGAATCATAATAGAACTAGTTGAACAATTTTGAAAAAAAAAAGGAATGCTTTGTATATTTTATACAGGTTTTGAAGTGTTTTCCTATTTCTGTAATCATGTAGTCTCGTTTTCCGATTTGAAGAATAGGATGGCCGTTATACAGTACATTCGACTTAAAATTTGTGTCTTAAGCTTTCTCAATCATCAACGTACCGATGCAGTGTATAGAACTACCAATAATGGAGTAGAGTAATACCACCCTAGGCTCATTTGTACTGGTAAATACATTTGTTACAGACAAAAACAATGCTCCTCACGCACATCTACTTGATGCGATCCATGAAGACATAATTATAACTATTTTTACGGTTAAATCTTTCGTTTATAATATTAATATTTGAGTTGTTTCAAATATTGTATAGTAATATTATATGGTTCGAAGTCGTCGTGGCCTAAAGGATAAGACGTCCAGTGCATTCGTGTTGAGCGATGAGGTTGACTTCCACGGTGAAGGAATAACATCGTGTAATAAAAATCAAACCTGCAAAATTATAATTTACTTAATTACTGGTGGTAGGATCTCTAATGAGTCTAACGGGTAGGTACCACCACCCTACTATTCTTGCTGTGAAGCAATAATGCGTTTCGATTTGAACAGTTTGAACAGGTTTGAACAGCCGTTGTAACCAAGTAAGATATACTAAGACCTTAGAACTCACATCTCAAGATGGGTGGCGGCATTTACGTTGTAGATGTCTATCAGTTCCGGTAACTACTTAACACTAGATGGGCTGTGAACTCGTCCACCAATCTATGCAATAAATAAATAAAAAATAATCTTTTTTTACAGACGAATTAATTGTGCTATCATTTCATTGGTAATAAATATGTATAAATGATGTCTCTGAATAACGGTAACTGAAGGAAATATATTATAAAGGTAGAAAGTTAGATCAACAGTATAACATGAAATAGGATCGTAACCTTATTCTGTATGTACCATCTGAGTTTTTATAATACGTGGCTTCGAAATTTTCGTTTTTAAGTTTAAATTTCGAATGACATCAAATATAATATCTATACTAATATTATAAAGCTGAAGAGTTTGTTTGTTTGTTTGAACGCGCTAATCTCAGGAAGTACTGGTCCGATTTGAAAAATTATTTCAGTGTTAGATCGCCCATATATTGAGGAAGGCTATAGGATATATAAAATAACGCTAAGACCAAAACAAATGGAGCACCAATAAATAATGTTTCAAAATCGGGGTTTTTTTACTTTTTGAGAGCTTCCGCTGCGTGCGCTGCGGAAATGGTTAAAGTTTCGCTAAAATAACGTACGACAAGATATTTTCACTTTCTACGAAAATGAAGTCATGGTTAAAATTTTGCTTTATGCCAAAGTAACTATTCCACGCGGACGAAGTCGTGGGCAAAAGCTAGTGCCCTATAAGTGAATTTTGAGTATTTCTTTGTTAGTACGTCCTTTATTCGACTGAATTCAAACTTCGTCAAGCTATTGTTGATTCAAGAAAAGTTTTTGGACGTGGAACGAGTGACGTGGGAGTACTTTGAAAAAACTTATTTTTATTCGCTGCTTGGTCTAGCGATGACCGACTCTTGCTATTGTATCAAATTGGGTATAACTGGGACCGGATCTGGGTTTAAACCTGGGTCAGACTCAGTATATTTGTTAATAATATTTGCAATTCGAAGTCTGCGCATACTTGTATCGTTCGTGTTTTCCGATGACCGTAAAAGAGGAAAAGGGAATTCTTTATTTGAGGAATGTGGGATGTTGAATTTGTAGTTCATAAATTTTGTCACAGACATAATATTATCGGGACTTGGTGGAGGTAAATTTTTTTTTTTACAACGGCTGCTCCACCCTTCAAACCGAAACGCATTACTGCTTCACGGCAGAATTAGGCAGGGTGGTGGTACCCGCGCGGACTCACAAGAGGTCCTACCACCAGTAATTACGCAAATTATAATTTTGCGGGTTTGATTTTTATTACACGATGTTGTTCCTTCACCGTGGAAGTCAATCGTGAATATTTCTTGAGTACGTATTTCATTAGAAAAATTGGTACCCGCCTGGGATTCGAACATCGGTGCATCGCTCAACACGAATGCATCGGACGTCTTATCGCTTAGGCCACGACGACTTAAATATTTTGATATCATTTAATTAAGTATTTACATTTGTCTCCTAAGAAAGCTAGGTACCTTAATGAGATATTAGAGGACACATGTATCTGCTTCTTCTTTTACACCACCTTATCCCACTAGGTGGGGTCGGCACAGCAAATTTTTTTCTTCCATTCTCTTCTATCAGCCGTCATCTCAACACTCACTCCTCGTCTCTCTAAAGCAAGGGATTAAAAAGTTCGTGCTATGCGTCTAACAATTTATTACCGCTAAAGCTACCGGCTACGTACTCATTAATAAAAAAAACTGGATATCTGACCTTATCGTCTTTAATGTAGAGAATTATATATATAAAAAAAAAAACGTAGCAGTCAATGGACATTAACCAAGTTATCCAACAAGTAGGATAGTCTTATTGTGAAGATGGAACCCAAGACAAACAGATTGCCAAACCTTAAGTTACTGTTAGTGCTTTGTGGGCAAAGAAATTCTCATGATTTTATTCACATCAAAATAAAATTTAGCCTAGTAAACCTGTACCACAAACTGAGTTGCTCTATAAAGATAAACAAACATATAAAGCTGTTGCTTCAACTGTTCAGTTTTTATCTTTTTTATATAACGGCCGTCTGGTGTAGTGGTAAGTGACATGGTCACTACACAAGGGGGTCGCGAGTTCGAATCCCGCCAAGGGAAGATATTTGTATGATAAATATAAATGTCTTTTCCAGGGTTATGGATGTATATTAAATATATTATTATGTATGTGTATGATAAAAATCTTACATTTATATCCGTTATCTGGTACCTGTAACACAAGTTCTTTACGAACTTATCACGGGACCAGTTAACGTGGCGTGATTGTTAGTAAATATTTATTTATTATTATTATTACTATTATATTTTAATATTCAAAAATATTTTAATATTTCTAATGTTTGTTCTTCTGATGTTTCATAATTCAAAATACCATTTATGTCACCTGTATAACATATTATAACCTCTTTTAAGATTTACGTCATAAATCATATTTTTTTTATTTTTATTGCTTAGATGTGTGGACGAGCTCACAGCCCACCTGGTGTTAAGTGGTTACTGGAGCCCATAGACATCTACAACGTAAATGCGCCACACACCTTGAGATATAGTTCGAAAGTCTCAGTATAGTCACAACGGCTGCCCCACCCTTCAAACCGAAACGCATTACTGCTTCGCGGCAGAAATAGGCGAGGCGGTGGTACCTACCCGTGAGGACTCACAAGAGGTCCTATCACCAGTAATTACGCAAATTATAATTTTGCGGGTTTTGATTTTTATTGCACGATGTTATTCCTTCACCGTGGAAGTCACTCGTGAACATTTGTTGAGTACGTATTTCATTAGAAAAATTGGTACCCGCCAGCGAGATTCGAACACCAGTGCATCGCTCGAAACGAATGCACCGGACGTCTTATCCTTTAGGCCACGACGACTTCAATATAGGCTACATATAATATATATTAAAATAACCACTATCCTGGCTATATGATATCTGCCATGGTAATTAAGCAAGGCGATGGTACCCCACGTGCGAGCTCGGTACCATCAGACTCTCTATGTCTAAATAAGGACGGATTTATCAGTCAGTCAGTAGTCAAATAAACTCGTCTCTATCAATGTACTGGAGCATTAATACGTACAATTTTAATAAGGCTTCACGTATCAAATAGCGTTAGAATTCGCTATATCGATTTTGTACTACAAGTCTAAGGGTTTAATTGTGGAGTGTTGTAGCATGTTGCGGCTCAACCTAGTGTTCGTTCTGTTGTTCAAGATCGATGAACGAGTCCGTGTTCCACTTGGTGTTAAGTGGTTGCCAATAACATACTCATAACATGCAATTTCAATTGTGTTGTATAACCGTCGTCCGACCATTCAAACAAATGACAGTTTTGCGGCAAAAATAAACAGTATGGTGGTACTTACTCATCTATATATTAATACGTGAAGCAAAAACTTTGTATCCCTTTTTACGAAAATTGCGCGGACGGAGGTGTATGAAATTTTCCACACTTATAAAGAATATAGAGAAGAAGTGCAGAATGATAATATTTTTTTAAAATAATGCATAAAATATACATTAAATCGATAAAGAAAACATTACACACACTACATACCATGTATTTGACGCACACACGCATCAATACTATTTATTGTCAAACTTTTGTTCTTGACGTCTGTTGTCAAATTGAGAATGGATTAAATATTGTTTGTCTTTGTTAATATTTTTTATAGTGTAGTCTTGGCGAAATTTATAATAATAGAAGTATAAAATACAATCATAATAGTGTTCAAACTTACAATTCCAATTAATTATAGTCGAATTTCGACTACTGCGGGATCACTAGTTTTTTATAAATTCGCCTAATGTTTAGGTACCTTGTAATATTTAGGTTATCTTTAAGGCGGGCAGTAGTATTTATAGCCTAACCGATGTTAAGTGATTACTGGAATAAATAGATGAGAACTGAAACGCCATTCATGATCGTGAGATGAAATTTCAGTAGCTGTTATAATCTTCGAACCCAAACGCAGGAGTAGTTCGCAAACGGGGTGGTTAAAGCAAAGGACGTTTCCGAAGTTCTAATGCTACCTGAAAATTAAATGAAAACTAAAACACTTTTATATAACTAATCGCAAAGCACCGACATTATATTTCTTCTTTCGGGAATGGTTTGAATACCCTTGCCCTTGTAGGCAAACGTGCACACGACCCAACCGATGGTGAGTGGTTACCGTCGCCCATGGACTTTAGCAATGCCAGGGGAAGAGCCAAGCCGCTGCCTACCGCTTAATACTTTCCAGAAGCCTCGTTTGAAGAAGAAGGACATGTTATAGCGCTCGGGAAATACCGTGGATGAGAGCTCATTCTATAGCCGGATGGTACGTGGCAAAAAAGACCTCTGGAAGCGCACTGTGGATGACCGCAGTGGTTCCAGGTAGTATGGATGAACTCTACTCCGGTGGCGGGCGGTGCGATGGTAAAAACGAGATGACGGTATCATTTCGAACAATTCCTTAGAGCACTCACTGTTTGTAATAAATAATATGACCCAAAAAAATATGAAAAAAAACAGGTGTGCAATTCACACGTGGTAGAAGTGAAACCTTCCAAAATTAAAACACAATTATCCTAAACGTCTTAAGTATATGTAAAATTTTGTCATTAGTAAATAATTGTAAGGTAGCGCCCTCTGTGAATTGATATTTTAATTTCACGTATAATCCTAAATTAAAATTCACTACAAGAGCTTTCATACACACGTTAGTATTAAAAAATCTCACAGATGGCGCTGTATTAAATAGTGTATATTTCTGTCTCATTCTTTGCTGGCTTCATCCTACACATTTTTGTATTTGTGTCTCTTACCTGTCGTTTTTTCCGTTGCATCCGGTTTGAAATCACAACGATTCTAAAGAAGTTTGCACTTCAAAATACTGCTTACAGGAAAATTTATTCATTTATACTACAAACAACGAAGCCTATGAATGTCTTTGGCCAATAAAATAATATGTTGTATTTTTCTATATGTGCATTAACAAGTCAATAGAGCAGGGTTCACGCACGCTCGCTTCTGGGTTCGGTGCCCATTCATTAGCCTCACGCACGATTAGATATCGATTTTCATTGCACGCACTCGATTTAGAATCGATTTTGTTATTTGTAAGCTTCTAAGTCTCGTTCTAGTGGAGCTGATATCCATGTATTTTCATGTAAAGCTTCGTTATAATAAATCAAATTTGAACACTTGAAACTTAATTGCCTAACCTAACTTACACTCTGTGATAGTCAGATGGCTTACCGGCCGCTTGTTGTCAGGTGGTTAATGAGTTAATTCCGATAAGAATAACGCTATTTAGACATAAGATCGCCGCTTGAGATGTAAGATCTCGAAGCCCTCGGTCTGTGTCGATTGACCTACCACTTGAACCGAAATGAATTTCCCTAAGACTTACTTCATTTTGGTTTAGACCAGATATCGTTATCAAAGGTAGTCGTGGCCTAAAGAATAAGACGTCCGGTGCATTCGTATTCCGGTGCACCGATGTTCGAATCCCGCAGGCAGGCACCAATTTTTGTAATGAAATACGTACTTAACAATTCACGATTGACTTCCACGGTGATGGAAGAGCATTGTGTAATAAAAATCCAAATCCGCAAAATTGTAATTTGCGTAATTACTGGTGGTAGGAACTCTTGTGAGTCCGCACGGGTAGGTCTTACCACCTTGCCTATTTCTGCCCTGAAGCAGTAATGCATTTTAGTTTGAAGGGTGGGGGCAGCCGTTGTAACTATACTGAGACTTTAGAACTCATATCTCAAGGTGGGCGGCGGCACTTACGATGTATTCCGCTCCGGTAACCACTTAACACCAGGGCTATGAGCTCATTTACCCATCGATGCAATAAAAAAATAGATATCATAAATAAGCCGAGATTGGGCAAGAAACCCATCCCTAATGTTATATTCCCTATAATTCACTCAGTGAACTGTTTTGCAAGATTTGAAATTCTCAAAAGCTACTTTACAGTTTCTAGAAGCACTAATTCCAAACGCCAAGCTAATGTTTGTCAGGGAATTAATTAGTTCGGAATGTTGATGTAGTCCTGACTTGTGTGCGGAAGGGGACAGAAGAGCAAGTTAAATATACATACCACGCGTACATACTTTAATTCTTTACGTTTGTAGTGTGATTAATCACTTTAAGTTATCTTAGCTTCACTGGTGGTTCTTCAGATGTAGATAGTTTTGCCTTCACGATTTGTGGATGAAGGCATTTTGATTTACTCAGTCAAGACCGGTTTGTTTTGCTGGTCAATTATGATTTAACTTTGAACCGATCGCTAAGCTTCACAGAATCACCCAATTGGTTCATCTGATGATTTCCGGAAAATTTTCATCAGCTTTTTTTTAAATTGCTTAGATAGGGGACGAGCTCACAGCCCACCTGGTGTTAAGTGGTTACTGGAGCCCATAGACATCTACAACGTAAATGCCGCCATCCACTTTGAGATATGAGTTCTAAGGTCTCAGTATAGTTGCAACGGCTGCCCCTCCCTTCAAACTGAAACACATTACTGCTTCAGGGCAGAAATAGGCAGGGTGGTGGTACCTACCCGTGCGAACTCACAAGAGGTCCTACCACCAGTAACCAGCTCACAGTCTTGAGCCGTTTCGGAGTCTATTGTTATCGAGTAACACTTCCGGCCTCGCATAGTAAATTATTTAATAATTACTAGCTGACCCGACAGACTTCGTAGTGCCTCAATCGATAAAAAAAAGACCTAAGCTTTTGTATAAAATAAACATAAAACAAACAAAAGGAATCCGTCCGCTATTTTTATTTATTTCCTAGCATTGTCATATTTATCTACCTTTTAAACCTTCTCTGGACTTCCACAAATAATTCAAGACCAAAATTAATCAAATCGGTCCAGCAGTACCAGCAGTTCTCGAGTTTTAGCGAGACTAACGAACAGCAATTCGTTTTTATATATATAGATAAGCCTTTAATGTTATTTAAGTTATAATTCGATATATTTAAATAATAATTGTACGTAAATAATCAGCAGAATAATTAAGATAAATAATGTTTAATATTATCTACTAAGTTTGTATTAAAATAAGTCAAGATGATTGTATAAATACCGGCGGTTAGGATATCTCTGTTGCATTCGTATTCTACCCGCCGTAACGTCTACTAAAAAGAATATATTATTTCGTGTGGATGTAAAGTGTCTCAATTGTCACCGCCGCCCTGATGATCCTTTAATACTAGGTATATATAAATACGTACACTCATAGACTTTCAGATAATAATATATATTATAAATAAAAAGTCTTATTTATGATTTGTAAATAAACATTGAATGCAACCCGCTGGTTTGTTTACGAATGAGTAAAAGATATAATGATAAATAATTGTAAACTAGCTGACCCGGCAGACTTCGTAGTGCCTCAATCGATAAATAAAAGACCTAAACTGTTGTATAAAATAAACTTAAAACAAACAAAAGGAATCCGTCCGACGGGGGACACATCAAAGGGAAAACAAAATTGTTATTTTTATTTAATCCCGAGCATTGTCATAGTTATCTACCTTTTAAGCCTTCTCTGGACTTCTACAAATAATTCAAAACCAAAATTAGCCAAATCGGTCCAGCTGTTCTCGAGTTTTAGCGAGACTAACGAACAGCGATTCATTTTTATATATATAGATAGATAAACATTGAGCATTTTTCATTATTGTTCAAAGTTTCAAGTTCAATATTAATTGATAGTCGTCCGCAAATTGAACCTTCGAGCCGGTGTTTGGTCGAGCACTTAACGACTTTAGCAACACGCACTCGTTTCATTAAGTATCGATTTTGCAGGAGATGAGGGTGCCTTCAACCCTTGATTAACTATCAGCCCTATGTTTCCTGGGGATGCTACCTTAATAACACATATATATATGTAGTGGAAAACTAAAACCAAAAGCTTACATCACGATTGTAAATAGCTATATTATAGAGTTATAAATAAATAAATAAATTTGTTATAAATAAATAAATATTTACTAACAATCACGCCACGTTAACTGGTCCCGTGGTAAGTTCGTAAAGAACTTGTGTTGTGGTACCAGATAACGGAAATAAATGTAATATTTTTATTATACACATACATGTATTTAATATACATCCATAGCCCTGGAAAATACATTTTATATTTATCATACAAATATCCTCCCTTGGCGGGATTCGAACCCGCGACCCCCTTGTGTAGTGACCGTGTCACTTATCACTACACCAGACGGTCGTTAAATATATATCTAGTTGTTTCTATTGTGGTTTGTCAAGTACCATAATAGCGGAGAAGTTGCGCAGAGAATAAGTCAAACACACTTTAGCGGTAGGCAGCGGCTTGGCTCTGCCCCTGGCATTGCTGAAGTCCATGGGCGACGGTAACCACTCACCATCAGGTGGGCCGTATGCCCGTCTGCCTACAAAGGCAATAAAAAAAAAAAAAAAAAAAACACTATTGACATACACTCATAATGTTCCAAACTTTTACCGGTAAAAAGAAGTTATGGTGGTATATAAGAACGAAAGAACCCAAAAATAGGAGTTAGGTTACTAGACACTGTGAAGACGAAGAATAATAATTATTATTACCAAATTATTTAAAACTGAGCGATGGTTCAGCGCGTCCGTGTTATTTTCGTGTGATTCTCGTGACACTCCTGTGACCGAGAATCCCGATAACCCCCAACGACGCCCGTGTACATGGCTAAGATTTGCCTTTGTTGCTACATTGTGCTACGCTAGACATATTGACTATCTCGAAAGCTAGATGTTTTATTAAAAGTTTTTATGAATGATGGCATTTCGGTAGGCAGCGGCTTGGCTCTGCCTCTGGCATTGCTGAAGTCCATGGGCGACGGTAACCACTCACCATCAGGTAGCCCGTATGATCGTCTGCCTACAAGGGCTATAGAAAAAGAATTCTCCTAAACAGATGCCAATTTTTCCCTCACAGGAAATACGTAGCACTCCACAATGAAGGAACAGTTCATCATCAGCCTATACCAGTCCACTGCTGGACATGGGCCTCTCCAATTGCTCGCTATTAAGTACGAGCCTCGGCTTCTCTCATCCTCATCTCTTAAGGGAGAGTATCGTGTAATAAATATGAGATCCGCGAAATTTATAATTTATTTCGCAATTGCTTGTGATAGAGCGTATCGTGAGCCAAGATGGGTGAGTACCGCCAACCAAACTATTCCTGCCGCGAAGCAGTAGTCGAGCTACTCAGTTTCAGGGGTGAACGGGCTTCTTACAATGCAGTTAAGACTTCCACTTGATGTCTCTAGGTCGGCTTCCTTCTCTTCGCGTTGCTTTCTTCATTACTGAGGGTCGTGACTCCTCCGCTGCATCATTTTCTCACGTACGATTTCACTCCATTTGTTTGCAATCCTTGGCTTTGTGAAGGGCATCGTGGAACTTGATGTTCTCGTGAGATTGCGTCCTCTGGGACCTTGCCTGTCACCATCAACTGTTCGAGATTGTTCGAAAGGTCTTGTGGTGTCTATGTGCTCTGGCGACCACTCAACTTTACAACTTAGAACCCTCTTAGAATGTTAAATACGAAAATAGGCAAAGATATTACAAATTATTTTTGGAAATTAGTTATAATGTAATCGATTCTCCGCGTGAGGTGAATTGAGTCTTTGAGTATCATTTATCTAAAAGCAGCGGTTAGTGATAGAAAAAAAACAAATTGGCCTCACATGCGGCGCATATTCTGCATAATCGAGTCTCCGAATGGGGTGAATTAAACTTACTCGTAGTTGAATTCAACCCATTGAACACGCAAGTTTGCGCGTTAACTTGCGAAGAAGGACTTTGTCTTTAGACTCCTTTGCCATGGTGCCGCAATTCCAAGCAGTATCCAATTCAATTCAAATTCAAATTCAAAAACCCAATTCCCTGCAACCTTCCACGTGTACTGGGATACATGGGGTCGGCGTTTCGACGATGTCCAACTTCGGAGTCATTTGGAGGTCAAAGCCAAGTTGGCGTCCAAAATACTGGGACTCCTCAACAGAGCGAAGCGGAACTACACGCCTGAACAAATACTTTTGCTTTATAATCTTTTTTGCCACGTACCATCCGGCTTTGGAATGAACTCCCCTCCACGGTGTTTTCCGAGCGCTATGACATGTCCTTCTTCAAACGAGGCTTGCGGAGAGTACTTTATGGTAGGCAGCGGCTTGGCTCTGCCCCTGGCATTGCTGACGTCCATGAGCGACGGTGACCACTTACCATCAGGTGGGCCGTATGTTCGTCTGCCTACAAAGGCAATAAAAAAAAAAGCACTAATCCAGCCTCACGTGGATACTGCTCCAACCTCTGAGCTGGGGCTCCCAAATACCAGCTACTTTCATTTGACTCCATACAGAAGGGGGCCGTTCGGATAGACCATAATCCCATTCTCACGAATAGAATCTAAATTCCTATTACGATTTTATGTACTTATTTATATACTGGATTAAAAAATTACCAAATTATAGTAGACTGATTCAGTATATCAGTAATATTTCAAATCACTACCGTCCATACTAATAGATGGCAGTGAAATATTACCTGAACAATTAAAATTGTGTCAAAATATTCGTTTAGTTATTTATTTTAACCACGTAACTATAAATATTGTGACGTGTTAGAAACAAGGGTAATAATGAAAATGTGAGATTGTCGTAGTGTCATTTTAAATACATTTTCACCGAACCAAAACCATAAACATAACGTTTTCAAGTATTTGATATGTATTAGAAGATCTCTGCAATATACCATTGAATTCCAAGTAGTTTGGATATACCGAGTGAAATTTAGTCAGCTATACGACGCCTTTTAATGTTTGTTAACCGTGTAGTTTAAATCACATTTTGAAATTGGGTCGTAAACGTGTGGTGTAAGCGAAAGGATGAGGCGTTTTTATTTGTATGAATAGTTCGTCCTCATCTTTTCTAATATGCGATGATAAATTTTGACTGTATGTACGTATATGGTTCAACTAGAGCGCAAATAAATGCTCAAAACTTTAACCTTCACGAAATTGAGTCACACCCCTTAACTTTAAGTCTTGATCCGCATGGTACGTTTGGAGGCCGCGATTATGTGCTCTCTTATAACCTCAATAATATTACACGCTGGGGCTCGAGATAAATAAAACTTTCACCGAAGTACAAATTAAAATTCTTTAACACTTAGAAAGAGTCCCTTCTTCTGCTTCGCTTCAGGCGATCCGTTCGCTGTTTCGCTTCGAGTAGATCTCCAATTACTAAGTGCCTTCATGTCATCTCTGAAACGCTTTTATAGTTGACACGACAAGTCTACAACTATCGAGAATATTCCCGGTAGGACCAGTCATTTCGATATGTGTTTCCGCTATTTGATAATAGATGGCGTTACACTTCTCGACCGTTCTCGATATTACTAGTTCTTTTAATATTCGTTTCTGCTATTTGATGGCAGTTGGCGTTATCTTTTATCGGCGTAACAATAAGTTCGCTTTTCGCTCTCAACTTGGCCACAAAGGTATCAAGTGACAAACCAACACGTTATGAATATAAATCGCCTTTGGAATTGAGACCATCTCAATACCATTAAGGGATCGCTCGTTAAGTTTTGTGTTCATTGCTTGAACGGTGATAAGTGCAAATTTAATATCTTTTTTTTTATTATTAGCTTCGTAAACTCTAGGCCTTTTGAGATTAAGCTCGGTTTTAGAGTGTTGAGGTGTGCTATTGTGACATATCCACCTGCAAGGGGTTGTAATAAAGGCTGCACAACTTAGTGCTACTGTGTTGCTATTATGAAGTAGTTACTGGCTTAGGTCTTTAGTCGGCGAAGAGCAGTATTGACAATATGTGGTTTATGAGTTTCACTAACTGCTTTATATCAAGTATACTGAAGAAGGGCGTTTTGTGAGCCCGCACGGGTAGGTACTGCCACCCCGCCTTTATCGGCCGAGAAGCATTAATGCCTTTCAGTTTGGCAACCGTTCTAGTGATAAAATTGAGACTTAGAACTTATATCTAAAGGTAGGTGATGGCATTAACCTTGTTGATGTCGTAGGGCTCCGGTAACCATATAATATTAGATGAGCCCGTTGGGTGAGCTCATTCACCCATCTGAGCAATAAAAAGTACTTTGAGATACATCTCAAAGTACTTTTTATACTTACTTACATACATGGGCAAGGATCATCACCAGTACTCACATCTTATTGGGAGTGGGAGGTTACGTGAGTTTCGTCACACGAACTGCGTACAAAGTGTTTCTTCAGACAGCAAGTTTTATTGTAGAATGTAAAGAACATTTTGTAAAAGACTTACAAATTGTATTACATGTAGATAATACACGCAAGCGTGCATTGACCGGAGGTTTGTCTCGTGTGTAAAGTAGTATTTATGAACCTGAGCTCTGCATAGTGAAAGATGGTAAGTTCGAATTTCTAGGAAGTTAATGTTTCCGGATTTTTTCAGGTGTAGTCCAATTCATTGGCATAGTATAATGTGGGATCAGTGACATGTGTGGAGTTAAATAAAATTTGGGTATGGGATAGGTCACGATGCTCTCAGAGAATTGTAATTCACTGGTTCTAATACGAGTGGTAGGACTGGTGGTAGGACGTCTTGTGACTCCGCACGGGTATGGACCACCACCCTATCTATTTCTGTCTGCCTGTTTCTGTGAAGCAGTGATGCGTTTTGTTTTGAAGGGTGGGGCAGCCGTTGTACTGTAAAAACTGAGACCTTAGAACTTATGTCTCGAGGTGAGTAGCGGCATTTACGTTGTAGGTGTCTATGGGTTCGGTTAACCACGTAACACCAGGTGGCCCGAGAGCTCTTCCGGCCATCTAAGCTATAAAAAATAAATAAATAAAACCTTTCTTCAGCCCACTTTTGTAAGTATTTTAGTCACGAGTAGTTATTTAGTCTAATTTATACTGCGAACTTCGATTATGATTGTGATGAAGCCCTTTTTTTGGCAACCACTTAATAGTAAGCTTATCTAATTAAATTAAGTCATAAAAACTGCACGTAGTTCACATGCGCTAGAAGTGAAATCTTAGTATAATATCTCATCATCCCTCTGTAGACATGTTTGTCAACTTTTAAGGCAGCTTTTTCGTTTTATAAGCTTAGAATTAGGGTGCTGTTCAATATTAACATATCTTCCGAGAAAAAAAAAACCAGAAATAATTTTAAGCACTATTTGTAGTTATCCTCTTTCTCCACATGCAGTTCGCATCGTGAATGTTACATGAGTTCGGCACGCACAGCAAGCTTCCAGACGTTATCGATACGAACTTATATTGCGTTCTGTACATACGTATCTAAGCTATTTATTTATTTATCTACGACGGGCAGACAGAACAACTACTTCCTAAATCATTATTAATGACCCGATTGTGGAATATTTTTTCTCGTTACGGTAACGGATTGGGATTTCGTGAAATCTGGAAACGCCTTCGGGCCACCAGTAATCTTTCAATCATAAAAAAATATTCGTCAAATGGGTCGGTCAGACGATTTTAAACTGATAATAGTTTGTCTGTTCATTCAAGGTGATGTGTATTCATCATTATCTGTCGTCTTCCTGATTTACCGTCTCTATTCCAAATTCGTCTCGTATTCTAAGACACTTAAGGATCATTGGAAGGATCATTCCTACTGGTGGTAGAACCTCTTGTGAGTCTGCACGGGTAGGTACCACTACCCCGCCCATTTCTGCCGTGAAGCAGTAATGCGTTTCAGTTTGAAGGGCGGGACAGTCGTTGTAACTATACTGAGACCTTAGAACTTAAATCTCAAGGTGGGTGGAGCATTTACGTGTAGATGTCTATGGGCTCAAGTAACCACTTAACATCAGGTGGGCTATGAGCTCGTGCACATTGCGTTCTTGGTGTTTGCGAGATTTTTACTGTTCTCGGATACATGCCGTTTCGTCTTTGTCTGTCGTGGTCATTGCCACTACAACAAATGCTTCTACAATGACCTAAAATATAGGGGTTTTGATCCAGTTTAAGCAGCGTTTGACTAAGTTAGAGTGCATCCTTGTATTGCTCCATCTTGTCTTATCGTTTTTTATGTCTTATTGTACTAAGTAATTTCTCAATCAAGCTGTCTAGGCCTTGTATGTTTTATTTTATTTTATTACCTTTGTAAGCAGACGAGCCTACTGCCCACCTGATGGTAAGTGGTTATCGTCGCTCATGGACGTCAGCAATGCCAGGGGCAGAGCCAAGCCGCTACCTACAATCAACAATGCAATCCTGATACTTTTCGTACTTTTATTTTTTCATGTATCGATGTTTATCTCATGATTTTTTTATTCTTCACAAATTGATATAACAAATACAAATAATAATAAAAAAATTAAGGTATGAAATAAATGGCAGTGATTTTTTTAACACAACTGAGTCTTGAACCTCGTACCCAGAGAGGTAGTCTCGTTGTGGTTTATGAGTACAAATAACTATTTGACAATAAGAAGGGCTGCTGGGTTTCCCCCCTGTCCTGGTTCGCCCCTCCTTAGTTAGACTGCACTCTCAAGACTCCTCCGGAAAGTCCATATTAGCACCAGGCTTAATGCGGACGTCCAGTTAACATGGACCACTCAGCACCAGTGAGTCCCGACCTCAAATCATCCTCCATACCAGACCTCGTTTGGAACCTCTGGGTATACGGAGGGACTTCGGTTTCCTCTATATTTTGTACCGTATGTTCCATGGAGAGTGCTCTGAGGAATTGTTTGAGATGGTCCTTTTATCTCTTTTTTACCTCCACCTCCGGCACCTCCCGCCATCGGAGCAGAGCATGAGTAGCCGGCTTACAGGAGACACCACGCTCCTAGTCGATAAGAAGGGCAAATGAACTTTTCTGCTCATATGTGCTAATAATACAAGCACATATAGACAGCATGCCACGTGAGACGTCTCATTTCAAAGCAACTTAAAGTTTTTAGTATGGAACTTTTACACGAACGTGCCGCAGTTGAGTATAGAGTTAACCGCTCGAGGGCCAAGTTAACCAAGAAAGTTAATTTTAAACTGCTCTCTTCGAATACAGTTATTTAACTTTGGCGTACTGTTACAGAAATCTCCGCGAACAAATCAAAATTATCTTAATAATGAATTCATTTTCAATTGGGCGAGTTTACGATTCAATAAATGATTTTGAAATTTTGGGTCTTGCTTTGTTTCAACACCATTCTAGTTTCTCATTAGTGATTTCTCGTGCTTAAAGACTATGGCAATGTGCGCTTATATGACTTCACACAAAGTAGGATCTTACCTGTTTTCTGGAGTAAGGCATAGGTGTTTTTTTTTTTAATGCTTAGATGGGTTTTGAAGTCGTAGGGTACTTACGTGACAAAAATGATGGTGAAGGGTACTTACGTGGCAAAAAAGATCTTTGGAAGCCAACTACCGATGAACGCAGCGTATTGAAGTCGTCGTGGCCTAAGCGATAAGACGTCCGGTGCATTCGTGTTGAGCGATGCACCGGTGTTCGAATCTCAGACGGGTACCAATTTTTCTAATGAAATACGTACCCAACAATTGTTCACGATTGACTTTCACGGTGAAGGAATAGCATCGCTTAATAAAAATCAAACCCGCAAAATTATAACTTGCGTAATTACTGATTGTAGGACCTCTTGTGAGTGCGCGCGGGTATGTACCACCAAAAAAATGGGTGGACGAGCTCGTGTAGTTATTGTGTTCACTGAAGCTGTAAGTGGTCACTGGAGCCCATAGACATTTATAGCGTAAATGTGCCACTCGCCTTGAGATATAAGTTCTAAGGTATAGTTGCAACGGCTGCCCCACCCTTCGAACCGAAACGCATTAGTGCTTCACGGCAGAAATAGGCGGGGTAGTGATACCTACCCGTGCGGGCTCACAAGAGGCCCTACCACCAGTAAGTAAGGTAGGGTATATATACTCATCATATCACACCCACCGAGCGTGTTTTTTATCGTTTTAGTGGAAATTAAAAGGGAATAGAATGTGTGATCTTTATATTCATGGGCAGTTCTTAAGGCCATTGATGTAAACGAGATCTTTGCAAGTTAGACAACACACACTATCTATACTTAATATTATAAAGAGGAAAGATTTGTTTGTTTGTTTGTTTCGAATAGGCTCCGAAACTACTGGACCGATTTGAGAAATTCTTTTTCCATTAGAAGCCGACATTGTCCCTGATGAACATAGGCTACTTTTTTTTTTAATTTTTAATTTTAATTTACTTTTTTTTATTTAATAACTTTTTAATTTTAATAACTTTTTAATTATTTTTTTTTGGTTTCATGTGTGTTTTAATGTTTCCGAAGCGAAGCGAGGGCGGGTCGCTAGTCAAACATAAAACTGTATAGCCACGACACAATATTACTCATATCCTGCAATTTCCGTCCCTATATGTTGCAGTCTGTTACTACCTCCCGTCCCGATCCTAAACCAATAAATGATCGTGCGCGCCTCATTACACATTACACGTCGGCGCGACTCTTTGATATGCCGTTATTTCATATCTATATGTAAGTTGTTTCTGTTGTAAGGTTATTTTGTTGGCAGAACAAGGTAAGGTTATTAAAACGTGAATGGCTTTAATACTATTTTCTATAAGGTTTATTGAAACAATTTTTGAAGTGAAAACTTCTTTAGAATCGTTGTGATTTCAAACCGGATGCAACGGAAAAAACGACAGGTAAGAGACACAAATACAAAAATGTGTAGGATGAAGCCAGCAAAGAATGAGACAGAAATATACATACTATTTAATACAGCGCCATCTGTGAGATTTTTTAAGACTAACGGGTGTATGAAAGCTCTTGTAGTGAATTTTAATTTAGGATTATACGTGAAATTAAAATATCAATTCACAGAGGGCGCTACCTTACAATTATTTACTAATGACAAAATTTTACATATACTTAAGACGTTTAGGATAATTGTATTTAAATTTTGGAAGGTTTCACTTCTACCACGTGTGAATTGCACACATGTTTTTTTTTTCTACCTATGCTGATAGCCTTGAGAGGCTATTTCAGCTTCGCCCTAACGTTTGTAGGTGAGCTCGCGGAGAGTTGCTAACACTGACCCTAGCAAGAGAAGTGCTTCGCAGAATCTACCACCGGATCGGAAACGCGACCCACTGAGAAGATCCGGCGAGAAACTCAGTCGGCTGTGTCTATGGGTGAGTTCGGACAGTGACCGGTTTTGAAACAATGCATCCTATATTAGACAGAGTATAAAGTTTAGGGGTATTAGAGGTTAGGGTCTCAATGATTGGTTACGTCATTTTTGAATAGACGCAGACGATTCTTTATATGAATAGAAGCCTTATGCCCATTAGTGACGGTTAAATAATTAATTAAAAAGAATAAGATCCTGTTTAAAAGGACCAGTGAGCGTAAAGCGACCCGTTTTATTTCCGCCTTTGAGTTTTTATTCGCCTACATGAGTTTAATTCTTCGTATTTTTACCTTTGCACAAAAAATTTAGAGGAAGTCTTCTGCATTAGCATTGTGAAATCAGAAAATTGTTCTCTATCTTACATAATTGTTTAGTTAAAAGTCGTTATGGCCTAAAGGATAACATTTTCGGTGTATTCGTATCTAGCGATGCACTGGTGTTCGAATCCCGTTGGCAAGTAACTATTTCGAATAAAATACGTAATCCAAACAATCCAAGTCCTCGTGGCCTAAGAATAAGACGTCCGGTGCATTCATATCTAGCGATGCACCGGTGTTCAAAACGGGTACCTGTGCAGGACGAAACTGATTTTAAATAGTTTTATCGAACAAATAGAATTAATATAGTTAATAAGTAATTACGTAACAAAAATGTATAATCTTAAATTATTTAATATGCAATATGTTAGTGTATCAGATCAGAGAATGTAAATAGACCAATAGGAACGATTTGTGGAGCGCTTTCACTACGGTAACATACAGATCAAGGGACCCCCGAAAGTGGCGCGTCGATAGCGCGTCGCGAGATGGGGTACTGAAATAAATATAAAAGGATGGCCATTTATAGGCAAAAACAGTTCCCAGTGAATCATCGACAAAGAACCATCAGCAAGATAGAAACAGTTCTCAGCGAATCTCCGACATAGAAACATCAAGACAGAAACAGTTCCCAGTGAATCTTCGACAAAGAACCATCAGCAAGATAGAAACAGTTCTCAGTGGATCTTCGACAGAAACAGTTCTCAGCAGATCATCAAGACAGAAACAGTTCTCAGAAGCTCTCCGACAAAGAAACATCAGCAAGACAGAAACAGTTACCAGCAGTTCTCCAATAGTACAGTTATCAGAAAACCACCAGTGAATCAGCTACCAGTGAACCAGACAGTTACCTGTGAAACCTCGCTACAGAAGCCGAAACCCATCGAAAGAAACAGCCGTCTTCTACCAGCGCACAAACAGACAGCAAAAAANAATGCCTGCCACGAAACACGCGCATGCGAGGGAGAAATGATAGCGATATATCCAGGTCCCGACAACGTGGGGCGCACCGTAGACATCAAAACCAAGTTCTACGGAGACCAGTAAGAAAACTACTGATCCTGCCCATCGAAGAAGACCATCCTGCACCGAGAAGAATGCGACGGACTCGCACGGCGGGAGTAATGTGCAGGACGAAACTGATTTTAAATAGTTTTATCGAACAAATAGAATTAATATAGTTAATAAGTAATTACGTAACAAAAATGTATAATCTTAAATTATTTAATATGCAATATGTTAGTGTATCAGATCAGAGAATGTAAATAGACCAATAGGAACGATTTGTGGAGCGCTTTCACTACGGTAACATACAGATCAAGGGACCCCCGAAAGTGGCGCGTCGATAGCGCGTCGCGAGATGGGGTACTGAAATAAATATAAAAGGATGGCCATTTATAGGCAAAAACAGTTCCCAGTGAATCATCGACAAAGAACCATCAGCAAGATAGAAACAGTTCTCAGCGAATCTCCGACATAGAAACATCAAGACAGAAACAGTTCCCAGTGAATCTTCGACAAAGAACCATCAGCAAGATAGAAACAGTTCTCAGTGGATCTTCGACAGAAACAGTTCTCAGCAGATCATCAAGACAGAAACAGTTCTCAGAAGCTCTCCGACAAAGAAACATCAGCAAGACAGAAACAGTTACCAGCAGTTCTCCAATAGTACAGTTATCAGAAAACCACCAGTGAATCAGCTACCAGTGAACCAGACAGTTACCTGTGAAACCTCGCTACAGAAGCCGAAACCCATCGAAAGAAACAGCCGTCTTCTACCAGCGCACAAACAGAAAGCAAAAACATTATTACACGACTCGGAAACAGCCATACAGACCGGGTCGTGTACAGTACCTATTTTTCTAATGAAATACGTACTTGACAAATGTTCACGATTGACTTCCACGGGAATGAATAGCATCGTGTAATAAAAATCAAGCCCGCAAAATTATAATTTGCGTAGTTACTGGTGGTAGATCGTCTTGTGACTCCGCATGGGTAGGTACCGCCTGCCTGCCTGTTTATGCCGTGAAGCAGTAAAGCGTTTTAGTTTGAAGGGTGGGGCAGCCGCTGTAACTATACTGAGATCTTAGAACTGATATTTCAAGGTAGGTGGTGGCATTTACGTTGTAGATTTCAATGGGCTCCAGTAACCACTTAACAGCAGGTGGATCGTGAGCTCGTCCACCTACCTATTCAATAAAAAATAAATTAAAAAAGTCACTCCTACTCCTATTTCTTCATTGTTCACCTTAGATTATGATATTCTTTACAATCTTGCATTCGCAGATATAGATCGATGTCTGTCTGTCTCTAATTTTATTAAATGTGCATCATTTATCTAAAAGCAGCGGTTAGTGATAGAAAAAAAAACAAATTGGCCTCACATGCGGCGCATATTCTGCATAATCGAGGCTCCGAGTGGGGTGAATCAAACTTGGTTCAATTCAATCTATTGAAGACACAAGTTTGCGCATTAACTGCGAAGAACGACTTCTTTGTTATGGTGCCGCAATTTCAAGCAGTATCCCTGCAACCTTCCACGTGTATTGGGATACATGGGGTCGACGTTTCGAGCTATGTCCAATTTCGGAGACATTTGGAGGGCAAAGCCAAGTTGGCGCCCAAAATGCTGGGAGTCCTTAATAGAGCGAAGCGGTACTTCGCACCTAGACAGAGCCTTTTCTTTATAAAGCACAAGTCCGTTCTTGCGTGGAGTACTGCTCCCACTTCTGGGCCGGGGCTCCCAAATACCAGCTACTTCCATTTCCTTCCACATAGAAGAGGGCCGTTCGGGTTGGCAATAATCCCATTCTCGCGGATCGTTTGGAATCTCTGGGTCTGCGGAGGGACTTCGGTTCCCTCTGTATTTTGTACCGTATATTATACAGTAAATTTAGACACAACTAATATATATTTCAAAGCGAATGTGGGCATCGAAGTGGTCAAGGAGCTAGAGATTTCGAAAATTGAGATGTGCCTTTTAAATTTTTATTTTCCGATTACGTTAAATTCCATATTATTTTATTTCTAAGCCATAGATGGGTGACCGTGGCAAAAAGTGTTAAAATAAATGAGTTTAATGCTTAAATAGTAAAAGCGCACCCGTTACACGGTTTTTCTGAAATCAATTTAAAGTTTTTTTATTTTTATTTTTTTATTGCCTTATAGGCAGACGAGCATACAGCCCACTTGATGGTGAGTGGTTACCGTCGCTCATGGACGTCAGCAATGCCAGGGGCAGAGCCAAGCCCCTGCCTACCGCTTAATACTCTCCACTAGCCTCGTTTGAAGAAGGACATGTCATAGCGCTCGGGAAACACCGTGGAGGGGAACTCATTCCATAGCCGGATGGTACGTGGCAAAAATATCTCTGGAAACGCACTGTGGATGAACGTAGTGGCTCCAGGTAGTATGGATGAACTCTACTCCGGTGGCGGGCGGTGCGATGGTAAAAACGAGATGTCGGTATCAAATATACATACATAAATTATACATACATAATCTGGGATTTACGTAATATATACTTTATATTAAAAAAATTTAGTGCTTTGGTGGGTGGACAAGCTCACGCCCCACTCGGTGTTAAGTGGTTACCGGAGCCTATAGACATCTCCAACGTAAATGCCGTCACCCACCTTGAGACGTCATGAGTTCTAAGGTCTCAGTACGGTACAACGGTTGCCCCATCTTTCAAACCGAAACGCATTACTGTTTCACAGCAGAAATACTTAATATTTATATTTATTAATAAACACATGATAAATTTAATAAAAACCCTCTATTGTATTTGCTATAATTAGTTAATACGAAGTACATTTAATTAATTAAACAATCCAAACTCCCTGTCTAAGCTCGCATTGACTCCATACAATGTAAGAGAAAAAGATTACTCTTACCTTATCTTTTCAATTATCTTTTTCCGTTCGATTGGTCGTATTTATTGGCTTCATTGAGCACCTCTGGTAATTACCTCGGCGAAATAAGGAAAAGTATTATTCGGTGTCTGTGTGTGTGTAATCAAAAGCTTTCTCTGTTATTGGAATTGAATAAAAAGTTTATTGAAATATAGGTTAGATTTTATACAAGTTAAGAATTTGCTCGGCCCAATGGGTAAGACGCCCGGCGTGTCTGAGTAGTTTCAACAAATGTAGTTAAGTCTCGCCTTGTGAGTCAAGTCTCGCTGTGACTAATGGTAATTGTATAAAATAAATGTATATTTTATTGGAACTCCACCATTGTAATGTAGCATAGTATCAAATAATCGAATAACCTACATACATATCTTCAAATGATTACGGACTAGCATAGATTACACGTCCTTACGTATCCATCAGATCAAATAGCCTCGGAATTAGACGCCCTTAGCTCTAACACTAGGAGTACGCTTAGGGACCCCGGTAGCCATACTCGTTGAACTTGGCAAAGAGTTCGATGTGCAGCTTAGCCCATGTATCAGCCCGCTGCTTCTCGCCAGATCTTCTGATCGTATTGCGACTCCTATCCAGTAGTAGATTAACTCGCGAAGCAGCTGCTCTTGAGTTGTTAGGTCTCCTTTGGAGGCACTCAAGCAGTTGTTAGCATATACCAACCCTCCTGGCTGAGCCTTTGCTCTCCTACCCGTTCAATTATTACAACACAATTAATGAGTTTTAAATAATTTCATGTAAAGGTGTTTATTTCAATTTGTTCGTCTTTGATAACTTTTAACAATTGCATTGTTTATAGAGCGGAAATCAATTTGGACGACTTTTGGTCTCGAGAATATTTATTATTTAAACTTAAAGCTTTCAAGCTGGTTTAATTATTGCACACGAACTTGGAAAAAAAACAAGATCCCATGCATCGAGCACGTTGTTCCGGGATCTATTGTCGTTGACGGCTTAAGTCTTCTAGTTGTCAAAAAGTATGCTTACGCTAGCGCAGATGCTCCAGCTGGGTAAAAACAGCTTTGAGAATGCAGCTGCTAGAAAATTTTGCTGGACTTGGCAACCTTTGGGAAGCTTCGTCGAGTTTTCTTGTCTTCAAGCCGCAAAGCTTAAAGAAAACAGTCTACAACCGGTGCGTTCTATATGATCAGTGCGAGCTTCGCAGCCGAGGCGTAGACACTTGCGACAGAGCTGGTCCGAAAATTTAAAGTCGCTCTAAAAGAGCTATGCTCAGCGATTTTCTTAGAGATCGTATCCGGAATGAAGTTTTTCGCCAGAAAACCAAAGCTACTGACATAGGCTGAAGTGACAATGGGCCGGTCATGTCTGTAGTACCGATAACCATTGGAGTAGATGAGTTTTGGAGTGGACATCGCGGATCTGTCAATATTTTTTTTTTTTTATTGCTTATATAGGTGGACGAGCTTACATCCCACCTGGTGTTAAGTGGTTACTGGAGCTCATAGACATCTACCACGTAAATGCGCCACTCATCTTGAGATATCAGTTCTAAGGTCTCAGTATAGTTACAGCGGCTGCCCCGCCCTTCAAACCGAAACTAGTTACTAAATTAACTATTAGTGCTTCACGGCAGAAATAGGCATGATGCTAGTACCTACCCGCGCGGACTCACAAGAGGTCCTACCACTAGTAATTACGCAAATTATAATTTTGCGGGTTTGATTTTTATTACACGATGCTATTCCTTCCTGTGGAAGCCAATCGTGGACATTTGTTGAGTAAAATCGGCTAAAAATTCGCTGACGCAAAGTGTTTTCGCATCACTGGTTCTTAGTTCATCTCTGGTTAGCTTCCCCACTCATAGAAAAAAAAAATTAACTGTTTTTTAATTTTTAAATAAACTACTACTACCAGGGAAGAAAAGTTAGACTTTCTTCCTTGTACAGCGGGACGAAAACCGAACTTTCGGCGTCGGTAGGAGAAAATATATCTTGTTATATTATTATTGGGTTGCTTAACTATCAGTGCACGACTAGTAGAAAGTCTAAAAATAGTTTAAGATATATTTTATAATTATATGTTTAATAGATAATTATGTTGGCTGTCTCCAGACTACGCGGGAAATAGAGGCTGATTAATATGCGTGATTAATATTCATATTATATAATGTAGCTTCTTTCTTAAAGCACGAGTAGGAAATATCAGTAGTACAGTTTTCTTAATTTTCAGATTAAAGTGTTGTCTACACATAAAAATGGTTGTTTAGTTTTTGAACGTCAAAATGTCAGCCGCCAAGAGCAACGGATCAATTTTATATTTCTCTTATATTAAGTCTTTAAATGGTAATATGAAGGTTCAATAAATATTTCATACACAAAATACAGTCTATGCTTAATTATTATAACACGACAATGGTGAAATAGTAAAATACCATTTCCTCCGTGAATCGAGACTTTTAATAAATGTATCAGAATTAGCCTTATTAATTAATGTCAATAAAAAAGGGAATTTATTAAATGAAATTAATATTGAATGGGTATATCATGAGAATGAATCAAAATGAATCTTGATATGTCGTGATTACGGTTGAATTTCGATCATTGTGGGAATATTAAGTTATTGTATTAAGAGGTAACTATTACTGCTGTAGAAATACATACACATTATAAACGGATCCTCAGGGTGGCGGCAACTATTGAGACAATTTACATCCACACGAATTAATATATTCTCTTTAGTACACGTTACGGTGGGTAGAATACGAATGCAACAGAGATATGCTAACCGCCGGTATTTAATTTTATACAATCATCTTGACCTATTTTAATACAAACTTAGTAGGTAATATTAAACATTGTTTATCTTAATCATTCTGCTGATTATTTACGTATAATTATTATTTAATAATATCGAATTATTTAATATAAATAACATTAAGGCTTATTGCGCCGGAAGCTGTCTTATGAAATTACTAATATTATAAGACTAAGTGAGGCCGGAAGTGTTGCTTGATAACAATATGCATGCAAATGGTAAGGTAGGGATTAGTTCACAATATAGTCCACCATCAGCACCTTTGACATCCTTTTACAGCCCACGCTTTGAATTATTGTACAAATGACTCGTCATTAACCAAACGTCATTGTGGACAGTTTGTTTAGTTTGACAGAGCATGTCATTACGCGGCAGTAATGACGGTAAATACTAGAGTTAGACTTCGCCTTTCTGACGTCTGGGCGATAAATTTTTAAACGAGGCGAATCGTATTAAGCTGCCGTTTTGATTACACCGATGCAGACTTTTGTCCTAGTCAAGTGAAAATGAATCTTTGTTCTCTTCGGCGGCTAACGTTTTAAGAATTCGCAAATAGAACAGTATTGCAGTAGTTTATTAAATTCAAAAACAAACATGTCCTCTGTGATAATAAATAAGCTAGAGACATGGCTCTAATGGAGCGTGACTATTCTATATTTATATTGCCATTGAAGCGATTTATCACTGCAGTATCCATGATTGTCTGTTGATGAATATTTCCGGTAAATTTGTAAACACCAATTATTAATTAATGTATTAGACTCTTTGTAAAATTATTATAATGATATAGAATACTCCAGAATGAATTAACAATAAAATACTTAATTGCGTTTTCTGTACAATAACAAGAAAATAACATTTAAAGCCCTTTATCTCTTTTAACATTAATATTTTAAACAGTATTATTATAGAATGCGAAACTGAACTACTCTTTTTACTGAATGACAGACAGGGGAGTAATTACTTTTAAGAAAAATCTTTTTTTTAAACTAAATAGTCTTAAGGGTATTAAATGATAAAGGTTTTTCTTTATATTTTCTTTGAAATAGGTACAATACACACGATATATTATATATGTATATTATAAATATTATAAAATAGGATGAAACAGACACTATACTATAAGCTTGAGACTTCGTACTCATTTCTTAAGGTTGAAAATGGCATTCAATTTCTGACGTATATGGGCTCTGGTATTCATATGACACAAAGTGGTCTATGAATTCGTTCACTCCTCTACGAATTAATAAAAGCAGTTTTTCCTTTTTTTTTTTTTTATTGCTTAGATGTGTGGACGAGCTCACAGCCCACCTGCTGTTAAGTGGTTACTGGACCCCATAGACATCTACAGCGTAAAATGCCCAACACACCTTGAGATATAAGTTCTAAGATCTCAGTATAGTTACAACGGCTGCCCCACCCTTCAAACCGAAACGCATTATTGCTTCACGGCAGAAATAGGCGGGGCGGTGGTACCTACCCGTGCGGACTCACAAGAGGTCCTACCACCAGTAAAAAACCAACTTTAATTTTAATATAGTAATTGCAAACGCGATTCTCCAAACGATACTTTACTTCACCCGTTCGACTTTTCGCTATTAACGTCGATTAGTAAATTGAAGATAGAATTTCCTTTCTTCATCGTAATTTCTTCGTAAACCCTCCTTTTAAATTTTTTATCTTCTGCGCCATTGAATTTTTGGATTAAGTGTATTTTATGTACACTTTTTATGTAGTTTATGTTGTATTGAGTCGAGATAATTAATGTGACTATCAAAGATTACTGTAACTATACATGAGACCTAAGAACTTATATCTCAAGGTGGGTGGCGCGTTTACACTGTAGATGTCTATGGGCTCCAGTAACCACTTAACACCAGGAGGGCTGTGAGCTCGTCCACCGATCTAATCAATAAAAAAAAAAAAAGATTGAGATCAAATACTACATGCCTATTGCAGGATAAATAGTTAATGTTGAATTGTTTATAAACGTGCCTAATAAAATCTAATTGGTTATACGTTTCCATAAAATTTATTTAAATCATTTCATTTCAATCATTTTAGTATAACCTAGATCCCTAACAGAGTCTACTTTCTTATATTTAAATGTTCATTGTAATCTATAGACTTCTTCATAAATGTAAATAACCCATGTTTTGAGACATTTACAAAGAACCTGTTTATAAGAAAGTAATTGAAATTTATCTTTGTCTTGCTGCATTTTGCGGCTGTCGTTTAAGTTTATAATCTCTGAGAGAGCTTTTTGGTCGTCAGCAAACATACATGAGTGGTATAAAACATTTGCTCAGATCTAATAGGTAAGCTTTATAAAATAAATTCCCGAGGCAATATAGCTTTTGGGGTAGAATAGTGTGGTGCCTCTCAAGCCGGAACAAGTGACTGCCTCTCGACAAAAATAGGCAGCACCTGCCCGCTACGACTTACAGCACTCCCTATCACCGTAATATGCAAAATGTTACTGTATGAAACGGCAAATTTCTTCGACTCCTCCTCCTTGCGTCGATAATCCTCAGTGCTGAGGGTCGTGGCCTCCTCTAATCACTTTCTTCTACTAGTCGATAACAAAAGACAAGTGGCGTTATGGCTAAACAAGCGTAACCTTCTGTTTAATTCCTGAATAATGAGATAAAAATTCACGGAAAAAAAAAAATTATGCTACGACCAACCGATACGATTTGTATATTAATATTATTTAATGCTATACTGCTGACAAGTTCCAGTGCTTTTTTTCTATAAATTGATGGCTATAAACATTTTGAATCTAAATTGCAAAATTTGTGTATCTTTACGCTGTTTTCAGACATATTTCAATGACGTAAACCAATTAAAAATGTAACGAGAAATGATAGATAAACTTGATCAAGTTTTGGAGGAAAAGTCGACAGTATCGATTTTAATTTCAGTACAAATTGCAATCTTGCCTGTAGATTTTTTTTTCTCTTTATTAGAGTTTCCTTTTAAGTAAGCAAAGTGTAAGCAACCGTTGACCGTGCTTTTGTGGACGCGCTGAGTTTGTTTCACGACTTCTTCCAAAGACTGAGAGTATTTTTTTTTAGATAGATGTGGTTGATATTAATTTGATGCTCAACAAGTGATGAAGAAAAATCCGAAAACACGGAGCCACTTTAGTCCCGAGCGTTGTTTGATTCAGAGACACGGAAGAATCTCGAGGGGCCGCGACCGTATAAATATAAATAGAAAATTAAACATTCAATTCTGAAGATATCTAAAATAATGGCACTCCATTTCGCGAACCTTAACTCAAGTTCAAACAGAGTGCTACAGCATAATTGTATAATAAGACGCTCCGTCTATTTCCTGATGAAAAGGGGACTTCAAAATTAACGATTACAAAACGAAGGAAGCATTGTTAACAGGAAGGTCATCCCGGGTCATTTATTACAATGGAACGGCCTCTAATCTCCCAAATATTAGAATGTTAATGTCATTTTAGGAGTCGAATTGAACTCTGTAATGAAGTTGAGGGCTTTAGTTCTGAGGGTCGATCTTTAATGGTTGAATTTATGGCTTTAATAATATCGGGTATTTGGGTTTATGCGGTAAATTAAACTTTTTAATGTAGGGAATGGTTTTTAATGGCAAAACAATCTTCATAACTAAGTAAATCTGTGTATCGTTTTCAAATTTGTTTTTTACCAACGGTGTTCCAATGGAATATATTGATGATCTGCGAGGTAATAGCGAATATTTACGTTTTAGAACACAAAGTTTTTCCTTCGTGTGAGCTTCGACCATGATCATCTGTTCGATTCGTATTTTTAAACCCACAGTCTTATCACTCGATACGAATTTATCGGGTGTTTTATACGCTAGGAAACGTATGCCCCAAAGGATTGGATTTGCTTTGAAGATTATGATATTTTTGTGTTCCCCTTTAGATGTATTTATGTGACGTTAGGAGCGAAAGCGCTAGTTTTCCAGCAAATATCTACTCCCACCCTATATAATGGGTTCCATCTGTAGCCTTTGGGGGTCCATTGGCTACTTCCTAGACGAAAACAGGTGACGAAGCAACTTGTTACCAAGGGACAACCAAAGGAACTATGGTAGTGACATCAGGTCCAATTTCATCGGACACTTCTATAGTACAATAGGTACTAATTCTTAATTTACGCAAAATATATTATTAAGACTAGGATTGAAACCTATATATGTAGATATAGTTTATAACCTCCACTTATTTACTATAGTTCTGAATTCCTCTGCTCGTCAACATTAATATAAGGAAAAATTGCTTTGAAGATATGTATAAATAACAGCCTATGTGTTTTTTTTTTCTAGATGAAATCCAAACGAATGCGGGGGCTCCAGATCCCATAATAGAAAATGGAGAGGAGAGACGAACTTCATCGTCATGGCTGCAGTATCGCCAAACAAACCATACTGACCACCCACCCCAGTGGTCTCCAGACCAGGGTTTCAGTAGAACTGGCTAACTTCGACGCTCCATGCCTCCATTCGGAATGTAAAAGCAACAAAAGACAGGGCTGGGAGGGAAGTCCATTTTTGAACAGACGAGGAATCTTAGGTGGAGTTTCCACTCATACCACTCCGGTTCTCGGGAGACGTAGTGACGCTGTGAACGAGGGTAGACTATCACAACAATGTACTCCAGTAATGAGGAGAAGGGAAGTGGACAGTCCCGGTGGGTCTCCGATACCTTCGCGGAAGTTTGAAGATGAAGAATTTTGTGATGTGGACAATAGTGTGATTAGCGGATGGCTGAAGTTTCGGGACAACAAACGGGTGAGTGATTTATTTTTACAATCACTTTTGTTATTTTAACAGATTTGAAGATATGATAAATATAAAACTGTAAAAAAGCCGTTTCGTGACTGTGTATGTTAGGGATATTTTTCTCCTAGTTTGTATCGATAAATAGCAAACATGTTCTATTTAGGTTGATACATTCAATTTTGCTAATGTCTGACCTTAGTTGACACGTTTTGATTCTCATATTAAAAAAAATTCACGGACCCCATATTGATATTATCTGATTTTGATCACATGTGTTATTTTCCTCAGTAAATATGAATTTAGCTTTAATCCGAAATATCTCATGTTAAATGTGTAAAATCCATCTAGAAAAGTAAATATATGTAAAATATAATAATATCTACACTACAAAATATATTTCTCTCTTTTTCTTTGGTTGACTTGTCGAAAGCATTTATTTATTCAAATATCAGTAAAACTAAAACAGTAAGCATTCAAGAATATTCCAAAATCATAGTCCTGCCAATGCCAATAAAAATGTTCAATTCAAACAACTTTTAACGAGATTATTTCAATTATCACAAAACAAAACTTATACTTAGACACGTTTACGGCTCAATAGCAACTATTTAATCAAGTTAATTATCACACCTACATCTGAAAACAGGTCACATTCAGTACCGTAATTATCAGGCGAATGTAAGGTCTGGCTTGATGAAAGGGACTCGGTGGAGCGGAGTGTAAAGTGTGGCTGAAGAGCGCCGGAACTGGGCTAAGGACTTGCCATAAGGAACGTAGGGATGCGGCCAAGGACTTTTTGTCGACGTCCATGATTAGGGTATTAAAAAAAATAGCTACTGACTGACTACATACTTGAAATATTCTGTAAAAAATATTCGAACTTGGTCAAGTTACGTCTGTATTACCTGTGACAGATCAGAGATTTGATCTATGTGCCACCGTGTCCAGTAGAGGTTGATTTTGAATAATTTGTTAAAAAACAATTAAATTAATAAATTATCCAAATTATTAGAAGCAGGACACATTGTAAGCCCTTCCAGGAAGGGATAATCATCCTGTATATTTCTGGGGAGAAGCACTCAGGCATTTCGTTCTGACGGTAGGATAGCAATTTCTTAATATAATTGAGACACTAGAAGATGTTTAGGTGGTGGTATGCATGATGTGAAAAGAGTGGGGTTTGATAATGACGAAAACTAGGTTAACTGTGAGTATGTAGTTTGTGTATGGGACTAAAGAAAAGCATAATGTAACTCTTGATATTTTGTTTCATCTAGTTCTTTCGTCTATATTAACCAATAGAATGTGCAGTCTAGTTAGATCAAAGTTAATGTTGAGTGTTAATAAAATATTTCAAGTTATAAAATGTTAGGCCGTTAACCTGTGATTTAAATACGTAACAGAAATTTTTGCGTTTTAATGAAAAAAATATCCTAACGATCGTCCATAAACAGTCGGAAATGTGCAATCCAACGGTCGTGTAAATAATGACTCTCATTTACAAATCCCGGATGGACTTGCGACATTTCGTTGTCAACGGTTGACAATAAATCATTGAAGACCCCAATAAACAACGCAATTGTCGATAGCCGTGCGATTTGATGTTTTGCCGGACGTTCCTGACCGATGATTTCATCTGGCCCAACGTTAATCTGACAAATTGAGTATTGGTAATTGCATTAGCGTGTACGTACGGTTTTCTTGGATTAAGGATTCGTTATCGGAGGAAACTTTTTGACTTTTGTGTAGGTCTGGTGGTAAGTAGGTGGTAGGACCTCATGTGAGTCCGCACGGGTAGGTACCACCACCCCGCCTATTTCCGCCGTGAAGCAGTAATGTGTTTCGGTTTGAAGGGTGGGGTAGCCGTTGTAACTATACTGAGACCTTAGAACTTATATCTCAAGGTGGGTGGCGTATTTACGTTGTAGATACCACTTAACACCAGGTGGGCTGTGAGCTCGTCTACCCATCTAAGCAATAAAACATAAAAATAAAAAAGGTCTATGAAACCTATTAAATTGCCGTTTAGTGGATCGAAAGTTTAAGGCATTTTTTTGTTAGTATTGTTTATTTAAATGAATCAAAACCGTTAATTCATGAATCGTTGTCAGCACAGTTATCATTTTTCAATACCCTTCTTGAAGAAGTGTACGGTAGCCAAAAAACTCTTCAAAGGCATTTTGTACCTATTGTCTCTCGGTTTTCTAGAAAGAATTTGTCTAAACTCTGGAAAAGACTTCCACTTTCTAAGGTTCTTAGTCTCTGTCATCCGCTAGGTAGATGAGATTAGATTACCTTCACCATCCTACTTATTTCGGCAGGAAATCAATTACGCGACTCGTTTTAAAAGTTTTTTATTTTATTTTGACATAGTTTTGGTGTCATCAATTTATTTGCCGATAGTAAAATTAAGAATAGCAAAATGAAAACAAAACTCGTTAAATTAGCTCCGATAAATGACAAGTTGCTAAATTTGTAATCTAATTGCTTGACTCATTTGACTTCTTTCTCTAGAAAGAAGAACAACGATGTTTTTTCAATCATCTGCTGGCATAGTCTCTTGTCTTGCGAATGATCAAGCATGGCAGAGGGAGCTTGGAGTAGCTTGTTAGTGAGCAATAGGTTAAAAATCGGCTACCTATGTACTTAAATGTCAAATTTCAGTTAACTGTATAATGTCTACATATACATTCATTTTAATTATTCACTCATAAAGTGATTGAAAGATTCTCATCTGTCCGTCAATCACTTTGCTACACCGGTACCAATGTTTAAATGTCAAACAAGCAGAAGAATGATCTCGTAATATTTAGAAACCTTTATCATCAGGACTTCCTGCAAAAGTATTATTTTAATAATTCACAAGCAAAGAGCGGATAATTTGTCTGGTGTTTCTTTTGTCAGTTTAAGTTATAAAAGCAAGCGTTTTTTTTTATTTTAAATAAACTAAGTTAATTTTTGTATTTTTCATTGTTCGATGTGTTTTTTTGTAATCGTAAACATGCTTGTAACTTTAAGCTTTCGACTTAAGCTATTAATTGTATTACATTGCAAATCATTAGGTAGTTCTTATTAACGTTGATAAGCAGCTTCAACTTTCATCTACCTAATGACGTCTGTTTTACGTTTTTGGTGTAAGTCGAATTATTATCAGATTTATTGGAATGACCACAGTCCTACACACTAGACTACAGAATACTCGACAAGTTTTGCCATAAAATTGGCAAGATATGAAAGCTGATCGGTGCTGAGTTATTACCTATTTAAATATTTTTCAAGGGTTTGGTTAGCACACATGGTAGATAAATAGATTGGTTTAAAAAAACGATTCCATCTTATCTACTTAATACGGTATATTCTTAAAAGAACATACGCAGTCAAAAAAATTATTACTTAGATGGGTGGACGAGCTCACAGCCCACCCAGTGTTAAGTGGTTACTGGACCCCATAGACATCTACAACGTAAATGCGCCACCCACCTTGAGATATAAGTTCTATGATCTCAGTCTGGTCACAACGGCTGCCCCACTCTTCAAACCAAAACGCATCACTGCTTCACGGCAGAAATAGGCAGCCTGATGATACCTAATCGTATATCTTAGATACTAGATCGCGGAAAAAAAATTTAGTAGCTCAGCCGATATCAAAAACTTCTGGCCCCGATCCATGAAAGCATATTACCTCACTTCACCTGTACCGATTTGCAATCTACTACTAAAATCCTACACTGCCATCTATTGCCTAACCTAAAAATGTTTACTGTCTCTTGCAAATAAAATATTTTATTATTCCCCGCTCAAGTCTTATAGCTTGCATAATCCATTTCGGTTCAACGTCGCATTATATCTGGTTTCCGCAAAATTTTCCGCCCGCCGGTATTGTCAGAATTTTTTATTGAACACTCGTAAAATGAGGATTTGACGTTAAGCCATTCTTTGAACTGTTATTTCCGTGCGATATTAAGAGGCAGCCAATCACATCGAACTATTTTCATTACCATCTACCGCACCGTACACCTTCGGAGATAGGTATTTAAAGATTACCACTTCAGAGAAATTAACATCATAGTTGGAGTTTCTCCCATCCAGCTCTGGAACGAATCTTTCTGGAAAACGAAAAATTAAAAAAAAGTGTGGTGTCGTGGGACACCGGATAGGAACGAAGTTCCTTATTATAAAAATATTGATTTTAATTTCTATTCGAGGTATAAAGAAAATAAAACTGGAGGTTTCGCAACAACCCACGGTCATTCGGTATCGTGCGAACTTATTGTGGTACACTTCATTCACGGTTGTTTGCATAAGAGTTAGTGTATTGCGCAAACGAGCGCTCTGAGATCGTGGTCAATGAATGATAAAGAATATGTTATTTTTTGTACGTTATTATTTTTTTTTTTTTTTTTTTTTTTTCACGTGTGTTTTAATGTTTCCGAAGCGAAGCGAGGGCGGGTCGCTAGTGATAGAATAAAATAATGTACTACGACTTTGTAGAACACATTNCGCTTAATACTCTCCACAAGCCTCGTTTGAAGAAGGACATGTCATAGCGCTCGGGAAACACCGAGGAGGGGAGCTCATTCCATAGCCGGATGGTACGTGGCAAAAAAGATCTCTGGAAACGCACTGTGGATGACCGCAGTGGCTCCAGGTAGTATGGATGAACTCTACTCCGGTGGCGGGCGGTGCGATGGTAAAAACGAGATGACAAACTTAAGTCGTACACTGTGTGCATTACTAATAAAAATCTTACGTTACGGACGTTTTTTCCAGGCAAGGGTACCCCTCCGCATCGTCCCATAAGGAACCTCGTTCCAAAATCCATATTTCTGTATACATATAAATATATTTCTGTATTCTGCAGGCAATATTGTGATAGTGGGTAGGGCCCTAAATACCATCCATGGGTTGCGGTCCGCCCCGAAAATCTGCGGACCGTCCAGAAAAAAAAAAGTTTCCACACATGTACTCCGCGCGTACCCTGGGCACGGGGAGCTCGCAAGTTCTCGAAGGTTCGACCACTGGCCCATAAAAAAAAAGAAATATTGTGATTACATTGGTAATTAATTCCTATCGTTTTCATGCGTTTAGAACTAAAATTTTCATAATTATTTATTTATTTTCATATTTATTACACTTCATGTAAAATATACATTGGCGAACTTAACGCCTAGGGCATTCTCTACTAATCAACCAAAGGTAGTGCAGAAGAGTAACTAGTGGTAGAGGTGTAATGAAATTTATATGAAATCACAAATACATACACATAAATATATATACATACAAATACATATACACATATACATACATAAATACACACATACATATTATATACAGTATTCAAAGGAATATAATAATAAATTCATGACGATTCCTAACAGCATTGGCCGAACCCTTAACTTGAACGCGCACCGGTTAGTAATACACATGAACAATATAATTATTATTTTGACTTCGTGCGTCAAAGTGGAATCCGAACGTTGGAAACCAGATGGACCACTCGCATTCTCCAATCAGCAAAGAATACAAAAAGTCAAATTCGGTGAACAAATAAAGACATACTGTAAAATCAAAGAAATTCCAAAGTGTTTGGTACTAGATGAAAAATTTTTCACGTACGAGGACCCGATACAGCCGCTGAATGACATATCGGAACGCATCTCCAACGACAGTGATAAAGAACTCCAATACGCGACGAGAGAACAAATTTAGAAGAAAAAGAGCCGAATAGTATGTCTTTTGCGTGATCGTCAAAATTCGGTGTATGCTGTAAGGCTTAATGACTTCCGGCAGTAACAAGCTGTATCTTGTCGCGCTGGTAATATGCTATGAATTTCTATGCTGCAAGTGATTAGTAAACTGAAAAGTTTCGTCATCGTTATTGGTATTTTTAGACAACGTGAAATGTTTGAGAGTATTGTTAGGCCGGTAAGAGTAACGCCATCTATTGCTGAATAGTCGAACGAATATCGAAGAATTTAGTAGCATCTTATAGTATGCGCGGAGGACAGAAGTGAATGGAGGAACATAGTCCTAAGAAAAGTGCTCAATAAAGGTCACGACCCTCAGAACTGAGGAATACGACGACATTTAGAACGCACGAGAAGTACAAGGCCATTTGTTGTCAGAAAGCGGAAACACAATACTAGAAATGTGTGGAATATTCTCGATAATTCTAGGGATGTGATGTTTGTTATAAAAGCGTTGCAGAGATGGTACAGCGCAGTCAGTTAGTAATCGGAACTACTCGAAGCGAAACAGCGGACGGATCACCTGAAGCGAAGCGGAAGAAGCGAATTGAGAATTTTAAAGTGTTTTTAGTGTTCTAAGTGTTAATACAGTGTAAACTTGTACTTCGGTAGATTTTTTTATTTATCCTGAACTCCAGCGCGTAACAGTATTACGAAAGCTGTTTCATGTTGTATCAGTCTTTTTCATTGAGGACGAAGAAAGCAATCTTCTGGAAGAGAAAGCTATTGACGCATTTACAGGCGTTTCATTTTTTTCTTGCCTTACCTTAGACAAGCGTACGGCCTACCTTATGCTGAGCGGTTATCGTCACCCGTGGACTTCATCAAAGCCAGGGGCAGAGCCAAGCTGCTCTCTACCGTTAAGTTAAGTTAAGTTTGAAAAAGGACATCTAAATCATTTATTTAGTTTATTCCTTACAAATTAGCAGTTAAACAAAAACATTTACTATCTCATCGAATATTGTTGCTAACTATTTATGTACATAATGATCCTTCTAATATTATAATCTCTGCTGAATCAGACAATAAGATTTCGTAAAACAAAGAACCGGATGCTCCATCAATCCGAGTTAAGTACATGAACTAACAAAACCGTTAACCAAATGAAGCAAAACAGGGGAAGCAAATAAATCAAGACCAAATTAAATCCGGCTAATGTCCGCCAGGCAAAATTAAACTCTATCTAACAGTAGATCTAAAGTATAATTTCGATTGTGTATAATTTCTAAAGGAACAATGTCGTGCAGTGATACGTTTTAACCAAATGAATTATTTATTCAACGCTAGTATTAACATGTCAGGAGGATGTGAGATTTTCGCACGGAATGTGTGAATTGCGGTTTTGTGTTTTTTATAATTAATAAAAGAATTAAAAAAGTATCTATATATTAATACGTGAAGCAAAAACTTTGTATCCCTTTTTACGAAAATTGCGCGGACGGAGGAGTATGAAATTTTGCACACTTATAGAGAATATAGAGAAGAAGTGCACAATGCTAATTTTTTTTTTAAATAATGCATAAAAGATATATTACATCAATAAAGAAAATATTACACACACTACATACTATGTATTTGACGAACACACGCATGCATACTATTTATTGTCAAACTTTTGTTCTGGCGTCTGTTATCCAATTGAGAATAGATTAAATATTGTTTGTCTTTATTAATATTTTTTTATAGTGTAGCCTTGGCGAAGTTTGTGATTATAGAAGTATAAAATACAATCATAATAGTGTACAAACTTACAATTCCAATTAATTATAGTCGAATTTCGACTACTGCCGGACCTCTAGTAATTAATAAAAGAATTAAAAATATATTTTGCCAAATATGTTAACTTTTCGTATAGCTGTAGTTTCCAAAGTAATTGCGCGCCCGCTTTCACTTCTGAATGTCACAAGTGCGTTTCGTTAAGCTTAGTGAGAAGGGAGCTTTTGAACCAATGGTTCGACGGGTGCTTTTGAATGTTACTGGTAAATTGACGTTAGTAGTACACTTATTTGAAGTATATTATTCGGTATGGTGTATCCGTATCGCGTGATGCGGGTATGAGTTGGTTCGCATCTAAGAGATTGGGGATTTTGTCAGGTAAACTGTACTATGCCTACTGGTGGTAGGACCTCTTGTGAGTTTACTGGTGGTAGGACCTCTTGTGAGTTACTGGTGGTAGGAGCTCTTGTGAGTCCGCGCAGGTAGCTACCACTGCCCTGCCTATTTCTGCCGTGAAGCAGTAATTCGTTTCGGTTTTAAAGGGTGGGCCAGCCGTTGTAATATACTGAGATCTTAGAACTTATATCTCAAGGTGGGTGGCACATTTACGTTGTAGATGTCCATGGGCTCCAGTAACCACTTAACATCAGGTGGGTTGTGAGATCGTCCACCCATCAAAGCAATTAAAAAAAAACCGGCCCGTGAATAAAGAGGCCTCAAAAGTACGAATGACAAAATTTTATTTCCTAAGTGTAGCTGGGGTTACTACAGAGTGTGTATGTACTATTTCCCTAAAATAACTCATCGAACAAGTTCGTTGACACGGTCACGAGTGACCGCGCTAAAGGAATGTCCTTGAAAAAAAAATTCTTCCCCATAAGCACATTTTTGCTAAGTTACTGTATTGGTATATATTTTAGGTGTATGTATCATCATCATAATCGGTTGCTCTTGGCAGAGCAGTCGTGGTCATGTGGAATTCTTGCTCATTAAAGCGTTGACAGATGTTTTCCACAGTTTGCGAACCGAGGCCCGGCGCACACACTCGTTAAGTGAGGTTTCAGTAAAGTCTTTCCCCTGATCAGTCCAACGCATGGAGATTCGTTGTATATATACTCGTATATTCATTAAATTACTGCACTATTAGACATTTCCTGCCTATTTTCTCCTACAAGTTGGACCCGAAATCTGGTCATTTGAAGAACTGGATCGCTGTTTTGTGATACATTATTATGATTTTGATTTCATGCTTCAATGTGGGTTTGTGGTGTACCAATCATTCTATAAGATCCATATATTCTTCTTTTTGAGGGTCATTGACATGAACGAAATCACTTTCGTTGTGTGTGTTCGTAATTTCCAAGAAAAGATTTATATGAAAGAAGACTTAATGAAGATTTAAAAAAATCCAATCTTGCAATTAGCCATTTGTGTCAGTCAAGAATTGGAAGAATTCAAAAGAAATCATATTTTTAGTCATCACAGTTCTAGCACAGAACAAGCTAGCAAAATATTTAACATTTTAAGATTTTAGCATTGCCTGTAACTTAAAACCACAGAAAATATTGCTGTAGTTAAATTTACATCAGTGGATATACATAATTTCTCTGACTGAATTGGCTCTGAATTTTGATGTTCTATGGATTTATTGTATACGATGACATATTGTTACGCGCTGGGGTTCGGGATAAATAAAATTTCATCAAATTACAACATAAAAACTGTATTCAACACTTAAAACACTTAAACACTTCACAAACAGTTTGAAACACTCAACAAACTCTCAATTCGCTTGTCCCGCTTCACTTCAGGTGATCCGTTCGCTGTTTCGCTTCGAGTAGTTCCGATTATTGACTGACTGCGTGCCATCCCTACAACGCTTTTATATCCGATACCTCATCCCTAGAATTATAGAGAATATTCCATACCTCTCTAGTAGCAGTTTCCGCTATCTGACAATAGATGGCGTTGTAATTCTCTAGCATTCTAGATCCTTCGATATTCGTTCGATTATGCTCACACTGCTCTGTTATATCCTAACAACGAAGAAAAAGTAAATGCAGTTGATGAATTAATGATTAAAAATAGCGTTTCATTGACGCGTGTCTGAGGTTTGCGAGGGCGTTAATCCACGCTCGCTCCCAGATCCGGTTATCTCCAAATTGAAATTTGCTGTTTTCACTCCCGCTGCTCTCACAATAGGATTTACATGACGAATGTCTCTCTGCGATCTTCAATGGGGATTCGTACGGGATTATTTAGCGGAAGGGTTTTAATATATTTCGCTTTGGTTTACCCTGATGCCATGGTTTCCGAAACTTTTCGTAAGTAAATAAAGTATAAAGTGTACTACAGCAGTATTCCGAATCTGTGGCAAGGTATTATCTATGTTTGAGTTTCTGTCGAGATATATTTTTGTATTTGTTTTTTTTAGCGTGATACATTGTTGTCCCACTGTTTGTGTTTGATATGATGTTGTTTTATCTCTACAGATATTTCGACAGTTATGAGTTTCACTCCGTGGCTTCGTAGCTTTTTGAGGTTTAAAACAGTATAAAGACATGCCACTTGCGATTTTATTTTTTGTTAAATTTTTTTTCACTTGTGGTAGGACGTCTTGAATCCGCACGGGTAGGTACCACCACCCCGTCTATTTCTGCCGTGAAGCAGTAATGCGTTTCGGTTTGAACGGCGGGGCAGCCGCTGTAACTGAGATCTTAGAACTCATGTCTCACGGCTCCGGTAACCAATTAACACCAGGTGGGCTGTGAGCTCGTCCACCCATCTAAGCAATTAGTCAAAGTCTTTAATTTGTTTTCACTTATTGAAACCAGACATAACCGCTACCTCGAATGAATCAAAATACTATCTCATAGACCTAACGAAAATATAATACAATATAAATTCCAATATACATTTAATAAAACAGCAGAATCTAATAACGCACATATCCAGCAGTGCCCCATGTACGTTGTCATTACGGGACCCCGAATAGAGGGACAACTAAATTATTCTCATCTGTGGACCCTGCGGACCCCATAGTGGAAATAATTCTTCATTGAAAATTACTAGTTTTTAATGCATGTAGCGACAATAGTGTTTGATTGTAGAATGTACGTGTGTCGGCTGTTAGTCCCTTCTGTGGTCCATTGAGGCGGAATGAGGGGTCCAAATTAATTCTTGATAATTTAATGGGTTTTTATTGCTTTAGATGTACGATTACGGGCTGATTAGGCTATTAGAAGAGCTTATGAAGGATTTCCTTGATGGACGAATAATATCGTGTAATATCTATATAATATATATATATGTTTTATTTATTGCTTAGTTGGTTGGACGAGCTCACAGCCCACTTGGTGTTAAGTGGTTACTGGAGCCTATAGACATGTACAACGTAAACGCGTCCCCCACCTTGAGATATAAGTTCTAAGGTCTCAGTATAGTTACAACGGCTGCCCCACCCTTCAAACCGAAACGCATTACTGCTTCACGGCAGAAATAGGCAGGGTGGTGGTACCTACCCGTGCGGACTCACAAGAGGTCCTACCACCATTAGTAAAAATTCGACATGCAAAATTTTGTTAGCGGCTTGAATAAGGCGGGGTATTTGCCACCAATCCGGCTATTTGTGCAGCGAAGCTGTCGTGCCTTTCGCCTCACGATTGTAATAGCCTTTGTATAATACAATTGCGACTTCGATCTTGTTTCTTAATATAAGCAGAGGTATGATTTGAGAATAATTGAAGACATGAGTGGATGAAGGGGATATGATACAGTTTGTTAATTTTGAGAAAACGGGCAATAAACTTTTGTTACTTGTACTTTTTCTTCGTACAGACTTAGATACGGGCCTAACTTGCAAAAATCAGTACTCAACCTGTCAACTAGCACCCAGGATTGCTTATAATCAGAGACAGGGTGGTCGTTCTGGTCTGAAGTGTAGATGTACGTGAAACTACGTAAAAAGGTTGTAGTCTGTGGCTATTATAGAACAGATGATTTGTCAGATGCCCGAATTACGCTAAACAACCTTTTTAAGATATGTTGGTGTATATGAACAAATTCGAACAAAAACATTTTGAGTAACAGCTTGCCGAGTACATGTCATCAGCATCATCGCTCGGTGGAAGATCTCTCTGTTTGCTTCGATTTCTTTCCTACTTAAGCTGATGGTCTAGAGAGACCATATCAGCGTCATCGGATTAGTAGGTGAGCTCACAGGGCTAACGCATCTGACGTTGTTGCTAACACGAACCTTAGCAAGAGCCGTGCTTCGCAGAATCTACCACCGGATCGGAAACGCACCGATAATTTACTCGCCGAGCCCTTCGTCGCAAGTGAAGGGTTCGACGAGAACGATGACCGGTAATTTCTTCCAAAAGTTCACTCAGAGTGAGTCAATAAAGTACTATAGTATCAAACAAAATCATAAGAACTTCCACTACGTTTCACCACTAAGTCTACAACAGCGATCTGCCCCAATCGATTACACACACCATTAGAATCACTACTGTGCCCCCGAACGTCTCATCTTGACGCCAAAAGATAGATTTCTTCATATAAATGTAAATGCCAGTACGGGGGTGCGGAATTACCCGCCACGGATCACAATGGTGTTTGATTTGGGCGTTCTGTGGAATTTTATAGGCTTTATTTCATCATTTGGATTTGGAAAAGTCACTGACTCTTACGGAATAAGGATAGTTCTGTTTTGCCTTCAAAAGCTGATAAGCACACGAGCCAATGGTCATAGTCATTCATGGACGTTAACAATGTCCAGTGAAAAGCCAAAAGCTGCCTGACGCTGAAGTCGTGGTAGTTTTACTAGACGAGACGTTTATCAAATAATGTTTCCGTATCTAAAACTTAACACGTATTCATAAAAGATGAAGGACCATCAATTGGGAGATTTAGATCATCTAAAATATGTTTAAATATTTTTTCTCTTTCCGAAAAGTTCGCGTGTACCAAAACTGAGCTTCCGTAAAAGTAGCAGTAATTCGAAACGCTTTTTTCATAACCATAATTTTCAGCAAATTTCCTAAAACCATATTCAGTTAATATATTCAAATTGGCGGTCATTACAGAAGTTTTCATGATAATTTTGAACTCCGTAACTTTTCTTTGGTGTTGTGATTTTCATTTGTTTGTTCATGTGTTCATTTACTGTGTTTTAAGGTTTGTGATTTATAATGAACTAGCAACTCTAACGACTTCGTGTAGGTGAATTGACACGACATTTTAATGAAAGTACCTTAAAATATACAAGACTTTTCTAAGCTTTATACAGAAAGCTTTAACTTTCGTGAAACCTTTAAACCCCAAATTCACTCTCATCGAGAAAAATTTTGGTAAAATACCAAAATGCGTACACGTTTATATTTAATCTGGCTTAAGAATTTTCTTACTTTGAAAATGACCGGCTTTCATACGTTCATAATTTATTTTACTTTCTCAGGGTAAATTTTGTAGAGATCTTTGTTGACAGCTTAAAAGACAAAACTGTCAAAACTTTAATTTTTTAACCCCAGAATCTGACCCGTTTCAGTCGCGAAGCAGTCATGGGCTCCGGTTTGATGTGTAGATACAAGACAGACGTTGGAAAAAAATGAAATCGAAACTCTAATATTTTGTACTCTTCAGTTTCTGAACATAAAAATATCAGCGAGCTACGACCGCTATGACACCAAGCTCTCTTTTAAATCTAGCCGTCAAGAGCAACGCATCAATGAATAAAAGTGGGGGTGCTTTTCAGGATCCTATCAAAATAACCCTTCTACTCATATATGTTCATAAAATATTTATAACTACTAATACTGTGCACCCCACGCTTTTTTTACAATAAAATATTTTTTTCTTACACTATTTTTAATTCAAATTTATTAAAATTTATTTTTATTGTTTAGTTCAATTTCAATATTTTTTCCAATTATTTGGAATATTCATTTTAATAGATTCGAATTATCGCACATTTCAATGGATCCGTCGTGAGATAAAGCCTCTATAACATCAAAAGCAGTTAAACAGATGCCTATAATAATACATAGGCCTATAATAACACAAATGTGGCCTGACCAAAATAAATCCAAAAAGGAATTTCCTTAAACGCGACCCACATCACAGCGCGAAATTAATACAAAATCCAACAACAAAATCCTTTACGTAACCGGCAATGCATCAAATGCTTCATTCTCATCGCTTTCTACTGATTCCAACAACGACCGACCACAATCGAATATGACATCTCATGTATTCAAAATAAGAGTCATTTGAACGGTAAGACTGGAGTTGCTGGAGCCACAATGGAAGTTCTGATGAATGACAAAAGCCACGGAATCAGCGTGGTCCGAAATCGCAGTGCCAACAAAGAATTTGATGTCCGACCTCTGCTTTTGTACTTGTCCCGGGGTCGACTTTTTGTAAAGTATAAATTACGAAAGCGTTCGCTTAATATTTGCATGAGCGGGATCGTCTTTTTGTAAAGATACGGTTTCAATATTGTTTCCGTGACCGTTAGAAACAAAACAGTATTGAATTGTTTAGCGAAATTGTGTTGCGAGAAAACTTTGTTTGTTATAATTAATAGTGTTGAAATTTTGAGAGAATAGACATTCTAAAAGCATTTGTATGTACGTCTCTTTTATTTATACATAAATGGTTGATTTTAAAGGAAGTCTATCTTTGAAGTTAGTAGATTTAAATGTCCATAGTCTGAAGATAACCGATTCAGTTGGAAGTTAATGGTGTGAGACCTCGCCACTGCTACGTTATGTATATCTAATGTATCTATGCTATATATAGCATTATTTCACGATGAAATAATAATATCGTCTAATAAAAATCACACTATAAAGTGTATTAGTAGTATTAGATTACTGGTAGAGGTTATTATTAGTCCGCATGGTCAGGTTTTTATTGTTTAGATGGGTGGACGAACTTGTGAACCTGGTGTCAATATATATGCCCATAGATCCCATTATCAGAAGGCATTAAAACAATTGAGATTTAGACCTCAAGACGTGTGGTGGCATCGTGTCTATGATCTTCGGTAACCACTTTACACCAGGTTGGATGTGGACTCGTTTAACTTCAGGCAAAAAAAAAAACAAAAGTTTTCCAGCGCGAGGTATTATAGAGATATAAACTATAATAATAATAATAAATAATAAAAAAACTGGAAACAAATTACGCACGATCATCTCGACTCCAAATTAGGATTCCCTATGCTATGAGTTACCAGAGACTGATATACATACTTATATACGTTTAAATATATACATATATAGATAATAATTACCCAGACAAAGAAAAAACAACATATAAATGTTTGCTGGATGTGGAAATCGAACTCACGACCCTCAACGTAACAGTTAGAAGCGCTAACTGCTGCTCCACCGAGCCAGTCAGAATAATATGTTAATAATAACAGAATAATTAACAGAATATATGATAAGCAACAAATCTATTTCGAGCCACCGATATCCCTACCCTATTAATATTCGATTGCTAGTTGTTTCGTTATCACCAATGTCAATATACTAATACTATAGAATAACACACATCCTTTTCATCGAAGGCCTCAATTGAAATCGTAAAAGATTTTTTTACGCCGCGCGGGTAGGTACCACGACCCTGCCTATTTCTGCCGTGAAGACAGCCGCTGTAACTATACTGAGACCTTACAACTTATATCTTAAGGTGGGTGGTGAATTTACGGTTTCAGATGTCTATGGGCTCCAGTAACCACTTAACACCAGGTGGGCTGTGAGCTCTTCCACACATCTAAGCAATAAAAAATATATATAAATAAATAAAGAAAACCGCAATGAACCGCGAAAAACCCAAATAACCATCCGAGATTTATTGTAAAGCTAATTACACATGGTCGCTCGCGAGCACTGAGTAATGACTTCCACGTGCTAGCAACACGGCGGCTATATTTTGGTTATTGCCTCACCGGTCGTTACATTTTGTAACTTACACGGTTTGTAGGCTTCGAATAATGAGAATGGCTGTTTTTTTATAAACTTAAATAAAACGCAGGTAAATGGCTTGAGTGAAACTGACTATGGTTAACACTATCAGCCGGGTTCGTATGCATCTGTCATGGTATTTCTTTCTGCCCCAAAGCAGTGATGAGTTCCGTTTTGTAAAATTGAATAATACAACTGAGGTTTTGTTCATTTGGGTATACCAGGTACTTGAAGTTGACGAGGGGGTGTGGTTAGTACCCAATGGTGGGCAGCGGTTTAGTTGTACCTCCTACATTGCTAACGTCCACATGAGACTGTGACGGTATGCCGGTTTTCTTAAAAAGACAGTCAAAAAAAAGGCTGCTAACTAATCCAGGTCCAGGCTGCATTCGTTGCCTAAGCTTGTAGTTGACCGATTTTTGACATAATTTTCCGAGTAATAATGGAGCAACCTTACGCAGAACTTTTACAATCATAAATGATCAGATTTGAACATTTACTGGTGGTAGGATCTCTTGTGAGTCCGCACGGGCAGTTATGCGTTTTGGTTTGAAGGGTGGGGCAGCGGTTGCAACTATACTTGAGGCGTTAGATCTTATATCTCAAGTTGGGTGGCGCATTTACATTATAGATGTCTATGGGCTCCAGTAACCACTTAATACCAGATGGGCTGTGAGCTCGCCCACACATCCAAGCAATAAAAAAAAAACTTTGACAATCGTAAACAAAAACAAACTCAGTTCAGACCACTAAGTTTCCAATTCAATGTAACGCTCGGCTGGCACGCGTTCGAATACTCACATCGAGCACGAACCATTGAGCTCACAAGTGAACAACAAACTTGCGAACTCATTTACGTCTATGGTGTAACGGGCCTTTGAGCTTGGAATTAGCAAAATCGAAGGTATGACGTAGTTGATGCTTTAAAATATTGTATTTTCTCGGGTTCACGCATGTCGGCTCGAGAAAAAGTAACTTAATTAACGTTAATTTGATTTCGCTGTGAAGTGTCACGAGTTGTTGATGTCACTAAATTTAATTAACTTAAAAATTTATTAAATAAAATTTAATAGTTTAATCTAATTTATATGATTTTGAAATTTATTATGTTTTTGTTAAAATTATAGTGGTTTTTAAAATAGTTTTCGTAGTCACCAGGTTTGATTCATGAAAATCTCCCATAGACACAGCCGATTGAGTTTCTCGCCGGATCTTTTTAGTGGGTCCGATTCGATAGTAGATTCAGCGAAGCACTGCTCTTGCTAGGGCTAGTGTTAGCAATTCCCTTAGGTTGAGCCCGTGAGCTCACCTACTGATCCGCGCGAAGTTGGAATAGCTGCTTAGTCTATCAACGATTAGGTAGGGGAAAAAAAACAAAAATTTCAATACATAGCTCACTGTGACTACTTTCATTGTTTTATATATTATCTTTAGTAATAACAGATGGATCGTGACCTCATACGTCAAAATCGATCTTTTGAGGTGTTTTTCAGCGCTGTGCTCAAAAGCTCTTATAGTAAACTAGCTGACCCGGCAGAGTTCGTAGTGCCTCAATCGATAAATAACAGACCCAAACTTTTGTATAAAATAAACTTAAAACAAACAAAAGGAATCCGTCCGACGGGGGACACATCAAAAGGAAAACAAAATAATTATTTTTATTTAATTCCGAGCATTTTCATATTTATCTACCTTTTAAACCTTCTCTGGACTTCCACAAATAATTCCAAACCAAAATTAGCCTAAACGATCCAGCCGTTCTCGAGTTTTAGCGAGACTAACGAACATCAATTAATTTTTATTTAAATAGATAGATTATCATTAGAAATCTTGTTTAAATTCGTATCGAATTATCGCGCTAGTTAACTTAAAGTTAAACAAACAATCAACCAAGGATTCGAGATAGCTTTATTTTTCGACTTGAATTTTCCACTGTACTGTGTCCACACTTTGTTGGTTTGGACCGTGTCCGCTCCTGTATAAAATGAACGATTAAAGTGAATCGATCACTCGCTATGTAAACAGCGCGGTTCTATCAGATATTCATTGGACTACAGATTGGATTTAATTCGACCAGTGAAGTTTGTGGGTGCTCGATCAGTAACGAGTTTGTGTAGCGATTTTTGAAGAGTATTCCAACCTTGTTTTTCAGTTTAAATGCAGTTCTAAATTGACACACGAACCTTATGGGGATAAGAGCTTACTAAAGTTTTTTTTTTTAGTGCTTAGATGGGTGGACGAGCTCACAGCCACCTGGTGTTAAGTGGTTTCTGGAGCCCTACAACGTAAATACGCCACCCACCTTGAGATATAAGTTCTAAGGTCTCAAGTATAGTTACAACGGCTGCCCCACCCTTCAAATCGAAACGCATTACTGTTTCACGGCAGAAATAGGTGGGGTAGTGGTACCTACCCGCGCGGACTCTCAAGAGGTCCTATCACCAGTATGAAATATGGGCTCCAGTAACCACTAAACACCAAGTGGGCTGTGAGTTCGTCCACCCATCTAAGCAATAAAAAAAGTCTTTAAAAAGTTTTAAAGTTAATCGTTTTAAAAACTTCGTACCTACATCTTTTTCGTGAATCATATTTTCATATATAGAATTATTAAAGTACACGCAACTCACATTATAGTACAAAACAGGGGAATGTGACGCAATATCTACTCCGAAAACGGAATAATTAGTGAAACAGGGGAGGCGCCATCTGGTGTCCATCACAGGAATCACTCGACGCAACTGTGCGTGAAGTTTTAATGCATCTACTAATGCAATTTGCTCGCCCTGTACATTTAGGGACGGTGCGTCAGGTCTGTCGCAACGAATCCTCCGATTTTGAGCTTTTAAGTTTTGGCTTTATTTAAATTTTTAATTTAATTATTATTTAAATATTTTTTACTGGTGGTAGGACCTCTTATGAGTCCGCACGGGTAGGTACCACCATCCTGCCTATGCCTTGAAGCAGTAATGCGTTTCGGTTTGAAGGGTGGGGCAGCCGTTGTAACTATACTGAGATGCTAGAACTCATATCTCAAGGTGGGTAGCGACATTTACGTTGTAGATGTCTATGGGCTCCGGTAACCACTTAACACCAGGTGGGCTGTGAGCTCGTCCATCCATCTAAGCAATAAATAAAAATAAAAAGGTTTATCTCGTAAACGTACGATAAATGGCTCGTGGGTGATCTCAAGAAATCGATGTTTTAACTAACTTAGCGATGCTCATAGCAGTGTGTTTAGTGAGAGTTTTTTAACGTTCTCGATCGCGTAAAAGTTAACTCAAATTTGTATGGGGTTGGAAAAGCGTCTCTACATTTTCCGCGAGAAGATAAAAAATTCGCACTAAGCACACAAAGCGTGATCGATCAACATATTTAAATAATATAATATAAAAAAAAGATGTTGTAATAAATAATGTAGGACGTAATATTTTCTGAAATTTTAAGTGAGAGTGCCAATCAATTTGTCTGTCAATTACAGTATTGACAGATTCTTTATTGACAGTCTTTCTAATAATAAAATTTTATATTCTGTATTTTCTATACTGTATTTAATGCCAAAAACTATCATTCTAAGTTTAGTGAAATATAACTAAAATTATTAATGCGAATTAAAAAAACATATATAGTGCGCACATAATTTTTGAAATGCGAACTTTTGAGCGAAAAGTCGATCCGAAGTTTTCTAATAAAGCTGATTATTTTCGCATTCCTAAATCGTAATGATTTGTCTATATTTTCCTAGTGACTATAAACAATACAGATCAAACAATATAGTGTTGTAACGCGTACATTTTTCGCGACAACTCTTTCCGTGCGTCCCGACGCGCTACAATCCGCGTCACTCAGCCGGCTTAATTGCGAACAGTAAAACAAACGAGCGCCCGAGTGCTTGTGGGACTGCGGGCATGTCCTGCGCACCTACACGGGCGTTGCAAACGCGCGTCTTCACGCTTGGTCTTTTTCCGAGTGTATGAGATAATGGCGAAACCGGTCGTGGCTACTGCCTCTAATTTTTTTTATTTCTTATCGCTTAAATGGGTGGACGAGTTCACGGCCCACCTGGTATTAAGTGGTTACCGGAGCCCATAGACATCTACAACGTAAATGCCGCCACCTAAAATGGATAGTAGTTAATGGAATAGTTAGATGGTTGGCATACCGTTATATTACTTGCAAGCGTAGTTGTGACCTAGATCGAAAATAAATACATTTTTTTTTACGTAAGCTCAAGCTGCGAGACTAAAAGCCGATATTATTAAAATACCTAGTGTATTCGCATAGATATGTGCGTTATGTTAAAAAAAGTTTGAAGGCTTATACGAAATAATGTTGAGTTTTCAACCTCATTGAGGTTACTCACATTGTGAGATTTAATAAATTAGTTTTTAATAGATATTGGGCTGTGAATCCATTTGCTCATATTTAGCAACAAAGATGAGACCACGCAATTTCATCAATATATTTTTTACCTTTTTTTAAAAACAAATTAATTAAACGAGTTCCCAATTAATATAATTACAAAACTATTTATTTTTGTTCCGTTTTCAATGCTATGTACATATTGTGTTTAAATGTTGAGTATTGAAATATTGAAGTAAGTATAAAAAAAAAGTAGGAAATGATTTCTTTATAAGATGTTGCGTCGGAGATATATATTTGTAATGAAACCAACGAGACTCCGAATAATACTCTGCTTTATTTGATAGACACTTAGTTTATATAGGATTACATTAGGTAGGTTAACATAGATTATAAGGAATGTTTCATACATCACATCTTAGAATTTCTTAAAATTCTCACATATATAAAATAAATGTAATTGTATTATACTAAATTGTATTTCTTAAGTTCAAAAACAGAAATCTTCTTAGAATAGTGTTCTTAATGAAAATGTGCGGGAATAAATGTTGCATTAATTATTTTGTAGCGAACAACCGTGAATCAGTATTTAACGCTCGTCTGCCGAGCCCGCCTCTTTCACTACGTGACGTTACTTCTCGCACGTACATTTTTTAAAAGTACATTTAATCTGTTGCTTGAATATACTCAGTTCCTTGTATTTTTTGTACACGTATAAAATAAAAAACTTCAATTATAATATTATTTATCTTAACCAGCTTGCAAAGATTATGCGAAGGCTCTATCAAAACCTTTTTTTTGCGTAATATTTGAATGCCACTACTTTTCTTCTGACAAGAGGTTGAAGTCTCCAATATATTGGATGACGGATGTGCTACCAGAAGAGTATGGATTGTATGATTGCTTCGTCGCAGACATAGGCAGTATAGCGGTAACTGTCCATATGGGTTTACAATACGTACTATCAGAAACAAATACAGATTTGCTGTCGAATTACGTTGGTATACTGTAAAAATACTACTGTCTATTCTTCGATGAATACAATGAGTGGCAGCCAGTCACTGTCGTCGCCCTTGACACGTCTTTACGGATCCATCAGATCCAATAACTCTTGCATTAGATGCCTTCAGCTCTAACACTAGGAGCAGGCTTAGGGACCCCGGTAAACGTGCAACCTAACCCATGCGTCATCCTGCTGAGTTTCTCGCCGGATCTTCTCAGCGGGTCGCGATTCCGATCCGGTAGTAGATTCATTCGTGAAGCAGCTACTCTTGAGTTATTAGGTCTCCTTCGGAGGCGTTCAGGTGGATGTTAACATATTCCACCCCTCCTGACTGAGCCTTTGCTCGTTACATCTGTCCTGATGAAACTGGAAATGCCTCCGGGCCATCAATAATCCTTCAATCATAAAAAAAAACAAAGAGACGCCTTTCAAACGCCTATGAGAAAGGTGGGGCGTGGTGATAATCTAGGCCATCACACACACCACAAAGCCAAAATATTATTTTGCCGCAAAGCAATAGAGTGTTTATTTGAGAACTAGGACATTCTGATCGCTGATGCCTGACTTCTATAATCCCGGATCCGGGTGATATAACCGATTGTTATAGTAACCTTTGTCATATAAAATCCTTTCGGGGTCCGAATGATCATTTTCGTGCCTCGTGTGTGCATTCTCGGCAACACCGAAGAATAGTCTAACATTTACGTAGTGTTTGTCAACAAAAAAATCATTGACCAAATTTTCGATTGAGTTGCCACGGAGAGAGCTGTATGCTATAAATATACTTATAGAAAATTATTCGTCAATAGTACCATAATTTTAATATAACTAGCTGACCCGACAGACTTCGTAGTGCCTCAATCGATAAATAAAAGCTTTTGTATAAATAAACATAAAACAAACAAAAGGAATGCGTCCGACGGGGGACACATCAAAGGAAAAACAAAATTGTTATTTTTATTTAATTCCGACCATTTTCATATTTATGTACCTTTTGAACCTTCTCTAGACTTCGACAAATAATTCAACACCAAAATTAGCCAAATCGGTCCAGCCGCTCTCGAGTTTTAGCGAGACTAACGAACAGTAATTCATTTTTATATCTATAGATAGATAGGATACCTGAGAACCCATATCGTTATATTAATATCAGTATCAGAGGACTACAGATGTGTAGTATGTATATAGTATACGCGAAACTTGTAAGACGTCCTAGCTTCGCAGTTGCCGGCAGGATCAGTGGCGAGTGTCGGGTTAACGAGGTCTACCCGTTCGGTCATACTTGTTATTTAATAGTTTGATGGTGATCATGGCACTAACTTAAGCGATTTTGAAGAGTAAATCGACAATGGAAAGATTTTTCAGGAAGCAGGCTATTTTCGCTTGGTAGAACAACTGTCCAAATGTTATAACTTTTTTGCTTAGATGTGTAAACGAGCTTACAACCCACCTGTTGTTAAGTGGTTACTGGAGCCTATAGACATCTACAACGTAAATGCTGCCACCCACCTTGAGATATAAATTCTAAGCTAACTATCAGTATGGTTTACTCAATATAGTTTCAACGGCTGCCCCACCTTTCAAACCGAAACGCATTACTGCTTCACGGTAGAAATAGGTGGGGTGGTGGTATCTACCCGTGCGGATCACAAGTGGTCCTACTATCAGTAATTACGCAAATTATAATTTTGCGAATTATAATTTTTGTTGTTATAATATACGTTAATTTGGGTCAAACTAGTTACTGGAGGATGCTTAATATCGCTCCGCTTTAGAGACTTAGACCAAACTGAACAAATACCCAGCAAATTTAGTGAGGGCGAGACCTATTGGAAACTGCCCGTTATAACTAGGTGGATTTAAGTTGCATGCAACGTTACGTACGGTTAGTGCTCACTATGGGTTGTTGTGTTACTGTTGTTGATTTACTGTGCTCGTTAAAAAAAAACTTCTGTATATATTTACATATTAACGCTTGGAATCTCTGGGTCTGCGGAGGGACTTCGGTTCCCTCTGTATTTTGTACCGTATGTTCCATGAGGAGTGCTCTGAGGAATTGTTCGAGATGATACCGCCATCTCGTTTTTACCATCGCACCGCCCGCCACCGGAGTAGAGTTCATCCATACTACCTGGAGCCACTGCGGTCATCTACAGTGCGTTTCCAGAGATCTTTTTTGCCACGTACCATCCGGCTATGGAATGAGCTCCCCTCCACGGTGTTTCCCGAGCGCTATGACATGTCCTTCTTCAAACGAGGCTTATGGAGAGTATTAAGCGGTAGGCAGCGGCTTGGCTCTGCCCCTGGCATTGCTGANGAACTTTCGGGAGGCGCGGACCTAACAAGATCTTTCGCACGCTTCCGCATCATCGTTACGAGTGGACCCCAGTTATGTGGTCGAGGACGAACCACAGTCAGGAGAGGCCGTGTAAGGAATACCCTACAAAAAGGGTATAAAACCGGCGCGCAGCTCCGTCACCCGCGCATTTGTCGGTTGACATTCGTCGAGAGAACATCGTTCAAAGACTTTAAGTGTTAATTTAGGAAACACGAATTTTATAATAATGTTGAGGGTACAATGCCTATAAATAGCAACGCCTTTTCTCGAAACATTCATTCGATCGGCGGCGTTCGTGAGAGAAGGTAGTCGTGGACATGGTGTGCGTGAGTCATTGTCTTAAGTCTCTGTAAACTTGTGCAAATTGTTATTTTTTTTAAATGGTTTTTCTTCTGATTCCTAATAATATATTATTATACAATTCAGACTGCAACTTTGACTTCGTTTTTTAATGCGGAATTGATGTGTTGATGTCTACGGACTCCTTTAGCCACTTAACACTTCAGCAGCCCAGCCTTCAGCAAGGGTTGCCAACTATGCTGTTAAAAAGAGTATTGTACTGTTTTTCACTCTAATAATTTTTTACTGTTGAACAAAAATAAAGTACATATACAAAATACTATTTTCAGCATCAAAATTCTTAACACTTAATGTGTTAGACTTTATTTTAATTATGTTGAGGCGCATGAAACTTTTCAAAAAGAAGATAAATTAATAAGTTGTGTGAGAAGCTCTAAAAAATATATATTTAAAACATTAAATAGATAAATTACATACTGTTCATTTTTCTAAGATAATGTTTAATATTCTTCTCAGACCTAAATATGCTTTATTTCTTGTAACAAAAAGATGGCAACCCTACCTTCAGCGGCCATCATATTAAGCTATAAAAGATGACCGGTGCTGTACCGGTAGTTTCTAGTTTCTAATTAAAAGACCGTGCAGACTTAAAACAATATTAAATCCTCTGACCGTATACATACATTTTATTTTATAATAAAACCACCGCATCTAAGCTAATAAATCTGTTATTCTACAAAGTGAATTTGATATATTTACTCATAAAATTTTCGGTATTTTGTGTATAACAGACTACCTTAAGGTAAGACCTAGTTCAGTTACACAAGAAATGCGTGAAGTTTTCACAGAATCAGTTTTTTTTTGTTGATGCTGGGATTAGTTTTATTGCCTTTGTAGACAGACGAGCATACGGCCCACCTGATGATAAGTGGTCACTGTCGCTCATGGAAGTCAGCAATGCCAGGAGCAGAGCCAAGCCGTTGCCTACCATTAAGTACTCTCCGCAACCCTCGTTTGAAGAAGGACAGTCGTAGCGCTCGGAAAACGCCGTGGAGGGGAGTTCATTCCAAAGCCGGATGGTACGTGCTTCGATCAATATTGATCGAAGGGTACTTGGCAAAAAAGATCTTTGGAAACGAACTGTCGATGAACGCAGCGTATTGAAGTCGTCGTGGCCTAAGCGATAAGACGTCCGGTGCATTCGTGTTGAGCGATGCACCGATGTTCGAATCTCAGGCGGGTACCACTTTTTCTAATGAAATAAGTACTCAAGAAATGTTCACGATTCACTTCCACGGTGAAGGAATAGCATTTTGTTACAAAATATTATTTTTCTTTAACCGTGAAGTTTGTTCGTTAATCTAATATGTGCGGCACGTATTTCCATAAAAAAAATTATACTAACTTCGGCATTGACGCATCACTTTGATACAAATTTTAACTGGTGGTAGGACCTCTTGTGAGTCCGTACGGGTAGGTACCACCACCCTGCCTATTTCTGCTGTAAAGCAGTAATGCGTTTCGATTTGAAGGGTGGGGCAGCCGTTGTAACTATACTGAGACCTTACAACTTATATCACAAGGTGGGTGGCGGCATTTACGGTTGTAGATGTCTATGGGCTCCAGTAACCACTTAAAACCAGGTGGGCTGTGAGCTCGTCCACCCATCTAAGCATTAAAAAAAATACAAGTACACCGGGTTTATATAGTAATACCAAATAGTACCAACTCGATAACTAGAATTCTCAGTATTAGGGGAATCAAGTCAATTCAAAAACCGATGAGTATTTTCTTCACCAAAAACGCTCGACTAAACATTGATAGTGAGCGTAAACTCTTCGATTAAACAAAGCATTCTTCGCAGAAATTCCAGTACGTGAACCGGGGCAGGCAAACGATCTGTACTTAATGGCATTACGCACTTAGTTTCGGAGGCGATTGACCTTCAAATTACCCAACGGTTTCTCCAAACCTTTTATTTTTCTAGTAAAATCTTAGTTGAATACTGATCCAGTGGTATCGTGCTGGTCTAGAATAAAATGGAGTGATCAAGAGTCTCCGATCGTGTCGTAACAGTAGATCAAGAGAACATACAGTTAGTTGCTTTCCACGGTGAAGGAATAACATCGTGTAATAAAAATGAAACCCGCAAAATTATAATTTGCGTAATTACTGGTGGTAGGACCTCTTGTGAGTCCGCACGGGTAGGTACCACCACCCTGCCTATTTCTGCCGTGAAGCAGTAATGCGTTTCGGTTTGAAGGGTGGGGCAGCCGTTGTAACTATAATTGTGACCTTAGAACTTATATCTCAAGATGGGTGGCGCATTTACGTTGTAGATGTCTATGGGCTCCAGTAACCACTTAACACCAGGTGGGCTGTGAGCTCGTCCACTCATCTAAGCAATAAAAAAAAAAAAAAAAATATCTTGTCAGAATGCTGCAATCGCAACTGTATCCGGTATTCGAAGTCCAAGCTGGTGATACCACTATCCCGTTTAATTCATTTGCATGAAATGCGAGATAGCCTTAATGAAATTCGGTGGATATTTCGACTAAGTATCCCAAGGAGTTCATGGCGGCAGTCATCTTGTTGCAACTATGGGTCCAGTAAGGAGTGTACCGAACACTCGATTATGAGTTGTCATCGTCCTTTATGGATAATAATAATGCCTAGCGCATAGCCAAGCGGCTGCCTACTGGTGAGAAATTTTCCCAAACCTCTTTGTAAGAAGAACAACACATAGCACTCGGGAGCACCGTGGCGGTCAGTATTATTACTACATTTTATTTTAGTTATTATTTTACTGCACAAATAGTTAATAAATACACTGATTTAACAAAACACATTCTTCAGTCAGTTAACTTGATATCAAATCACTACTAAGCACATTTTCACAGATGAAGAAAACAAATCTCCTTGGACGGATTCTCTGCCACTCCTCTCCAAAACTTGAAGTGTCATAACAATACAAAAACTACCTAAGTTATCATTCAAACACCTCATTAACTAAGCCCCTAACCAAAGTTTATCGCTTAGAAACTAACCACACATGTAGTGTAAACAATTTATAAATCAAAAAGAAGTACCAGCTTAAAATGGTACACCCTTCGTCCACTTAACCAGCGGCAATGTGAGGAACGGTAAATATGAAGGGGGTCTCAGCAAAACGGACGGAACCACACCTTTCTGTTATTATTTGAAGTGCTCCAGTCTGCTCAATCTCACATTTGTACATGCTCTATAGTTTTCTACAGGGTGGATGAAAGCATTTTTATTTGTTTTTAGTATTTCTTATGGTTAATTGGTTTAATGGTAGGCAGTGGCTTGGCTCTTGCCCCTGGCATTGCTGGCGTCCATGAGCGATGGTGACCACTTACCATCAGATGGGCCGCATGCTCGTCTGCCTACAAAGGCAATAAAAAAAATAGATAACTCGTTATGATAATCGAAATAATTAAATAAACAGGCCACAACCCTCAGCATTGAGGATTATCGACGTAAGGAGAAAGATGTTGGTCTAAGATGAGGGGGTGGTTTGCTCATGCAGTTTCTGCGGTCCGTTGCACCACGGCTTACTGCTGAAGGCTCTTTACTGCCTTCCGTTGAAGGCTTTTTTGATCTTCGCTTAAATGAGGCTCAGTATTGGATCAGTTCAATATCGGAGGTATCTGATAAAAGGGGTCATTGGACTAGCAGTGTGGGTCGTGGTGGTAGAGATACTCTTAGTTTTGGTGGCGGGTACGATGGTAAAATAGAGACGACGGATTTTATAGCAAACATTTCCTTATATAATAACAGCCGTTTAATATAGCCATATATAATAAAATCGTATATTTCTTATCCGCGTAGTATGGCGATCAAAATTATATTCGTTTGTTACAATGAAAACATCGACCTGTATACACAGAAGTGTTCAAACTTGTGTCGCGGAATGCTTCCGATATCGGCGAGTTATCAGCTCGTCAATCAGTTCAATAGTCCTCAACATAACAACTCGGCATTCGAAGGGAAATAAATATACGTTGCACTTTATGAATGACTCTACATCTTCAATTAATTCGGGAAGACTGATTTTAAGTTTTCCTAGAAGTGAAATGGTGGTTTTTGGAGCTTTTTTTGGTTTTTACATGGGTTCACAAGCTCACAGCCCACCTTAAGTTGTTACTGGAGCCCATAGATATCTACAACTTAAATGCGCCACCCACCTTGAGATATAAGTTCTAAGGTCTCAGTATAGTTACAACGGCTGCCCCACCCTTCAAACCGAAACGCATTGCTGCTTCACGGCAGAAATAGGCAGGGTGGTGTTACCTACCCGTGCGGACTCACAAGAGGTCCTACCACTAGTAGCTTTTACAATTGTAAAAAGATACCATTCATCTTCACAAATAGTGGCTGTTCTAGCCATGAAAACAAAACATCGTTCGCGTGCTGCCACATAAATCGTTCTAACACCAGTAGCTATACAACTTGTGCTAGCTAGGATGTTATGCTATGCATTAAATACACTATAATGAATTATGATCCATTTGATTTACTACTAGATTCAGTTATTAAAATACGTGACTAGTAATGCTAGTGTAATAATTTTGGTGTGGTTATGAAGGAATTCCAACTAGTCATACTCCTACTTTTTGTCAGCAGACACTGACATTGTGTGAACTCCCAATTTGTGAGGTTAAAGTCCTAAATACATTAACAGCTCTTTATATTAATTAATCGCATTTAAGCAGAATTTATGTAAAATACTAGCGACTCGCCCTCGATTCGCTTCAGAAACATTAAATTTTATTATTGATAGGCGAAGCCCGTCATGTTGCGCGCGGTACGACAATAATTGCGGGTAACGCCGCGGGGCGAAGTTAGTCTAAAAAAATAGCCTAAGTTACTCCTTATATCATCAGCTACCTATCAGTGAAAGTCTCATAAAAATCGGTCCAGCCGTTTCAGAGATTAGCCGGAACAAACATACAGACAGACAAAAATTGTAAATAATGCTATAATATTATTATAATATGTAGTAAAAAGCGGTTATTTCAATACTACAAACAGACAGTCTTAATTTTATTTAAATGTATAGATGACAGACGAAAAAACAATTTCAGAAACGTTGTTTCTTTCTAAATCAAAATATAAAGCTCTACAAAACGAGAATTATTGAATTTTTCGTAATGATAAGCAATACTAATTAATAATAGCTATTTATGAAAGGGCGTAATAAGCCAGCACGGAATTAATTATGTAGGTATTATGGCACAAAGAAACCACACGGTTGATGGGAGCTTGTCTAACATATACAGAACCTTCAGTTTAATCTTAAGTTCACAACGCATCATTGATAATTAAAATTACTTTTACAGGTTAACCCTTATATCATCCGTGGTCACGGATAACTAAATCGTGAATGTCGTAGATATTAACACGTTGAGCGCTATAAATAATAGAATATTTTCATTCAGGCCTCGGTGCTGACCATGCTCATCGGTGAGCCTTATCTTACTGAACCATTTGGGCCATGAGGGTCACCCGTGAGCCTTTTAAAATATACCTATATAGACTAGACTTTTAAAGTCCCTAATCTTATTCTTTATTTTCCGTGCAAATTATGGCGTTTTATAAATTTTAGAATGAAAATCTCGAATTGATAAAAATTATTAATTCCCTGATTTTGGCTTGGCCCGAATGATAGTACGCTAGGTCCACCGGTGGTTCGTAAAGCGTACAACGTGTTAATTATGTTAGCGACTTGCGTAAACCGAAGGAAATACTATATTCATGTTTTTTTGACGTAAGCAATTAAACAATCGGAAATATCATCGAGAATATGTAATTTTCGAGAGCACACTTGTGCCTTTGCATAACATGAAATACGTGACATAAAAATACAGATATCTGAGAACAGTCTCATAATGGGTAATCGAATAAAATCATTTATTATGTATGATGCTCCTCAAAATACATTGAACCCGAACTGATAACAAGATCTGAAACCCGAAACTTGATGTTATATATTCCTGGGTAACCGCAACCCAACCCGATCTTATTAGAATGTTGACTTAGGACTTTCAGTGTTCGCGACCATTATCGAATCAATGGCCGATTGAGTGATGACTAAAAACAGGTGTGTTGGAATACGAGTTTTACACGATATATAAGAAGAAGCTGGATTGAAGGTTTGTCTGCTTTAGACTTGTGCGATGAAAGAACTATGTACAATATGCTTTTTTTTCCTACTTTTTTTATTTTATTTTTTATTGCTTAGGTAGGTGGACGAACTCACAGCCCACCTGGTGTTAAGTGGTTACTGGAGCCCATAGACATATACAACGTAAATGCGCCACCCACCTTGAGATATAAGTTCTAAGGTCTCAGTATAGTTACAACGGCTACCCCACCCTTCGAACCGAATCGCATTACTGCTTCACGGCGGAAATAGGCGGGGTGGTGGTACCTACCCGTGCGGACTCCCAAGAGGTTCTACCACCAGTGATTACGCAAATTATAATTTTGCGGGTTTGATAAAAATCACGATATTATTCCTTCACCGTGGAAGTCAATCGTGAACATTTGTTGAGTACGTATTTCATTAGAAAAATTGGTATCCGCCTGCGGGATTCGAACACCGGTGCATCGCTACAGACGAATGCACCGGACGTCTTATCCTTTAGGCCACGACGACTTTTTTACTTATTCTAATAACCTCTAGGGGTTATACTAGATAAGCCAAATTAGTAGGTGAGCTCACGGGTCTCAAACCTGATGACGTTGCTAACACTAACCCTAGCAAGAGCAGTGCTACGCAGAATCTACCACCGGATCGGAAATGGGACCCACTGAGAAGATCCGGTGAAAAACTGAGTGGGCTGTGTCTGTGGGTTAATTGACTCGCCGAGCCCTTCGTCACAACCAACGGATTGCGAACAATGACCGGTGGTTGAAGTACCTAAAAGCACCATTAGTGGAACGGGAGGATCCGAAATGACACACGACGAGTATATGGTTACGGTGTTACTAAGCATTTAGGTTACAGTTGATTTTCCCCCGTACCTAATCGCTGGTAGCCTGAGGGACTGTAACAACTACGCTCGTATAGTTAGGTGAGCTCACAGGGCTAAGGCTGAGAGAATTTTCTAACACTATCTCTAGCAAAAGCAGTGCTTCCTTCATTCTACCACCGGATCGGAATCGCGACCCCTACTGAGTTGGATACAATTTATGATTGCACTTATTAATTATCCCATAACCAGAAGAGTTGAAGAAGAGTTAAAATATTCTCACGAGCCAATTTTATCATAAATCATTCGCGTGATATTCGCGTCAAAAGCAATAAATGTGAATACCATTGGGCTGTTTGATAATATGTTTAGGATATAAAATTAAAAGAACGATTAATACCAGTTCATTATAAATATTTATACTAAAAACCCGACAGACTTCGTAGTGCCTCAATCGATAAATAAAAGACCTAAACTTTTGTATAAAATAAACTTAAAAGGAATCCGTCCGACGGGGGACATATCAAAGGAAAAACAAAATTACAATTTTAATTTAATTCCGAGCACTTTCATATTTATCTACCTTTTAAACTTCTACAAATAATTCAAGACCAAAATTAGCCAAATCGGTCCAGCCGTTCTCGAGTTTTAGCGAGACTAACGAACAGCAATTCATTTTTATATGTATAGATGTCAGCTATTTCTGTCGTTAAGAAACCACAAATCCGGAGAAAGTTAGTCTTAAATTGTATATCTCGAGTAAGGCAGCCATGTCCAAGACCCTATAAACCTCATTAAACAAATAACATCAGGGCGTAGCATCGAAGATCGCTAACAAACAAAAAAATACTAAGGAAAATTATCACAACTCCTTAGACGAAAACTTCAGTAGATTCACACTGTAGCCGCAGAAAATTACTTTCGACTTTTTCAGACGCACAGCCATCCGCAGTTCGAGTGACGTCATTCATAAAATTATAATCGAGACGCCATACTTTTTAAGAAAAGTTTTTTTAATAACATCTCGACGTCACTACAGGAATTCAAATTGAAATGTCATCGGGCACTGTCAGCGGCTACGTGGTATATTGTGGGGTGATCTAGCTCGAGACGTTTTTTTAAATATTCATTTTCGATCTTATACCGTACAGAATAAGGATTACAAAGCCCGGGTGTAAATTGCGAAGGTTTTATTCCTATTAGTGCAACCGTCCGTGCATCGTATAATCGGTTTTTAATGAAAAGATTAGTGCTATCCGCGCCCATTGTAAGAGCAGAATCGATAGTGAGGCGGACACTTCGGGAATTTTCCAATTTAGCACGCCCGCTGCGACATTCGAGGGTGTGTGCTAATTTGGGCGGATTTTTTGTTTTCGCAAATTGAACTGGCAAGATATATTTAATGAAATTTTATAAAATGTGGTTTTTTTGAGTTGAAAATCAAAGAGGCCACACAAGGAGGGCCCTGAGGTCGTTTAGTAATCTGGAGGACTTTTAATCAGGTTTTTTATTTTATTGCAGTATTTTATTGCAGAGCAGTAATGCGTTTCGGTTTGAAGGGTGGGGCAGCCGTTGTAACTATACTTGAGACCTTAGAACTTTTATCTCAAGGTGGGTGGCGCATTTACGTTGTGGATGTCTATGGGCTCCAGTAACCACTTAACACCAGGTGGGCTGTGAACTCGTCCACCCATCTAAGCAATATAAAAAACATATATATAAGATCTAAGGTCTCAGTATAGTTACAACGGCTGTCCCGCCTTTCAAACTGAAACGCATTACTGCTTCACGGCAGAAATAGGCTCACAAGAGGTCCTACCACCAGTAAAACTGCGTACTTTGCTTCTGCGTGTTTCATTCCATATGTTCCATGACGAGTGCTCTGAAAGTTGCCTGAGAAAATAGAGAAGAAAAAGATGAAGAGTTTGAAAAAATATGTTAAAGCTTTCATTGGATCATATTAAGGTTGTTTCAACAAAAACCTAAAAAAAAACTAGACTCCCTAGGTATAAAACTGAACTAAACAACCAACAAGCCCTTAACTACGGTTGTAATAACAGAGGTATTTTAATTAAAAAAAGAAGTAAAACACACACTGGCTAAGACTTTTATCTCGTACGATACGATGTGATGATCGTGTCGTTTACGATATCGTATCATGAAGGGAAAACAAAATAGCTAAAAGGTAAGAGTATACGATCGCACTCTTTTTTAATTAGTGATATTACACTTTTCCTAGCGCTGATTATTCATATCAAAATATCGTTGTAAATTTATATTCAGAAATATCGTGTGATGGATGAATTATCATTCTATTCATGTTGATTATATAAGACACTAATAACATTGATACTGATTTAATGAAAATTGACATTTTATACATGCGATTACGATTACGCTTCAAGCTTCGGAGAAAGCGCACAAAATATGATTGATAAGTATACTATAAAAAAATTTAAATCAGACCCATCATAACAAATACATAAACATTTTGAATGCAAAACAAACTCCATTTACTACTCAACTTTTACCTTCACTCAACGTAGTGAACGATTATAAGAAATCACTATAAAGACAATTCAATTTCTCCGTAACATAAACTTTCACGAAGGGAAGCTGCCTTCAAGCCCTCATAAATCTACATCTAAATTCGTCAATTCAAAATTGAAATAAAAGACGTAATTATCGTAAAATGTAAATGTCTTATTCAATTCGTTGTTCCTCATCTTCCCTTAAGGCTTGTTCGTACTGGCGCTTCCTCAGAAATACTTTCATAGGGTATCCACACTTACGAGAGCACAGGATAAATCATTTTTAAATATATTAAGAGCTATTAAGGTTTATGGTATTAATACGGACTCTTAACATTATGTGATTAGTAGTAGAGCTGCAGGAGTACGTATCATCGAATAGAAATAATCTAGGAAAAAACTGAATCTGACAAGACCTATTTTAAAGAAATTTTGCAAGGTTGACAAAATATAGAGCCCCCTTTCCAAGTTTCCAGTTATTTGAGAAACATTAACAACAATCCCAGAAATCGCATCACACTATAAGTTTTGTTGATTTCTAAGTTGGGTGGACAAATTCATGTCTCACCTGGTGTTAATTGGTTTTTGTAGTACAACGGATGCCCCACCTTTTAAGCCGAAACGCATACTGCTTCACGGCAGATATAGGCAGGGTGGTGGTACCTACCCGTGCGGGCTCACAAGACGTCCTACCAACAGTAATTAGGCACACTATGTTCTATGGGCTATGAGCTCGTCCACCCATCTAAGCAATAAAAATAAAAACTTCACCTTGGAAGTCAATTGCAAACTTTTTTTTAAGTACGTACATATTTCATTACAAGATTGGTGTTTGTGAGATTTGCACACCGGCACAGTTGCATCGCATAGAGCTATAACTGGCGTAATGACTAGACTATTTTACTTATTACTAACCAACTTTCCTTAAAATAGCAAGTATTTGTAAAATGTAATTCAATCAGTAATTTTACTAATAGTAAAAAGTGTCGTCAAATCCAAAGTTCACACAGCGTGAGAGTCACAGTTAGGTCTATCTTTCTGAATTCAAATACACTTTTGAAAAATTTGATGTTCTTCTTAACGTAAAAGCTCAGGCGTGGAAATCTTGATAGGCTAGTTGACGGCTGACAAATTTAACTAAGATAAAATTTTGACTATAGAGATACCTGATAAAACCAGCCGCAATCCGCTATGACTATTGCTAAATCTATGAACGACGCTAATTTTCTATTCTATCAGCCCACAGACGTCCAATGCTGGATATAGGCTTCCCCTAAGCCTCGCCACAAAGATCGGCCCTGCGTTGCATCCATCATCATCATCATCATTCATCAATGACACTAATTAGTTGAAACTAAAAACACGCCGCCTGCTGCTGATAGATACATAACATCCCTGAAGTGTCAACAACCAGTGTCCCAAGTTTCATAGACAGCGGCTTGGCACTGTCCCTGGCATTGCTGAAGTCCACGGGCGACGGTGACCACTCACTATCAGATGGGTAGCATGCTCGTCTTCTTACAAGGGCAACAAAAAAAAAGTTTCATTAAAATGGAATGTACCATTCGAAATCTCGAAACATTTCTCGTCAGTATAACAGATTCCTAAGCTCAGTCAGTACAAGGACATTTTTAATTAAGAAAATCGTCAACCATTGTCAGCGGGGGACAGTCGATGATTTCTTTCAGCTTTTGTCTCTATTGATGAAGCTTTAGTCTTTGTGCCTTAATAGATGCATTAAGAAATGAAAACAGTTCTATTAGTTTTCAAGAAATGTCTGCTTTCCATTAAAAGCTTTGTAACAAAAAGCTCTTGTTGTCTGCCCGTACTTCTGCATCATAATTAAACGGGTTAATTTTAGAATTCTGCCTGAGACTACGACGGTTGTAATAGCACTCTAGTGTTATTATAGGTAGTATACTGGGGGTAGAACTTCTTGTGAGTCCGCACGGGTAGGTACCACCACCACCCTGATTATTTCTGCCGTGAAGCAGTATTGCGTTTCGGTTTGAAGGGTGGGGCAGCCGTTGTAACTATACTGAAACCTTGGCGACATTTGCGCTGTAGATGTCTGGGCTCCGGTAACCACTTAACATCAGGTGGGCGGTAAGTTCGTTCATCCATCAATGCAAAAAATACAGAAAATCAATTAGAATATCGTGGCAATAACCTTTTCTATAAAAGTATTAATAAGCGCTTTTTTTTAAATCTTTATTTCAGTAATGTAATTTAACTTGGGGGCAATGGCTGTTTGTACATCAACGCTTAGTCCGAAATTTTTTAAGAAGAAATCTTTAGTAATTATTTTTACCATGATAAGTAGGGCATACCGTGAGCCAATATTGTTCAGTTACAATAATGGAAAAGTACTATCTAATCCAAGCTGAGTCCCTTGGTGAGGGCTGATTTAAATTTACAATATTTCATGAAACGATCATGTAGCATCCCTAATCTAATGTAAAATGTGCCTTAGGTGTGTGGGAAAACTCCAGAAAAATATAGTTAATAAATAATTTTAGATTTGGCTGATTCTGAAAAGATCAGGTTTTCTTTAAAATTAATTAAATATTATGTTTAATCTTTAGATGTTTATATTATATTTTAAAAATACTTAAACGTATGAAAATTGTAACGCATTTTTTTTGTTTTGTTATCAGATTCTGAGTCACGGTATAACTTAGAATAAAGCCTAAGTTCAGTCTTTTATTAATCAGGAAATTAGTTTGAATTTAATCACAATATTCTACTCGAATTTACCTATTAGAAAGCGGGATCTAAGCTAAAGTTATAGAAGGAAATTTTGAAAACTTCAACAATATTGTTCAATTTTCTTGAAATGACATAATTATGTTGGTGATTATACTTTGATATGAATATACAATCAGTGCACCGATATTTACGTAAATTTTATGTCTCGATTTATATTGCCTTTTTAAAAAGTACTAGGGGTCCCGCAGTACTCGAAATTCGACTATAATTAATTGGAATTGTATAATAAGTTTGTACACTATTATGATTGTATTTTATACTTCTATAATCACAAATTTCGCCAAGACTACACTATAAAAAATATTAACAAAGACAAACAATATTTAATCCATTCTCAATTTGACAACAGACGTCAAGAACAAAAGTTTGACAATAAAGAGTATGAATGCGTGTGTGCGTCAAATACATGGTATGTAGTGTGTGTAATGTTTTCTTTATTGATTTAATGTATATGTTATGCATTATTTTAAATAAATATTAGCATTGTGCACTTCTTCTCTATATTTTCTATAAGTGTGCAAAATTTCATACTCCTCCGTCCGCGCAATTTTCGTAAAAAGGGATACAAAGTTTTTGCTTCACGTATTAATATATAGATATCATTATTTTGATCAGCACGTTATTCCAATGTAATTAAAACTTCAATGGCGGGCAAGTCTTCACTATAGTATAGATGCTTTTTTTTCTCGCCGAATCCATACCTCCTACGAACGAGGTTTCCGCATTTAAGGGGGCGCGCAGTTTATGTGGGACACGACAGATAGTAAATAAGCCCACCCACTAAACGATATACTAAGGCTACATACTCAGCCACACACACTCAGCCACGTACTATTTTTTTATTTTATCAATCGATTTTCTGTTTTTTTTTGTTCTCTTTAGTAAATATTAACGTAAGTGATGTCAACAAAATTAAATTAACAGTTGTTTCCTCACATTTACAAGAGAATGTGTTAACATGAAAACAAAGAGAATACATAAGTCATCAGTAATTATAGTCAAATTTTAATTATTTGGTGACCACTAGCGTAATTAATTTACAGAAAACACTTGAAGCTCCGTGTACTGAAATATTGACACACTCGATAGAAATTAAATTAAATACATACATTTTGTTAATCAACACGTCAAAAGCGCGACCAATCATTAGTAACTATGCTGGCGTAATATCGCATACGAGCCACTTTTTATTATTATTATTATTATTTATTTTATTATTGCTTAGATGGATGGACGAGCTCACAGCCCACCTGGTGTTAAGTGGTTACTGGAGCCCATTTACATCTACAACGTAAATGCACCACCCACCTCGAGATATAAGTTCTAAGGTCTCAGTATAGTTACAAAGGCTACCCCACACTTCGAACCGAAACGCATTATTGCTTCACGGCGGAAATAGGCAGGGTGGTGGTACCTACCCGTGCGGACTCACAAGAGGTCCTACTACCAGTGATTACGCAAATTATAATTTTGCGGGTTTGGTTTTTATTACACGATGTTATTCCTTCACCGTGGAAGTCAATCGTGAACATTTGTTGAGTACGTATTTCATTAGAAAAATTGGTACCCGCCTGCGGGATTCGAACACCGGTGCATCGCTCAACACGAATGCACCGGACGTCTTATCCTTTAGGCCACGACTACTTCAGATATTATATATTATTATATAATTATATTATATAATAATAAAAATAATAATAATATAATTACATTCTTGTTGAAACAAATTCATTATTGATTGAGAGACAAACAAGAATCATAGCATTCGTATTGTATCACGTTCTTGTTACCTGCTTAGAAACAAACAATTTGTTTACATTTAATCATTTTAGAAACGAAAGTAAATAATTCTGACATGAATACAAACATTAAGCCTACGGGGATAAGTCGCGAGAACTCCGAACTTAAAGCTTTGTGGAGTTTTTCAGTGTGATCAAAGTATAAGCGGTAGCGGATTAAAATATAACTCGTTTTATTTTGGAAATTATGCCATTTAAAAATCTGTTTAATGCAACACTATCGATATCGCTTCAAGGGAAAAACATCGCACCGGCACTATACATAACATATATTTTGGACAAATTAATAGCCTTAATAAATTCTAGAAGATAAATCTCGGTGTGTACGACCCACTTGGTTACCGAAACCCATAGACACAAAAATGGGGATAGGATTGGGACATGAGTTCTATGTCTGAGTTTTATATAAACAGCTGCTCAAACCTACAAATCGATACGCATTACTGCTTCACGACAGAAATAACCAGGATGATAGTACCCGTGCGGGCTCACAAGCTGACTTATCAGCAGTAATTTTCTTTTAGTACACGATGTTATTCCTTCATAACTTTTTGATTGCCCTTCATATGCTACAATATGTGTTAAGTATGTATTTCATTACAAAGGCTGTCTGTGGGTTTCAAACAGTCGCGTTGCTTGATACGAATGCGCCAGGCGTCTTACCTTTTAGGCCAGGACGAAAACAAAGCTAGAATATACTTCGAACATAAACCCTAGCTAACTAGAGTTAAAAAATCCTCTGTTGTTTCTCTCATGTTTTAAATATGGGCAATCATTGTTTTCACAGTGTTAAAACTTATTTTGTTGTTTTTTTTTACGATACAATAAAAAAGCACAAATATTTCTAACAAATGCCGAAGCCGATTCGGCTAAAAATCCTTAAATGGCGACTTATTATTGTTGTTTTATATCTGATACATATGGCTCGGTAAAAATATATGAAAAATAAACAAAACGGAATCCCTAACATTTTTCTTTTCATTTTTAAATTAAAAAAATTATCGCGTTTTCTTGATGTACCAACAAAACTCTCATCATTTGTTGAAAATATTTTCACAGCCTGTTCGTTAGATACCGCAGCGTGGTCATTGCTCGTCAAAAACCCGCTTCAGCTTCTAACTTAAATGTCGCAGTAAAACTTTTAATCCGTCGCCGGCGTTTCATTGTTTGTCCGGGCGGCTGATTACTGCAGACACCAGTTACCGCTCACTTCGCTCATTGTGCAGTGGTCAGACTGTGCAGTTGGAGTTTTTGAGCTCTGTCCACTGTTTTTTTTTCCATCAGAGTTTTTTATTGGGGTCATTAGTAATATTAGATTATTAAAAAGTTTGTGATTTTTAAACATGTTATTCAATTTTAATACGCTTTTATTAGCTTCAGATGTATGTATTATATGTAACGAAATCTTTGAACATGATTTTAAACCCTTTCAAAACGTTGGATTAGCTCGAAATTTGGTATACTTATTAAGGACCGATGACAATCCAATATTTTAAAAAAAATTGAAAAAATTGAAATATAACTAAAAAATGAATAATAAATAATAGTAAAACCAGTAACAGTAAAACACCATGCTTTTTTACAATAAAATCATTTTTTCTTATACAATTTTTAATTTAAATTTATTAAAATTTATTTTCTATTTTTTAGTTGGATTTTCTTTAAAAGCGTATTTTTTTAGTTCTTTTAAACTACTATTTATTATAATAGAAAAATATCGAGTATTAAAAAAAGCGTTGGCAGCCCGGGAGGAAGCTTTTTTTGTTAATTTGCCGGAAAACCCTTTCCGTTTCAAAATATAAGTTTCCTAAAACTTTAATAAGAAAGTTTATAAATTATCATGTTTCTGACAGCTTTCGGTCAGTGGAGATAATTTTTGCTTAAATCCGTAATGTTTAATGTCTCAACAATCTTCAAAGTATTATCAATCTTATCCCAGAGAAAATAAGACTGATAGTAGCAAAACTGTGCTTATGATCTTTTAACCTTGGAATCATAGAAACTGTTTGAAAGAAGATCAAACAATTTAAGCGAATGAAGTTTGATTGATATTTGCTATGTGCTTTGTGTTGAATTAGTTGAAACGGTGAACAGTTAGTCAAGAGTTCAAGCCTAAGTATTTTTGGAACGAAGTTCCTTATGGGACGATGCGGAGGGGTACCCTAGCCGGGAAAAAACGTCCGTAACGTAAGATTTTTATTATTTATGAAACTTAAAAGAGTACAGAGTACAGTAAAAGCTTTTTATTCGCGCTTCCTTCATTTGCGTTTTCACTATTTAGGAATTAAAAAGCGCGACCCTATTCTTATGTTTGCAGCTAAAAATTTCTTTATTCGTGGATTAAATCTGTACATCGGTACACACACATTGATAAAAAGGATTCCAATATGTATGTATTCACCCAAATATTCTTTTTTAAGCGTTGTTTTAAAGCATAACTATCTTTTTATCTTTATTAATATTAACTAGCTGACCCGGCAGACTTTTTAGTGCCTCAGTCGACAAATAAAAGACCTAAACTTTTGTAAAAAATAAACCTAAAACAAACAAAAGGAAACCGTCCGACGGGGGACACATCACAGGGAAAACAAAATTGTTATTTGTATTTACTTCCCAGCATTTTCATATTTATGTACATCTTAAACCTTCTCAGGACTTCCACAAATAATTCAAGACCAAAATTAGCCAAATCGGTCCAGCCGTTCTCGAGTTTTAGCGAGATTATAAAATAGTTTGTACTATACAAGAATTAATCGTACCGGCCTAACGGTTTCACTGTCAACCTTCATGATGAATGAATATACTGTCGAAATTTCGGTTAAGCCGCAAAAGTGTTTAATATCCTCTGTAGTTTTCTAATGTAAACAACATGTTCAAATGGTTCACGAACTATTCAACGATATAACATAACGTTAAGACACGGTACTATTATGCCGTAAAAGTGGATACCCTCAACATTTAATCACGTCAAAACTTGGGCTGTAAGACCCGCGACTTCTTACGAACTTTGATGAAAAACTTGCTCCGGACGATGGCGCTGCAAACGGTTCACTACACGGAAACACTTTAATTTATAAACACAATTATTAGTACAAATATGGTCAGGCTTTGGAATGAGCTCCTCTCTACGGTGTTTCCTGAGCGCTATGACATATCCTTCTTCAAACGAGGCTGGTGGAGAGTACTTAACGGTAGGCAGTGGCTTGGCTTTCTCCTGGCATTGCTGAAGTTCATGGGCGACGGCAATCACTCACCATCAGGTGGGCTGTAAGCTCGTCTGCCTACACGGACAATAAAAAAAAGTAGTTTTTTGTCTTAGGTCTTTACCTACGAAATTGCCCTTTTGTATACAGAAAGAAGGGTACACCTATGAACCTAAATATAAACCCATGGATTGATGGACCGCTGCCACCGCAGTGGTAATGATTTAATACCCTTCTTGAAGAAGTCGGGTGTCAAGAAACTTTTGAAAGTTTTTTTGTACTACCTGTCCGGTAATAAATTTTTTACATGTCAAAAAGTTATCCAAAGTATGGAAAAATTAGAAGCTGCCGTCGCAAGATTTGGGGAATATGGTGGGTGACGCAAATGGTTCCAATCCTATCTTCTGTAGTTTAGCGATAGTCTGTTGTGCCGTATGATTACGAGCGATATCGTTTTGGAGCAGCGGGGACGAGCAATTAACCAAAGTTAATCGGAAGTTCGCGAGCTTCTCCATCATTCTGTTTAGTTCCTCATAGTACACATCTGCAGTAGCTCTGGTGCTATTTGGTAAAAAACTGTAACAAATCGTACTAGACAACTAGGGCACTAGATCACCAAATAATGGTCACTGCCATGACATTTTAGGGGGTTATTTTTAGTTGGGTGCATTACCTAGATGCTGCTGAACCTGAATTATCAGTACTAGGATTATGCAGCAGCCATTTATCAAGTTTCTCACTTTGGCACTTTGACGCTAATGAACCAATATTGTTTTGATGCTAACGTTGAAACTACGAGTAAATCAGTGTTAGATTGAATATTACCAGTTTCTCTATCACTATCGCCTTTAATTCGTCGTTATAGACTTTAGTTTTCGGACGATCACGGGGCTTTTATTAAGATCCAAATTTCTATGTCTGAGAAGAACTGATATTTAGAACCCAAATTCTATTAAAAAGCTCATATTGTGATGTCAATGAACAGTGAAATCTCTTAAGCCTATTTACTTTGGCCTAAAACATTTAAGTTTGAAAACATCTTATACCCTGTGTCTTGTTAAATACAAAAAGGAAGATAAATGAAACTGTCTCATTTCTGTTGAATAAAGAAACTGTCAGAAGTAAAACGAAGGAAGGATACACAACTTATTCCTCGTTAAATGTTCTACAAACAGTAATTGAAGGAAACAAAAGTTGCAGAGCAGCAGATTGAGAGCACTCGAATGAACAGAATGAAATACAGGGAACTTATTTTTATAATTGACGTCGCTTGGGCTCTGTAACTGTCAAGCATTGACGTGGCGCTTGATTAAAAAGAGAGTTTCAATTTAAGGGAGGCGCAGATACGCCAATGCCTAGCAGCGCGAATGCCTAAGCGTAACTATAACGACATATCGTGACGACTTGACGTGATGACTCTTACTTTGTACTGGTTGTTACCACTGTCCTATCTATCTATTTTCCCACCAGTCAATCATGCAGCTAAATACCAGTCAGGATGTAAGTGCGAATCACTTACATTATTACAGTTCGATACCGGCTAGCATATTACCTATTATTTATTATATACGTTTGAAATTTTCTACACAACACGATTGTCGAGAAGTAGTGTTTAATAAAAATTAAAAAATGTGAATTGTTTTAAAATACTTCTACTAGTACTTCTACTTTTTTTATTGCTTAGGTTGGTGGACGAGCTCACGGCCCACCTAGTGTTAAGCGGCTACCGGAGCCTATAGACATTTACAACGTAAATGCCGCCACCTTGAGATATAAGTTCTAAGGTCTCAGTATAGTTACAACGGCTGCCCCACCCTTCAAACCGAAACGCATTACTGCTTCACCGCAGCAATAGGCAGGGTTGTGGGGTACCTACCCGCGCGGACTAACAAGAGGTCCCACCACCAGTAATTACGTAAACTATAATTTTGCGGGTTTGATTTTTATTACACGATGTTATTCCTTCACCGTGAAAGTCAATCGTGAACATTTGTTGAGTACGAATTTCATTAGAAAAGTTGGTACCCGCCTGGGATTCGAACATCGGTGCATCGCTTAACACGAATGCACCGGACGTCTTATCCTTTAGGCCACGACGACTTCTAAGCTTCTACTACAGGCAGTACGATAGCTGAAAACTCTCTGTGTGTTGTACCGCATACCTGATGGGTTGCGTGCGCTGAGGTATTATTTGAGTAGCTCTACTATCTTATTTTTATCTTTGCATCGTTGCTTTTGGCTTTCTTGATGACTACAAGCGCTGACAACCACTTATCATTAGGTATCTGAAGTCGTTTGCCTCCAATGCCTATAGAAAATATAAAATGCCATTAACACTTTCAATTCATTCAAACTAATCACAGGCTGCTGAAGCTCGCCTCAGGAGGCGCTGAGTGATGGGCACTAAGCGAGTGGCAGCCTCTTCACGTACTGACTCCTTAATTGACAGCTTGTTACTTGACATTCGCTTTATAATAAAAGCATTAATATTTCTCTAATTAAGAGAATGGGGATTTATTCAAACCGTTAAATCTGCGGGGGGACAAAACGTGATTGCTCGCCGACTTATAATTTAATGCAATTTCCTTTTTTGACATGTAGACCAAGTTGGGAGATGTGGCGATTTTCGCGTCCTGGAGTTTTCGTTGTATTCCTGAATTTGATATTGGAATTGTTATTCGCTCCGTGGCGTTGCTTAGAGCAGCGTTGCATAAAATGATGTCTAACTTGAAGAGTTGAAATCGCGAATGGTCAAAAGTTTTATCAAATCAATTTTAATGTTCAATGAATACTTATAATGTCTTAAAATGCTTATGTTAACGCCTACGAAATTTTACTGAGCAATATTGAAATTTTATTTATGTTCACCGACATAATTTTAAAACACTTCAATTAATGGCCGTGCCAAGCTAACTTGTTCGCAATGTAAAAATCAAGAAAAACACTATATAAAGGAAATATAAGCACAAAATCGATTGTGGAAGTTTTATTGAAGAAACCCAAGCATCCAACAGCTTAATTATAACATAACCTATGACATATCCGAGTAGTTTTAAAGCAAGATAAATCCATACAATGACCTATTGATTGTATTTGGTAATTTTATTTTTGTACTCATCATTTATGATAGTTCGAGCCTTAAAAAATCTCTTGCATCAGATTCATCAAAAGTGCTTCTTCAGAAAAGCTGTGAAAACAGTGACACTCTTTCTGCAGATACAGGAGGTATATTTATCTTTGGAGTAGTTCAGTGGACTCCACCAAATTCAAAAGCGCTCTTGCCGCTCGTAACTCAGACCAAACGTCACGCAGGGGTGCACAATCCTCTTATTGCAGTCCAATGGGCCCGCGTGAGTCCCGGGACCCTTCGTTAACGATAATACCTCCCGCCTGACGGCTGCAGTTTTTGGCATATTCCCTTCTCTATCTCTATTTCAAACGATTGAGTTGTTTTGTGGAACTGAAATTTTGGGGCCGAAATGGCACCTTAATGTAGGTAACACGTGTATCGGATACAAAATTAAAACTTAATATTACATTTAATATACATAAATATTGTTAAGCTATCGCGGCTATCTTCATTACAAATACTATCAGTAAACGAGTTATTACGACAGTTTTAAGTGTGAACGGGTATTTCGGGGGTGTTACAAGCATCTCCATTACAGGAAGACTCCAGTATAGTGGAGCAAAAATTAAAAACCGTGATGAGAAGCCATTAAATAAATTGGTATTTAAATGGTGATGGGGTTGATTGTGAGCTCGAATGGGTAGAAACCACCTTCTTGCTTCTCCTGCTTTGTGGTAATCATGTATTCCGACTGAAATGGTAAGACAGCGGCTATGTAATGCAATTGAAACTTCGATCACACGTCTAAAATAGGATGCGGCATTCATATTGAGATATTTGTGGGATTCTGTAACCAAACGAAGTGTACTGTGCTTGCCTGCTGATACATCTCTTCTTCAAACTGTGTCTGAGTGTAGGTCTCTTCATAGGCGCTCTATTCTTTTCGGTCTCTTGGCTCTCGCATCCGGTCCTTACCATAAAATGTCCTGTCGATACATAAAAATAAGTAAAAATTGATCGCAACTAGTGTTGGTATGTAAACATAAACATGTTCTTCAATAATAAAATCACACACCTCTCGCACATAAAGTTTTAGTTTAATTTAAGTTATTTTTTCATACAGAATTACTAAATCAAATCACGACCCCGCATCTTTGAAGCGAGAGACTTTACGACCGATGTCCGTTAATTAGCATTCACCGCTGCGTCACCCGAGAAAAATCTCATCCAACTTTGTAACAAGAAAGACTGGGCACGTGAATAATGACGTCACGTTCACAATTTCCCTTGTTTTAAGCGCTCGAGACAATAATCAACATTGTTGTAAGACACTCGGCCATAAAACCAGCGACGTTTGGCGGAGCGGCGTGGATGTCTATTTGGCGTGGAAACTACTTCTTACTTTCTTACTGGTGGTAGGACCTCTTGTGAGTCCGCACGGGTAGTTACCACCACCCTGCCTGTTTCTACCGTGAAGCAGTTATGCGTTTCGGTTTGAAGGTTGGGTAGCTGTTGTAACTATACTGAGAACTTAGAACTTATATCTCAAGGTGGGTGGCGTATTTACGTTGTAGATGTCTATGGGCTCCAGTAACCACTTAACACCAGGTGGGCTGTGAGCTCATCCAACCATCAAAGCAATAACAAAATAAAAAAATCATAAAAGTCTTTTAACCTTATTTCTTATGATTGGGATTAGTGGTGGCACAGAGCCCTTTCCAGTTTCACAAGGACAGTTGGCCGAGCAAGGGCTCAGTCAGAAGGAGCGGGATTTTCTAACAGCTACCCGAGCGCCTCAAAGGGAGACCTAACAACTCAAGAGCAGCTGCCTCGCGAATGAATCTGCTACCGAATCGGAATCGCGACCTGCTGAGAAGATCCGGCTTAAGCTAATGCATGGTATCTATGCACTAGAAATATACCGGTATACTAGGTTGTTGGCAAGTGGTGTATTACATAGCGGGAAAGTTGATTCGAAAATAAACTATAGACTGGCAGAAATTATATTGAATGTAAGAACGACGAATTTTGTTCATTTGCAAGCATTGGAGTAAGTTGTACAAAATTAGTCGCTAGTTTCCTGGCCCAATAATGTTAAAATCGTATTATGCATTTCCCCTACATGCCGTTGCCTCCGTCTTCCACCCTTATTGTTTCCTTCAAAATGAAAACCAATAATATTTCACACGTAAAACGAAATTCGACTTAGACGTGTATTATTTAATATTCTGAACATATTCCAAGGGACAGATCTTGATCCAAATTGATGGGTTAATGGATGGTGGCCTCTCGTCGTTAAATATCAAAGTTGCTATTACGCTGTTACCGGTTCTCGACTTTTCATTATTACGGCTAAAGGTAAAATGGTTTTCAAGGTTGGAATTTAAAACCTTCCAAAGTAATTAGTCTGATAGGGAGATATTTGACGAGAACGGTCTGTCAGGCTATTAATCAAATGATAAATAAATCCCAAAATAACTAATTGGTCGTGATATCAATTTAGTAACCGTTTATACATCAATTAGTATGTCTGGCTCATTCGAAGTATGCTCTATCACAGAAATCAACATTTAAGTAGATTACATCGTGGACTAATGGATAAGACGTTCGGTGCATTCGTATTGCACCGATATTCGAATCCCGCAGGCCGGTACCAATTATTCTAATAAAACACATACTTAACCAATGTTCACGATTGCTATTGCTAATATTCTATTGCTTTAGTGGATGTTAAAGATTATGGCCAATTTGGTACTGGGTGGGTAGGTACCTGAGTTCATTGAAATTACGGCTTCAGTACCGCCATACACCTGTAGGCTGATGATGTCTGTATAAGGTTCACAGCACCTACCCTCCAAACTTAACACAGCTGGTTTAATTTTTATTATACGATGTTCTTACTTCATCGTGAAAATCTGTTATTGCAGTTTTGGAACAATGAAGTCTAAAGGATAAAACAGCCGGTGCATTTGTATCGAGCGACGCGACTCTACCGATATTCGAATCCTCCAGCCAAGTACCAATTTTAATTATCCTGATGAAGCCGTACTCAACAACGTGTTCATATACAATTTACATCATAGTGCAATAGAAGTGCAGTAGAATGAAATAGTGCAATCAAATAATTTTACAAAAATGTGCAGAATTACTGATGATACTGGGTCATTGTAAATCTACACTGGTAGGTTCCACTGTCCTTCTTATTTATTGCTGCGAAGCAGTCCATACGTGCCGGTTTGAAGAAACATCCGTTATACAATTCAATTCAGACTATGACGTTTGGCTTAAGGTGAGCGGTGGAATTCATGCTGTGATGTTTACAGGCTCCAATAACCACCCAACACCAGATGAGCTGTGAGTTTCTACACCCATCAATAGTAATAATAAAATTAAAATGTGGTGTCGTGGGACACTAGGTAGGAACGAAGTTCCTTCGGCTAATGTAGAATCGACACACTTTGCAAAAAAAAAATCGTGCTCAATTTTATGTTGGTTTTCTTGATTTTTCTCTTAAATTTTGCTGATTAGTTTTTATTTAAGTGCAGGAAAGTATTTAGGAAATTCAGTATTTTAGGAAATAATAAATTACGTAAAATAAAAATAAAATCGTAATTCAAATTATCAATTAAAATAACAAAATATGTCTCTTTATTTTTGTTTGACAACATAAAATTACAGAACAGAAGACATACAAGAAGAAGACATACAAGAACATAGAATTACAACATAGAAATAGAAATAATTACACAATAGAGAGAGAAGGGATGAGAGAACGAAAAGAAAGAGGGAGAAAGAGAAAGGTATTATACACTACTCGCTTGTGTATACGACTGTCGCGCCTGCGCACGTCTCATTTAACGGTTTTATTCCACGCACTTTTTTCCACGGATTTTTTCTTACGGTTTTACTATCACATTTTTTTTCAGTTCGGTAGCGCAGCAAAATCCCTATCCCCTCCAAGCTTGCCGTAAGGAACTTCGTTCCAAAACTTCGTTCCAATAATATTTTCTCAGAAAAAATACTACCTATTGTTGTTTAGAGTTTTACTAATGGAACAACTGATATATATGGACGGAAATCTTACACATTATGTTACAAACGCTATATCGGCATAGCTACCCTACCTGAAGAAAAGTACCCTACCTGAAGTTACTATAATCCGCAATCGCGTACGAGATGAACGCTGTCCCCCAATTGCGGACACAAATAATATTATTCAGCTGAAAACAAACGACAGAACAGAAATGAACATTCTATCAAAATAATCTCGACTTAAAGGGGCTTATAGAGGTCTTAGAGAGGGTTAAGCCACTCACAAGACGCCCCGAGTGCAAACATTTGCCTATCCGTGGCCCTTTCGGAGACCCACTCTTGCTATGCGAAAGTATTGTTAAGGAAGGCTCCCGTAGTCGTGGTTTTAGTGTATTTTTTATTATTAGCGTAGATTACGAAAGAATAAATTCTCTATCTAGTGATAGCAATAGGTATTATCGCCAAAACGAGTCCCCAGTACGGTACGTTTTATAGTCCCACGTGAGTTCGGAGTTTTGAAGCCAATAGAATCGTAAACGTCCCAAACTTCAAACCGTAAAATATATTAAAATTGTTATCTGGCACTAATATATTTTTATTTATTTATTAGGCTCACAATACACATAACAGGCTAAAAAGATACATAAAAAACATAAAAAAAAAAGAAACAAAATCTGGCTTGCAACATAAGTTATGTGCGCACGACTAAACAAGACATATAGTGCTGAATTTGTACAACAACGTTCCTTACAATTATACGATAAAACAACACCATAACGAAAACTAATCTAACTTATAATGTAAGGAAATAATTTTATTCACAATATTACTTACTGGTGGTAGGACCTCTTGTGAATCCACGCGGGTAGGTACCACCACCCTGCTTATTTCTGCCGTGAAGCAGTAATGCGCTTCGGTTTGAAGGGTGGGGCAGCCGTTGTAACTATACCTAAGACCTTAGAACTTATATCTCAAGGTGGGTGGCGCATTTACGTTGTGGATGTCTATGGGCTCCAGTAACCACTTAACACCAGGTGGGCTCTGAGCTCGTCCACCCATCTAAGCAATAATAAAAAAAAAAAAACAAAACACAATTAAACAATTACACTGCTAACCTATCACTAACGTGGAGGATGCCCTTGATCATTTTTATGAACGTAACTAACCTATCAGTAATAATAGACTGGAAGTTATTACAAAATAACAGTATTGACGCACGTTTAAAATTTGAAGATTTGGTTTTATTGTGTATAGTGTTATAAGTTCATTATTTATTTGATTCCGTGGTTATCGCACCATCTCTTTCGAGGCGGCGTGTGTACTGGCTGGGACGCCGCCTTGGGTCCTGGAGGCGGAGGCGCTCGCTGCTGACTATCAGTGGCGGGCTGACCTTCGTATCCGGGGCGTGGCACGTCCCAGCCCCAGTGTGGTCAGAGCGCGGAGGGCCCAATCTCGGCGGTCCGTGCTGGAGGCATGGTCCAGACGGCTGGCCGATCCTTCGGCTGGTCGTAGGACCGTCGAGGCGATTCGCCCGGTTCTTGTGAATTGGGTGAATCGTGACAGAGGACGCCTCACTTTCCGGCTCACGCAGGTGCTCACTGGGCATGGTTGCTTCGGTGAGTTCCTGCACCGGATCGGAGCCGAGCCGACGGCAGAGTGCCACCATTGTGGTTGCGGCTTGGACACGGCGGAGCACACGCTCGTCGCCTGCCCCGCATGGGAGGGGTGGCGCCGTGTCCTCGTCGCAAAAATAGGAAACGACTTGTCGTTGCCGAGTGTTGTGGCATCGATGCTCGGTGACGACGAGTCGTGGAAGGCGATGCTCGACTTCTGCGAGTGCACCATCTCGCAGAAGGAGGCGGCGGGGCGCGTGAGAGACGCACAGGCCCGCCGCCGTCGAGCGGGGGCCAGGGAGGCGGATATCGCCCAAGCCCTGGCCCTCTAAGTGTTTCGGGTCCCCTCACATGTCGGCCTGGGGACCGGCGAAGGGGGCCTAAGAAGACGACGTGCAAGCTGCTCTGCACGCGTTTTATGCATGAGCATCCGGGTGATGGAAGGCCGGCTATCCTCAACCCACGCTGGTTCTGACCCAGCGGGGTATTCCGTAGGATAGACCATTCTAACCGGCGCCATCTAGGCGGGCTTCGGATAGCCTGCCGACCGAGAGGGCTGGTGGTCGTGGCGCCGACGACCGCCGGTCCGGCGTCCCGAGGGGGAGGGTGATGGGAGAGATGTGCTCCGCACTAAACGCTTCACTTTCCCCCCTTTGCCTTTGCATGGGTTCTGTCCCATGCGAGGTTCGGACGCGGGTTGTTGAGCGACAGGAGGTTTTAGTCAGTTCGACTCGGACATGCCCCGCCTTCCATCCCCAGGGGAGGGCGGAAGTCCGGCGATTTCCTCCTGACCAAAAAAAAAAAAAAAATATTTATTTGATAGTATAAAAGCATCAACGGGTAACGAGGAAATGGAAGTATGTACTATTGCAAACTCAGTCTGACTAGTTCACGGCCGTCTGGTGTTCAGTGGGTATCAAAGAACAAAGATATCATGACATGAGGTTGAAGCCCGAATTACCTATATACAGAATAGGAGTATGTTCCATCCTTGAAAGTTTTAATGTATTTTTAGAGTACCCTGCTGTGGACAGTAGCTTGGCTGTGTCCCCGGCATTGCCCACGTCCCTAAGTGACGGTAACCATTCACAACCAGGGAAGCCGTATGATCATCTGCCTACAAGTGTCATAAAAAGCCGGTACACATGTTTGCCTTGGGTATTTTCTGATTAGACTATAATCACTTAAGACCCGGCATATATTGTAAATAAACGACAAAGTAAAAGTCTTTCGCATACATCTATCACTGTATCGGAGTTTACGGCTGACTGGTTCTGCGCCCGCCCTTATATTGTACGCGCTCAGGTCGAAAGATAATACATGTTTTGTTAAACACTTTTTTGCGTACAAATATTGCGAATAAACGGAAATTATTGTTATAAAAAATGCGTAAAAGCCCGTACTGTATAACGTGCGAATTTGAATCCAATATTTTCTTTGGGTTATTCGGAAAATATCACCCTGAGGAATTGCTTTAAATCATTTCATTATCTAGTTTTACATTCTTTTCACCCGCTACCAAAGCAGGTATGATATTAAGTTCTTCTTTAGACAGCGTTCTTGAAGTAACTAACTCCTCAATGTTTCTCGAGTGCCATGATAGATCCATCATTAATTAATTTTGAAATGAAGTTCTACCCAATTGCTGTATTCATTCAGCGAAATTATCTATTTATGATGAGCCATAGAATTATTAATTGCTTTCAGTGGCCATAAAATGGTCGTAAGACGTCGTTTGAGCCCGCACGGATGGCTACCACCACCCTTTGGCTTATGAGGATGAGGCATTAGGGCTTAGAACTCATGTCTCAAGGTGGGTGACGGAATTTGCGTAGATATATTATGGGCTCCGGACTAGGTGGGCCGTGAGGACGTCCACACATAAAAAAAAACTTTCATACTGGAATAAATCGTAGCATAGCCAAGTAGTGGCATATCGGAAAAGGTAAAGGCAATATAAAACATACCGTAGCTTTGCGGATGACATAAAGCTACTATGAGAGCGGAATCAAAGAGAACTAGTAATATACTTTATATCAAAACTAGACTTTCCACTATATGCCTTCGTAGGGTGCTGGAATTCTTCGGATATATTGCTTGTAAAGAGGGTCATAATCTAGAACAGCTGATGGTGACAGGCAAGGTAGATCGCTTGCAGAGGGCGCAGTCCCACGAGATGGTCGGACCAAATACGATCTTCTCTGAACATCAACTTCCACAATGCCCTTCATGAAGCTAAGGATCGCAGCAGATGGATGGAAATCGTACGGGAGAAACTGATGCAGCGGGGGAGTCACGACCCTCAGTAATGAGGAAAACGACGCGAGGAGGAGTAATATACAACCAGCAAACTGTAGTACTGTTCTTTATCAGGTCAGTACTGTAAAACTGCAACACAGTCGGCTGGTTCTACAGTACTGTAAAACAGTGCTCAAACTTACATAATACTTATTTCTAATCATATAAACATGTGACGGGCATTAACATGACACGAGAAGCCATATTTGATTACTAAAAAAGCTATAAACTTCAAAGAGACGACGGTAATCGTCGGTCAGAGTGACCATTGCGTGACCATCCACCATTAACAGCCAAGTCGCTGCTTACATCTATACAGCAATCACGATGATTAGATTTAGCTATTATGTTTAATGTTGTTTAATAACTATTTCGGGAAAATACTCTTGCTAGTTTTGATTAGAATTTTTATGAAGCTTTTTTTTTGTATTAGCGTTAATGAGCTTACGAAATTCCGGCTCACAAGCTACCGAAACTTTTGGTTTCTTAATGTAACTGCCGCAATTTGTCTTGAAACATCACGTTGGAACGTCCATTTCTTATACCAATGAACATTTGCTATTAATATTTTGTTACATTTAATTACATGCAACGGTGCTTCTTTATTAACTGGACTGTATATAAGTGGCGAGGACTTCAGACAAGCCGCTATTGATCGCTAAGAACTCTTTTGATGAAGACATGTTTTTTTTTTTTTTATTGCTTAGATGGATGGACGAGCTCACAACCCACCTGATGTTAAGTGGTCACTGGAGCCCATAGACATCTACAACGTAAATGCGCCACATGTGTATAATTAATGCTTAAGAAACACCGTGGAATGGTGCTCCTTTGAGTCGAAATCTGTTACATTCATTAAGAATAATAACATTTCATACAGAATATAAAAATAAAATATAACAAAGATTCCAAGATAAAATAAAAATCGATGTCATAAAAGTTACAAATAATAATAATAATAAAACAAAAAATAAAAATGAATGTCAAAACTACCTTAACAAGGAATATATAGGTATAGTTTTATTGATTTTAATCCTAAGGTTGGTGTACCTTAGGATTAAAAAGTTATGAAGCTCAATCGAAATGATCTCCACAAATCAAAATGCAATTCAAAATCAACTCTTAATTCTGAACGTTAATGCTGGTTATCAATTAAACCACGAGTGTGAAAGCTTGACCCTGAAAATGCCACAGAAGGTTTCAGTGACGAAAGGAAAAAGACATCAACTAAGGTAGACCTAACCAAAGAATCAGCGGCAGAATGCAGGACGTTTCTAACAGGGTAGATACTTGGAAGATGTACAACTCTTCTATATTTCAAAACTGTTTTGACTCAACTGTGACTGTGACTTCAAACTGCGAATGAAATAAAAAACTAAAGCTATTTCCCAATACCTACGTCACGGTTGACAGGGGCCTGATTACGTCAGGTGCGTGCGGCAAGCGTGACGTCACTACACCGCAGATAAATGGACCCGAGGGCGCAAGGATTTCTTATAATGGAAAGGGTTTGTGTAGTTCCAATGTTAAATTAGTGCGCGACTGAGGTGGGACTTAGACGTGTACTAAAAGTCTTTCTTCATATTGAAGTCTATTTGCTGTAGATGGAAATATTAGTGCATGACCCACTTACCAGAGATACTAGCAATATAAGTGCCGCTATCCACTTTGTAACTTCAGCTATCGTAACATTGTAAGCCAGACCACGTAGCTGCTTCGCGACAGAAGTAGCTAGGATGTTGTTCAATCGGCCATATCAAACGGCCTTTTTAGGGATTTAGCTGTTTTGCCAATATAAGCCGTGCTATTCGACGTAATTTCCAAAGTTAAGCATCGAAATTTGTGCTGATACTCGGAATTATTTTAGATGGGCCTCAATCTCGACTCTCAGTTTACGACAGTTATAAAAATATGGACAAATAAACGGAATTACTATTGAATAAATGAACAATCCTCCAAGGATTTTTTCTAGGGCTAAGAGAAATCATACTTTAAACGGGGTTTAAAAATTCTTCTAAGTTCTAAGTGGCAGGCAGCGGCTTGGTTCAACTCTTGGTGCTACTGGTATCGATGAGCGATGATATAAAAACTTACCATCAGATTTACGTGCTCTCTTATTACCGATGTCTTGTCTCTAAATTTTAGAAAATTGTTTTTCTTAATAGTTTTCATAGAACAATCCATAACCGTTTCAAATGAACTATTTCAAAAGTTTCCACCTATCACATGATAAATCTTCATCGTAATAGTACACCAGGGACCTTAACTTTGGTCAGGAGCAATCATTAGGTAGTTGAGTTCTAAATTTGTATGGTCAATGTTTCCGTTCTGTAAACTTGTATTCTTCTTCTTAGTCGAATACTTCATTGCTGAAGGTCGTGTCCTTGAAAGCCCTTCGTGGCTCTTTGTACCCTCAGTTTCCATTTGCTTCGGTTTTCGGCTTCTCTCAGGGCGTTCGCAACAGAGAGTCCAATGAGCGCAGCTATCTGATCCGACCAACGGTTTGGTGGCCAGCCAGCGGGTCTTTTCCCTTCTACCTTGCCCACCACAATCAATCTTTCAAGGTTGTCTGGTGGCCGCCGAGTAATATGACCAAAGTAACCAATAACCTTCTGGTAGCAAATCGTCGACAGTCTCGTTTCTATACGAAGTTGCTCGAGGACAGATTTGTTTGTAAACGTATATATACCACAATAGATGCTCGAGTATGTAGCCAACTTGACGGAAAGTGGTAACTGTCATCCATACAGATCGTCAATTCTAGGTGCGCAGATGTGCTATTGAGTATCCTTAATTATACCGCTACCGACTGGCGACACGTGTACTTTCTCTCTCCATAACATTTTGTTGTTAGTCAACGGCCGTCTGGTGTAGTGGTAAGCGGCATGGTCACTACACAAAGGGGTCGCGGGTTCGAATCCCGCCAAGGGAAGATATTTGTATGATAAATATAAAATGTCTTTTCTGGGTTACGGATGTATATTGAATATATTATGTACGTGTATAATAATCTTACATTTATTTTCTAACGGAAGATAACTCTGGTACCTTTAACACAAGTTCTTACGAACTTAGCCACGGGACAAGTTAACGTGACGTGATTTTTAGTAAATATTTATTTATATATAGATCAGCATCAGTTTTATTTTCTATTTTTCAACTTTAATCGTTTTATTTAGAGATCGCTCGAGAGCTGAGAGTTTTTCGATTCCCAGTTTTCAGCCGAACTTTTTAGCAATTTAAAGTTTAAATAAGCCTTTAACAAAGATGCTTCTGGATTCCAATGCCTCTCCGAAGCGTTCAAGTTAAAAGAGTTTTTTCTACCCTCTTCTTGAGACGAGGTGATGGACATTAATTCTAATTTGAACCTTAATAATAATATGTCAAATATTCAAATTCGTAGTAGACTATTAGGAAAAACAAACAGTTCTGAGAAACTGGTCCTTCTGAACTTAATCATGTTTCTTAGCGTTGATTTTTTTGGATATACTGTAAAATACTAGATTTTTTCGTAGCATCGAACGATAGATAAACTCATGGTCCAATAGACTGATTTTAAGCTGTTTTTGGACCACGCAGAGGAGACTCTCGGTACTCTTGGAATATAAAGAAAATATTATAGTAAGGATCCTTCATATCGAATGGCCTTGAAGCAGGTACACGAGGTCTGCTATAGAACGATGACTCATTTGAACTAATTTCGCTGTTCACAATGAAAGCAATCAAATATTCTTATTGTACTATTCACAAAACGCTGTCTCTCATATGTCGAGCCGCGCCCTAAGCCGACAAGAAGAAGGAACGTCAATATTGACAGTGCTCTCGGCGACAAAGCGAATTGCCTGAATTCGCACTCGGGCAACGGCGCAGAAATATTTTCACTATAAACACACCTACGCGGTGTAGGGAAATTGGTACAAAGTGTCTCGATACATACTTTTTGTACGTCTGAACAAAAAGACCTAAAAATATTCTTGTAATTTATATTTTATCGTGTCGAACCATAGTTAGGGCGTGTTTTTTTTATTGCCCTTGTAGGCAAACGAGCATACGGCCCACCTGATGGTGAGTGGTTACCGTCACCCATAGACTCCAGCAATGCCAGGGGCAGAGCCAAGTCGCTGCCTGCAAAAATGTTGCCATACATTATTTATGGACTATCATCTATTTCTGCGATAGAATAGGATAATCCTCATTGCGATATCTGGTAAACGCTTAAAATCAAATGGATTAGCTCGTCTAGTGCTAAAATCAATAAATAAAGTTGCGAGCTAGTTGATCAGTAGGCTATGGCTGGCTGCCCTATCTTGAGAAGTGATGTCCTCAAAGCGGTGTCTGTCATCATTAATAAATAATAAATAAATAAATAAATATTTACTAACAATCACGCCACGTTAACTGGTCTCGTGATAAGTTCGTAAAGAACTTGTGTTACAGGTACCAGATAACGGATATAAATGTAAGATTATATACATCCATAACCCTGGAAAAGACATTTATATTTATCATACAAATATCTTCCCTTGGCGTGATTCGAACCCGCGACCCCCTTGTGTAGTGACCATGTCACTTGCCACTACACCAGACGGCCGTTAGTGACCGCACGGCACCAGGTGCGACCTGAGATATTCATTAGTCATATCATATCTCATATTAATATTAGTTTAAATAAACATCATTATTAAGATAGTTGACAACTGTTAACAGAATGATTATCGACTGTCTGCGGCACTGACCTGATCTACAAGGGACACTACAGTTGGCTATTTATTCAGTCGTCCGGGTCATCGATCTTAATCCGAACTCTCCCCCGGGAATCGAACACTATTCACTTATACTCGCGTCAGTATCAATTTCTAGGGCTTTTGTATTTATATTTTTTACATATTAGGGTCTGGTTCGTATTTTCGGAACTTGACTAAACAGGCTAATGGTTCATCTGGTATTCGGTGGATATCGGGGCCCATGGACATCAGGAACCGAACTCAATTAGACTTAAGTTTCAATTATGTTTCATCACGATTGTCTCACTGTCTATTCCCGGGAATGTGTCCGAATGTGAATGATGGTTGCTTCGTGACAGGAATAGCAGCAAATGGTACCTCCCAACAGCTACTTCCATCTTCAACATCAAAGTTCGCCACGGTATTTAAGGTCGTATAGTCTATTGGACTTGAAGACATTAAAGAACACATAGTTTGGATTACAATATTATCTAAATAAACATGTCAATACAAATGCATCAGCTAAATAAACTTGGTATCTCTGTCCACCCCAAGACAGATGAGAATTGAATTGCTCTAATCTCTCGAAACATGATATAGAAATACTTATTGGTATTGTGTTAATGTTGAGCTTTTTGATCGATTATCGTGCTTTTGATATGATGATCTGGTATAAGTAAAAAGGAAAAATGCTTTGGGGGATCTAACAAGATAAATGGATAGGCTAATTATTAATCACAAGGTGTGCGACCCTGGTCTATAGGAGCTCCATATCCTCGTCATCCGTCTGTAGTAGTACCGTTAGACTGAGTGTTACTGGATACTTCAAGTGAATGAGATAGGGTTTTTCAAGTTTTTTTTTATTGCTTTGATGGGTGGACGAGCTCCCAGCCCACCTGGTGTTAAGTGGTTACTGGAGCCCATAGACATCTACAACGTAAATGCGGCTACCCACCTAGAGATATGAATTCTAAGGTCTCAGTATAGTTACAACGGCTGCCCCACCCTTAAAACCGAAACGCATTACTGCTTCTCGGCCGAAATAGGCAGGGGTTGTGGTACCTACCCGTGCGGACTCACAAGAGGTCCTACCACCAGTATCGCAAAAGGTTCTACCACTTCAGGTGGCAGCTTCAAGAAATTTGATCATTTTAAGTAAGTGGTTAATCGGGAAGGGCAAATAACAGACGTTCACATGAGCCCAAGCTGTACTATGGGACACAGACTCTGACATACAGTCCATACTTTCATGGATCGATATTGTATTACTTCTATTCTTTCCAAAGTTTGGACAACTTCTTGGTAGGGAAAAAATGAGGTAGTAGAAAATGCCTTTAAAGAGTTTGTTGGCTCCCGTACACTTCTTCAAGAAGAGAATTATAAAATTACTACTGTGCTTCCAGAGATCCATCAATAATATTGGTGCATATTTTGATTGAAAAAAAAATTTATGTAAATAAAAACCTTCATAGTCTAAAACTCTTTAGTTTTATAAAAAGGATTTTTCTTATATAATGTCATTCAGTGAAGTTTGACATTCAGTAAAAAGAAAGTTCAGTTTGTTAAAAATAATAATTTTATTAAATTAAGGGCTTTAAATGGTGTTTTATAATGATATTGGGTACTCCAGAATAAATAGACAATAAAATTACTTTCACTTTTTGTATACTAGACGACAACTTAATAGGCAAGGACCTTAATATCCTGGCGAAATTTCTAACTTACCTAACTGTATTAGTATTATCCTCCACTCTTATCTAGGCTAAAGACAGATCAACTTTACAATTAAACTATTTACAAGCTAAATGAAGTATATCTGTACTTAATAAGTAAGCAGTTAGCAACAGACGCTTCACAGAGTTTGTTCTGCACTTTGTTTTATTCAATGTTACAATGGTCTGTTGGAACTCAGAAGCTTTGAATAGAGTAATCAGTGTAATAGCTTGTGAAACGTAATAAAATAATATGAAGATCATCTTACACGCCACTATTTTTAGTACTGCTACGCGCGGGGCTCGGGATAAATAAAATTCTACCGAATTACAAGTTAACGCTGTATTCAATACTTCGAACACTTAAAACACTTCACTGCACTTTTAAAATTCTCAATGCACTTCTTCCGCTTCGCTTCAGGTGATACGTTCGTGGTTTCGCTTCGAGTAGTTCCGATTACTAATTGACTGTATGCCATCTCTATAACGCTTTTATAGCCGATACCACATCCCTAGAATTATCGGGAATATTCCACACATCTCTACTATTGTGTTTCCGCTTTCTGATAATAGAATAGGGCGTTGTACTTCTCGAGTGTTCTAGGTGCTACTAGATCCTTCGATATTCGTTCGACTATTCGACAATAGATGGCGTTACTCTTACCGGCGTAACGGTACATATTTTATTGATAAATTGTATCTTGCAGTGTAGAGGGCCGATAAATGAAGTGGTCGTCTCGTAATTATGTCCAATTTACGAGTATTCGTAATGAGTGATGCAGTAACGCTAGGCCAAATCCTTAGGCTGGTACTAATGCAAAAACTTCGTGTTTATAGCAGCTGTTGATCAACCTCATTCCCGATCCTGCGGACAGAATGAAAAGCAGTCGACGTCGCCCAAAATACGTCATTTCGGATCCTCCCGATCCACTAACGGTGCTTTTAGATACCTTAAGCACCGGTCATCGTTCTCGTCGAACCCGTCGCTTGCGACAAAGGGCTCGACAAGTAAATTAACACACACATATAGCCCACAGAGTTTCTTGCCGGATCTTCTCAGTGGGTCGCGTTTCCGATCCGGTGGTAGATTCTGCGAAGCACGGCTCTTGCTAGGGTTTGTGTTAGCAACGTCGTCAGATTTGAGCCCCGTGAGCTTACCTACTAGTTAAGGTTACGCTGAAATAGACTCTCAAGGCTTAGGAACGAAAAGAAAAAAAGATCAACCTACGAATAACATCGTTTAGTTAAAATGATATCCGCAAAATAAATGTTATTTTGTGATTCCGCATAGTTGAGAGTATGGGAGTTCCATTGTAACAACTACCTAGAACTTGGACCTCATGGTACATGGTCAATTTGGAGTCGGTGAACTTCGGCAGTGGCTAAAGATCTGTGAGTTCATCTGATATGTACCGAAAACAAAATAATCAAATTTATTTCAAATTGACTGTTTACCTACTAACAATCAGCTCTTAATAGATTTAGTAGATCCCTAATATTCTATTTTTGGTATCATAGAAAATATCTTTCCAATAGTTAAATAAACTAACATCACCTGAGATCACATCAGTAAATTATACTACAAAAACAAATCTTTAAACGGTAAAGCTAAATCTAAATCACTTAAATTATTTATACAATTTCTTTATTCAAAAGAAATTAGCCAATAAATAATACGCGGAGAAATATTTGATTAAATCAACAAGAATAACATTAAACAATTTAGTAACGTGAAAACGTAACATTTCACAGGCGAATGTAGACATTAATTTTAATTACTTTTCACCGCTGAACTTGGTAACATCGAATGGTATTAATATTATGGATGTGGCTTTTTATTGTTTTATCTTGGTCGTCTGTGACGCGATACTTTTAAAGTATTTCAATCGTTAGAATTTGTAAAAAGTAGTTTAAAGTGTAAAGCATTTTTAAAATTCCGCTTTATGGTGAAAATTTTAATAAATTTACGGTGTTGGTAAATTCTAGAAATCAGAAATATGTCATGTCAGAAAAAGGTGATGTGTGCGGGTGATGTGAAAATGTGAAATGTGTATCATACTTGACGATACGTTTTCTTTAAGAAAAAAGGTACCCTTAAAGGAAGTATTTGTATAAAGTTCGACTATGTAAGATTCAATATTAAGAAATAGATGTTCCACATCTAACGGCCCCGCTAGCATTTGTCCCTGTGTTATATACCTAGTCAGGTCATAAATTCTGTCACATGTTTAATGTAAAATAATTGAAACAAGTTTATTCATTATGTAACCATTCATATACTAAAATGAACTTAACAAAACATAGATTCTTATGACACTAAAGTTTATTCAAAATGACCTCCGTGATTTTGAATACAGGCCTTCAATCTGCGCGGCCAGTCGTCTATCGCAGCACGAACGAGGTCCATGTCAATATCGGCGGCTGCCTTAATCAAGGATGTCTTGAGTGACTCCAAATTGGGATGAGGCTTTGAGCACGCCTTTTCCTCCAAGTGTTGCCATATCTTGTAATCTAACGGATTCAAATCTGGACTGGAGGAGGGCCAGTCTTCGTGCCGGATGAAGTCGATTTCACGCGCCGCCAGCCAGTCTTGTGTGCTCTTCGCTCTATGAGCTGGCGCCGAATCTTGTTGGAATACCCAGTGCCTGTTATTGAACATGGTATGAGAAACAGGTTCCACAAGGTTCGTCAGGACTGTATTTTGATACACAACTGCATTCGTTTTTACACCTTTCTCACAAAAATGTACCTCTGTTAAGCCCCAATAAGAAACTCCCAACCATACCATGAGCGAGGATGGAAAATGACCTCGTTGGACACGCGGAATACGGTTGCTCGCTTCTTCACTACTGTGTGCGTACACCTTATCATTTTGTTTGTTGTAGCTCTCTTCTACGGTAAAAATTTTTTCATCCGAAAAAAGAATTTCCCGATATTTTTTTCCCGCGTACCGCTTCAACAAAGCGCGGCATCTCTTCAGTCTCAGGTCCATTAGACGAGCATTCAAACGATGTCCTGTTTTTCTTCGATATGCCCGAAGCCCTAAGTCTTCATTTAACACCCTTTTCACCGTGGTTCTGCTTAACCCTATCTGAAGGGCCAACAGTTTCTGCTTACGTTTGGGATTTCTTTGAATTCGCGCCTTCACAGCTTTTATCACTGCTGGAGTCCTAACATACCGAGGGCGACCACTTCTTGACCTGTCATCTACACTAGAGTCTTCATTGTATCGTTTGATGGTACGATAAACGAATCTTTTGGTTATATTAAAATTTTTCAGTATGTTAAAAATTTGAATTGGCGCGTAACCGCAACGATGCAACGCAATAACTGCAACACGGTCGTCTTTAAGCGTCCACTCCATATTTATAAATGAGTAAAATTCTAAAAGTATACATTTTTATTTTCATGAACAATTCGAAATTCGAATTCAATAAACTTTTTTGTGGCCAGCATTCTAAAAGAAAAGTTTTTACTGTGTGACAATACTTATGACCTGACTAGTTATATAAAAAAATACCAAAAAATAGTAAATTAAAATTTGATCGATTAACATCATGATTGTCCCTCCGTCCAGGACTTTACGAATACAATTTTTGAAGTTATACTTCTTTAGGCGCGTTATGAAAAATTGATGAGAGTGAAATTTTACGATGCGCGTGACACAAAATTAACAGAATTAATGAAGTTGCCCACAATTGGTCCAATACAATTGAGGTTAACTATCCGTATGTATTATTTAGTAATATAAATAACAAAATTATTATTTAATATAATTCATACTAAATATTATTAAATTATTAACGTTAAATATTTATTATTAATTATTTAATATTAAAAAAAAGAAATAAATTTAATGAAAATAAAGTATAACTTCTTACGCGCGTACATAAGTACACACACCCTTTTTTTTAACATTGTTTCTATCTCATTTTACAACTATTTCGAATCCTGTTCTTTTTTCATTTAATTAGAAAATATATATGTACATTTTTATTAAATTACATAATTTAGAATTCCGATGTGGCGTAAGGTCACATATTTACATGCTTTACGTAAATTTTAACATTTACTTTTTCCCTTTGTACAAAAATTATGAAATAAAATATAAACTGAATGGCATTATCATGTACATATTATTAAATATATCCACAACTATTTAGTTGGATCGGCGTCTATGGGCAATCGACAACGAACTGAAGGTGAGCTGTCAAGTCTTGGCGTGTCCTGTTTTCTACAATCCATGTACCGAAATGAAGACAAATGTTTTTACTAAGCTTGTAAAGTTCGGAACTCGTTTGATATCGTTTTAAATTTTACTGTTTGCACAACCCGTGCGAGTTAGCTTAACGTGTTTCACTTGAGGGAATTTCGGCGGCACACAAACAACCAAGATAACGGGTTCCGGGGGTGTTTCACGGATTTGCGGCCGTTTTAAATTGTTACATGGTTTGCCTATCGTAAAGCAATTCTTTGACTGATTGTGTATAGTATTAGTACATAAGGAAAGGCCAAACAGAGAAGAGGCATTAAGAAGAGATTTTTATGGCTTAGATGCGTGGACGAGCTCACAATCCGCCTGCCAACCGCCACCCACCTGAGACATGAGTTCTAAATCTCAGTTTGAACAGTACAACGGCTGCCCCACCCTTCAAGCTGAAACGCATTGCTCAGAAAACGCCCTACTACTAATAGATCAGATTTTTCCGCATTAGGATATCGACTATTATGTATATTGCATGTTACCAATAAATCGGTGCATAAACGGTCGATCGCACACGTCCATTAAGCTGTTACGACAGAGCCAAACATATGGGTCTGTCTGTTGACAAATGTACAGTCACCTCATGAATATGCAAGACGTGTTAGGCGAGCGTTTGTCCACACGGCTTCCAGGTAAACTGTAACGATTCAAATATTTTAATTTTTGTAATAATCTATTAGTAGATTTTGTTCTTGTTAAGGTTGATGGATTCATCATGGGATCATATTATTATATATACATGACGATCTATTGAGGTTCTCGGGGATCCACTGGATGCAGGCAGCGCAGGACCGGTCTTTGTGGCGAGGCTTGGGGGAGGCCTATGTCCAGCAGTGGACGTCTGTGGGCTGATAAGAAGAAGAAGGTTGATGGACAAATGAAGTCAAGGTCCGTTCGGTTCAAAGTGACTACTGCACAAAGTCTATTACCTCTGGAGGTACAAATTGAAATGATTACCCTACCTTTAAAATGGAATCTCTGTTATTTTGCTTCAGAGATACCCAAAATGACCCAAATACAGTTTATGCAATTTCAGGATGAATTGTAATTTTGTCTTTAAATAAGAGAAAATCACAGATCTTCTAGGAGAAATTTGGCCTTTATGGGAAATTTATGAAATAGAAAAAAATCTTAAGGTTTCAATGCTTTTTATTACATAACAAAAAATAGTGCCTAAAGTCCATTAATTAATATTGAGCTTTTAGTTGTATAGTTTTGATCCGATCCGATCCAAAAGTTGCTATGAAATTTAGTTCATTACTTAGTACTCTTGTTTTGGAGTCTCCTCGGCAGGTTCAGGTTGAGTCTCTTCTGGTTGTTCAATGACCTCAGGCGCTTCAGGAACCTCAATGACTTCCGGGTCTGGTTCGGGGACTTCAGGCTCGGGAAGCTCAGGGTTCTCTGGCTCCGGCTCAGGAATAATGGGCTGTTCTGGCTCCGGGTCGGGAATGATGGGCTGCTCTGGTTCAGGCTCAGGAACAACGGGAAGCTCTGGTTCGGGAACCTCAGGGTCAACTGGAATGGGATCGATAGGATTTACTGGAGGCTCTGGAACGATAGGGTCAACGACTACTGGAGGTTTGACGGGTTCTGGGATTACAGGGTTGACGATGGAAGGGTTCGTGTCTGTAACGTTGACGTTGACGATGAGCTGAACCAGTGGGAGAGGCAACGGCGAAGGCCGAGCGACTGCCATCGCCACCAGGGTCAACAGAGTCACAGCTGTCTTCATTGTAGATTTTAAGCTGGAAAAAATGTTTTTTTTTTCATCTATATGAATGACTTAAGAAGTAAACAAAAGATTCAGCAATACTGTAAGAATACTGTATGAGATCATCATGGGATTCAGCAATACTGTATGGGATCATGATTTTCGACTACCGAGTTACATTCCGCTACCCTCCCGTTGTGTCCGGTAACTACCCTCGTTCCTCTTCTCGCTTAAAAGGAAACTATATTTCAAACATTCATTCGCCGTCTCTCTTACCTTCTTATATCACATCTCCACTCTCTCATTCAGTCATGCTCCGTATTTGTCATTCATTCTTACATTCTGTTCCTACACAAATATATATTGATATAAATAAAAAACTATACCCATAATTTATCTTCATCACTAGTGCTTAAGTGTTAGGTACCATCACTTGTGGTAGAACCTCTTGTGACTCCGCAATGGTAGGTACTATCACCCTGACTATTTTCTGCCGTGAAGCAGTAATGCGTTTCGGTTTGTAGGGTGGGGCAGCCGTTGTAACTATTCTGAGACCTTAGAACTCATATCTGAAGGTGGGTGGCGGAATTTACGTTGTAGATGTCTATGGGCTCCGGTAACAATCTAGCATCAGGTAGGCCGTGAGCCGGGCGCCGGCTGTGAGCGGCAGGAGTTTTTAGTGAGGTTCGACTCCCACATACCCCACCTGCCGTGCGGGTGCGGATCCGGCGATTTTCTCCTGTGGAAAAAAAAAAAAAAAAAAAAAAAAAAAAAAAAAAAAAAAAAAAAAAAAAAAAAAAAAAAAAAAAAAAAAAAAAAAAAAAAAAAAAAAAATACTAATATTATAAAGAGGAAAGATTTGTTTGTTTGTTTGTTTCGAATAGGCTCCGAAACTAATTGACCGATTTGAAAAATTATTTTTCCATTAGAAGCCGACATTGTCCCTGATGAACATAGGCTACTTTTTTAAAAAAAAAAATATTTTATTTTTTTGGTTGGTCGAAGCGAAGCGAGGGCGGGTCGCTAGTAATATATAAAATTAAAGGTCCAAACATAACGCAAATAAAAGTTTCTTACCGTTGTTTCTCTCTCGTGTTTCAGAAACATATAATGTGGAGACAATGTAGACGGCCGTATTTATAGTTAATGAAATAGATGGCAAGCTTATTAATAGACAGTGTCATAAACCAATTCCTGTCTTTCATATCTGTGCGTAGTTCTATTGTGCTGTTAATTTTAATCCCTGATATACTATTTGATTGCTCGATAACAGATCGTAAATAAATTTGATGGCGAAGTTTCTTTTAGAGTTCATTCAACTTTTTTCAATTTGCTGTCCCGTTTATCGAAATGCGATTTTTTCGATTTGTTCTTTAATTAGTTTCATACTTCATGTTTCATCTCTTTAAGAGTTTTAAGTAGTTGGGGCTTGCGGTGTACGCTCATATTCACATATTGTTAGATGAAATGATTCATAAGTTCCGGCTGACCTTAATATTAGCTTTATTTACATCACTTGAAAAATACACAGGTTTATTAAAAGTTTCAAGGGGCTCTGCAAAGCGTCCAAATAAATAAGAAAGCACCACCGGTACTGTCGATGGTGTGAGCTAGTGAAACACTGAAATATGTGGACCAGCTACTACTAAAATGTATATTACGATTCATAGAAAACACCTTTTTGGGTGTATAGAATTGTCAGCCTCCACTATTCTAAGCCTTATTTATTTTTCCTACCAATGCTGGTGGCCTTAGAGAGCTATGCCAGCGTTATCGAACGAGTAGGTGAGGTCACGGGGCTCTAACCTGGCCACGATGCTAACACTAGCCCTAGCAAGAGCAGTGCTTCGCAGAATCTACCACCGGATCGGAAATGCGAGCCACTGGGAAGACCCAACGAGAAACTCAATGGGCTTTGTCTGTGGGTTGATTTGCTCGCCGAGCCCTTCGTGGCCAGCGACAGATTCGACGAGAACGGTGACCGGTGCTTGAGGTACATAAAAGCACCTTTAGTGAATGGGGAGGAATTGAAATGACCTGTTTAGGGCGACATTGAGGACGTCGACTGTTTATTATTCGGTTCGCAGAATCGGGTATGTGGTTATTCTATCACTACCAAATGAACGAAGTATTCAAAAAACACAATTCATCAAAAAAACATTAATAAACTAACTTGTTATCATTTCTAGTAATTCTCCTAAATAAAAAATAAAAAAATATTTCAATTAAAATGAGTCCATTCAAGATGAATTATTAGTATGGTAAAGTAATCAAACGATAAGTTAATATCGGCGATAAAACTGCCTGACTTTGTGAATGATTTTATTGTGGAAGATTGTTTTATTTGTCAATTAGACGGAAGTGCTTATCAATCATACTGTTGTAGTACGTTGTCGGTTATACAAACAAACATAAAATTCATTATACAAGCCAATACAACTATTTAGGGTTACATGCTTAAAGCAACGCTTCGTGTATAACCGCTTAAAGCCCATTTATAGAAAACTGAACATTAAAGATTTGTCGTAATTTTAATTGTAGAAATCGTTTTAGTCTAGTAAAGCTTAAATTCATTTAATTATCCGTAATGCCAAAGGGTCTACGGTACGATGCTTAAAAAAATCAAGGAGAATGAAAGGACCGCACCCTTAAGGTACAGACTAAGAGCGATTTATTTATTTACCAGAAAAACTTCGTTATTTACGTGGTCATCATAATAGTAGGTAACTCTTGGCGGAGCAGTCGTGGTCATGTGGAATCTTTGTTTATTATAGCCTTGACAGCTGTTCTCCATAATTACGTTATACATATTATTTAAATTAATAAGTCATATAGTCAAGCAAGTGAAGATAAAATGTTATTGAAATGTTACATTTTCAATGTTATTGTATGTTAGTTCTCGTTTACTGGCTTAAATAAGTTTGGGTTTTACATTTCGTTACGCCTAAATGATTTTTAATATCTAATTCTATAACAGAGAGGAAACGATATTCAATTGATAAGCTTATTTAATAAAGAGTAAAAGAAATTTCTTTGCGTGTCTTTAAATTTTCGGACCATATTAATTAACTTGTAGATCCTAAGCTGAGTTGCGGTGATATTAAATGGCTGGAGAATTTCCCGTGTTAAAACGCATCACACTAAAGAAAAGTGATGCTTCGCTTAGGAATGTTTAGCTTCAGTCGCTCATCTCTTGTCATTTGTCCCGTATAGCAAAGCAGCCCTTGAAAACATTTTTTTCTAAAGAGCTAAAACTTACCTCGTCTCATAGCTGTTTCAGCTACAGACCTGAAAAAAATCCCGACTGTTAATTGAAAGAGTTTGTTTGTCGGAGAAACTGCTGATGCTCTCAAATTCTTGGTAAATTTTACCTCGGATACCTACCGTATTTTTTTCCTTGTATTCTAAATGATACCAATTTTTCCCGTGTTTTACTTTTACGTTAGTGTTTGATCTCGTTTTTTGCTGAATTGGATTTGTTTGATGATCATTAAACGTTCATTGGGAGTTGTTTGAGAAGTGCCGTTCCGTGATTACTGGAGTAAGGTGAAGTATGTTCTGGAGGGCTGGCGGAAGTCAGCAGTTTTATTAATGACTAGTGGCCCGCTCCGGCTCCGCTCGGGTCTTTAACAAAAATTTCAACGATATTTGACGTTGTTTTATTTTTTTAAATAAAAGAACTCTTATTGAAGTCGTCGTGGCCTAAAGGATAAGACGTCCGGTGCATTCGTATGTAGCGATGCACCGGTGTTCGAATCCCGCAGGCGGGTACCAATTTTTCTAATGAAGTACGTACTCAACAAATGTTCACGATTGACTTCCACGGTGAAGGAATAACATCGTGTAATAAAAATCAAACCCGCAAAATTATAATTTGCGTAATTATTGGTGGTAGGACCTCTTGGGAGTCCGCACGGGCACACCAGGTGGGCTGTGAGCTCGTCCATCCATCTAATCAATTAAAAAAAAAAAATTGCGGCATAACTATAACAGTTAGACATATGCTGTTGCGACACTTTTTGTTAATAATAATGTATTCTACAAAGTCGTAGTACATTATTTTATTCTATCATCAATCGTTTTCGCAGGGCACGCGATGTAAAAAGTATTTTAGGTAAGCTTTTTACACTTTGGGTTACATTATTGGAGTTTTAGTAAGGGTCCCTAATTTTTTTTAAAAATATTATAAGCCTACGGTCACTCAGGAATAGTGTAGCTTCCAAAGATTGAAAGAATTTTTCAAATCGGTTTAGTAGTTTTTGATCCTATTCAATACAAACAAACAAATAAACAAATCTTTCCTCTTTATAATATTAGTATAGATTCTGAATATTACAAAACTTATAGGCTTACTACACTCTCTATGACAGTTACGGTTTGCGATTGCAGTATGCTGGATATTAGAGAATTCTGTTGCCCATTTTCCGGTAAATCGGCCAGTGTTCGATAGTACCGACCTGTGTCTTCTAATTTAACCTTGTTGAATGTACTAATTTTATAGAATTTTATGCGAAATGTACTATGCGAAGAGATCTTTAGCCAGTTCTCGATAACGAAGATTTGTTTCTAATAGTTCAAGTTGTAACTATACTGAGACCTTACAATTTATATCTCAAGTTGGGTGGCGCATTTTACGTTGTAAATGTCATGGGCTCCAGTAACCACTTACACCAGACGGGCTGTGAGCTCGTCCACCCACCTAAGCAATAAAAAAAAATGATTATTATAAGTAAGGGGAGTTAAGTATTTTTTTTTATTTTGTATCTCTCAACCATGTGTGTAATAAATATCACTTTAGGGTTCAGTACTTTTTTTAACGTAATTCGTGCAAATTCGCTGGAAACTGTATTTCCCAGTAACAGAAACTAGATGAATGTTCGTAATCCGATTGTTTGGTTAAACTCAATCAGGACTATAGTGCTTCGTTCATTACCCGCGCTCGCAACCATGCCCCCCGCCGACTAATCCGATCCAACGCAGATGGTATATTTTACGTCAAACTTTGGGAATTACATTAAATTTCCCAACATTAATTCATAGTACTTCTCAAATAGCACTGTATATGCCTCTTGATGGTGGGGCCCTAGGTTTGATATTTGACTAGTTTTATGTTGAATGCAGGGTTGGCAGCTTGGTAGTAATTACTGCTAGTATTTCCAATATATTAAATGTGGGTTTATTTATACTATATAAATTAGCACGACCGCATGTTATGTTGTGTTTGATTGACTTGAATGTTGTTGGAATTTTAGGGAATATATTCTACGGGTGCTTTTAGATATCAATAGCCTGTGGCTGACATTTTCGTTTATCCCGTATTTTACTGGTGGTAGGACGTCTTGTGAGTCCACACGGGTAAGTACCACTACTCTGCCTATTTCTGCCGTGAAGCAGTAATGCGTTTCGCTTTGAAGGGTGGGGCAGCCGGTGGGACAGCCGTTGTACCTACTGTAAAAACTGAGACCTTAGAACTCACGTCTCAAGGTGGGAGGCAGCATATACGTTGTAGATTTGTATGGGCTTCGGTAAGCACTTAGCATCAGGTAGGCCCTGATGTTGTCCACCAAACCAAGAAAAAAAAATTGACTGAAACAGCACATAGTCCACCAGGTGTTAAGAGGTCACTAGTACATAATGTTGATGCCCCCGCTGATCAGTTCGAAGTCTCAATTGTGTCGTATTGTGGTTGTCTCAGTCTACTAAAAGAAAGGCATGAGTGCTTTGTTGTAGTAGCTAGGCCAGCAGTACCTTCCCATGTAGGCTTACTAAATGGCCAGCCTCACTAATTTTACAAGTGATAGGCATCATACAATAAAACCAAGGAAGTTTACTTAAATCAATACTAAACGTAAAATTGCGTGATTAACAGTGGCAGAATGATTGCTTAGTTTTCAGAGTGAAACCGACTCACGTGAACTCAAAATATTCTACGCCTATCCTTTTAAATACGAGGCCCGTATTATTTATTCGCTTCGCATAACACTATTCTGGCCACAAGGGAAAATTATCATGATGGTTTTAGTCCAAATGTCCAGTTAATCCATATCAAGCCATAGATTTCGGTAATGTAGAAGGATGGGTAATTACATCTGGCACGCATACCGTCAGCTTACGCTCATAACTAATGCTGATTGAAACCAGCGTCCTCTATCATCGGACTGTTAAGGGATTACAGTGTGAATAATGGCGTTTGAACGCTGTCGGTTGACATAAGGGCTTATGTTAAACTTTGCGTTGTGTCCACAAGTATTTGGTAATGCCATTGTCATCGAGGACTATCCGATTAGTTTGGTCTGGGCACGCGTGATTTTGGATCTGCAGGATTTAAGTCTCGTTACTAAAACAATACTGGATACGGTCTCTTGTGGATTTAAGTTCAAGGATTTTATAGAATAGGCGGTTTGATTATTCTTAAGAAGCAGCAAACATCTATTTGTCGTATTAGCTTCACGGAAGTTACAAAGCGCGTAACATTTTTTTAATACATCGTTATTCTTCTAAACAAACTTATTATCGAAAAGTATACAAATTGATTTAATACAACTAAATTTTAATCCTGACATTGAATTCTAATTCAAAATGGGATTAATGGACGTTTATGAAAAACTAGCTTATATTCTTAATAATATTTATAATAGTTTTTTTTAAACTTTGTAAAACTGAACCTAAAAATGTAAGATGGTTTAATTTAGGTTTCCGAGAGCTTATAATAAAAACCTTCCTTGTTTTTAATATAAATGCAAATAGGCGTTTTGTTCTCGATGGGATATAAGATATGGCATCATCTTTTGATAATATTATTTTTCATTTTTTTTTTCATATTTTACCGTCACCATTTCTATATACATACACGTGTACATTGTTTAAGTGTATATTATAATGACTGTAACAAAATCTTGCATGTACATTACCCATAGATAGATCCCAACAACATTAACATCACCCGTCTACTGAACAAATCTGGTGGAAGATCTTCTTTTTGCATTCGGAAACATTTACAAGGTTTCCTAAATCTATTTTCGACCGTGAGCATTCCAGAAGATAAAACAACCAAAAAGTCTGAAGTATTTCGTACTAACCTAGATTGGCAGGCATTACGGTCATAGAGTTAGAAAGTTATCGGATTTAACAGACAGAAATTGTATGTTCTCATCCACCCTGAGACGTGACCTCACTTTATTTTATTGTTTTTAATTTTTTTTATTGCTTTGATGGTTGGACGAGCTCACAGCCCACCTGGTGTTAAGTGGTTACTGGAGCCCATAGACATCTACGACGTAAATGCGCCACCCACCTTGAGATATAAGTTCTAAGGTTTCAAGTATAGTTACAACGGCTGCCCCACCCTTCAAACCGAAAGGCATAGATTGAAAACACATTGAAACTTATATTGAAACAACGATTATTACGAATGAATTTACTTTCATTTATTACATGATATTGTTCCTTCATTGTGGATGTTGTACCTCAGCACTAAAGCATGGGTATATGTATGTAAAAACACCGAAGATATTTTACCTATTAGGACACAGAAACTTGTTAGACCTCTACAACTTCTTAGTGCATATATGCATATGGCAGATATGAGCAATGCTGCTGAGCCTCGAACGCGAATGATGACTTATAAAAAATCATTTATCTTCCCACATTCTGTGTTAAGGAGAAACAAGAAAAAATCGCAGCATATTTTTTCACGCATTTTTATTTATGAGAAATGAAATATGGCCTCTCAGCAACCGTGAAATGATTTTACGCTGATCTCATCAACGGAGCAAGATTTGTCACGAGTGTATTTTTTGTGTCACTCTGGTTGGGATTTGGGTGATTTTGGGGAATTCACATATTATATTATCAATTTGTGTCTTGGTGTTCAATAATGACTAACAAAAAAAATCTGTGGCTTTTTAATACCTGAAAAGTCCGTTTTGAAGCAGGCTTTTTGTCGCTGTGAGTCACTTCTTCGTTTGGTATGCTGGGGTGGCCTGGAAGTGAAACCCAAACTAAAGCTTCCGACTTTACTTGTTGTCCCAATGTCTGATTTCAAGACAAAAGTGGGATGAAGCCATATCGTTGGCGTAAATAGACGAGCTAACGACCTGGTGACCCGTGGTTAATATTGGACTATCTACGTTATTTTTGACGACCATTCCAGGAAGCTCCTGCGTCAAGAGTGAGCTCAGTAAATGTGGAACTCGATGATCGAAGACTCCTTTATACTTTCGCTTATCATTCAAACTCTGCACAAAGCAGAACCCAAGAAACATAGGGGGGATTCTAGCAGTCTACGCCACAACCAGAGGCGCAGCTATTCCCAAGCACATCCGGCCGATGGAGATGTCGAAGCGATAGTCGTCGTCTACGTCATCGTCTCGGTACGGCAGCTCGTCAAGTAGCACAGGCGGTGTCGCTGGTGTCCCGGGATATTACCTTTCTTTTACGACACGCCCTACCACCATCACCAGTCATTATGCAAAGTATAATTTATGTAATTTTGATTCTTATTACCTGACGTTTTATCCTTTCATCGTAAGAGTCATTCGTGAAAATGTCCTAAGTACGTACGTCATTAGAAGAAAGGAACGCAGTATAGTAGAATTAATATACTATTAATTTATTATTTCGGCCATAGAATTTTTGTGTTGATGATTTGTTTGCTTTGACCCCCCATTAGGAAATTATGTAATGCGGCCCAGTCGCGGAATAAAATAGAATTATAATGACATTACCACAGAATAACATTTCTCATTGTTAAGGGAAAGATAAATCACGGGTGGAGTGTAATCGAGTGCGCTAATTTCGGTTTTTAGGTGAGAACAGATTTATTACAAGGGCGCTCCCTTCGTTGCTTACTGATTCGACTTGGCATTAGAATTCTTAAGGAAATCAGAACTGATATGTATCTAAAATTGAAATGGAACTGCCATTTCATTTTATATCTGTAATGTTGGCTTTTCGTCTGACCTCCGTATTTAGGATTCCTTATCATTTAAGCTGATTCTTAATTTTTTTCCTTTGTTCTTGAATAGCTTCCCAGACTTCCTAGGTGATTGTCATCTAGATATTATGTTTTACACTATATTATTATGGTTTACTAGGGAGAATGCAACTGTAGGGATTGTACTAAGGAGAATGAAAGTCGTGCTCTTAGCATGCACGCTTATGTCAGTACTTTTCTCTTCTTTCAATATTTCTCTCAGGGGCCAGTGTTTATCTCATCTAAAAACACATTTTATTGATCGGACATTGAATTTTCAGGGAAAATAAAATAGATAGACGTAAATAACAGTCGTATACAACCAGGCCGCTCTGAACTTAAATACGAGCAAAGACTATTAAACTATAACATGCAGTCACTAGAAGATCGACGTACGTGCACTGATCTGATATACTTATATAAAATAATTCATTCTCTGTTAGATTCGCCTGAACTGTTATCTCAGATTTCACTAAACATTAAATTTAGTGCTCGTAGGGTCAACCAAAACAATTTGTTTGCATTGCTAATTTATAAAAACAATATATCTTACTATAATCCCATTACCCGAATGTGTCGTACCTATAACGAACTGGCAAGGTCGTCACCTGAGTTAGATATTTTTACTTGTAGATTGGTTACGTTTAGAAAAATGTTCAAGGGCATCCTCCACGTTATTAATAGGTAGGTTAATGTAATTGTTCAATGTATTATATTGTGAATATATATATTTTTTTCCTTACATTATTCGTTAGATTAGTTTTTGTTATTGTGTTGTTTTGTCATAGTTGTAAGGAACGTTGTTATACAAATTCAGCACTATATGTCTTGTTTTGTCGTGCACACAACCTATGTTGCAAGCCAGATTTTGTTTCTTTTTTTTTGTGTTTTTTATGTATCTTTAGCTTGTGATGTGTATTGTGAGCCTAATAAAATAAATAAATAAATAAATTAAGTGAGATATCGCTAGGCTTTTTTCAGAACCTCTAATATTTTAGAAGATAACTGCCTTGTTGACACCATAAATCCCAATGGTTTCAGGTGTATGGCGAGATACTTCTTAAATTGTAATTGTAATTGTGTTCTTAAATTTCATTGTGACAATCGTTAAGCTGACTAAGCACGGACACATACATTGAGATAAATTCAATAATATTACTATTCTTTAAACCAAATAAATGCTTCGAAGAAAAATTATACAGGGTGATGAACCCTACTCTACTACCTAGAACCCATCAGTAGCTAGCCACATAATAATTTTAATTTTTATAATACCTACTTATTCTTAATGGCTGGATTAATTTATTAATTTATGGTGTAATTATGCTATTGTAAACTGTTTTGTTATCGGCATAGGCAGTGGTTGTAAATCAGGTCAGACTTGCTTGCTCATCACAAAGTTTTTAAATCGTGATAATGAATGTCCATTTGAAAGAATGGCAGAACAAAAACACTGTCTCAAAAAACTTTCACAAAGAACATACTAAAAGGAAATCGAGCATCTGTCTGTAAGTGTTCATTAGAGAGGCTTCCAAAGGGGTTTTTGTAAGACGAAGAAATAACGAGACGACGGAAAGGGAAGCGCCGCCATCTTAGAAAGTCTTCTGTCGGATTGACGTTGAAGTGTAACTCGAACAAAATGAAAGAGAAAATAAAATCTATTTATAGACTCGTTCTCTTTCTTGATTTATGCAAATCGAAGATGGTATTTTTTCACGTTTGATGTGGCTGTGGTTCATGTTGCCACTAAAGCAATGTGGCCTATTTTAATTATCTATTGTCAGTGTAACGGACCCAAATAGCACAAAATTAAATCTGAACAACTCTGTTTTGTATATATACATACATAATGTGTATATCTGTACATAAATATTATTATAGCAGCTTAATTCAAAGTAAACATTAGTTTTTTCTTCATATTAATAATGTGTGCAACTATAGAATAGATGATATGTGGACGTGAGCCACAATAGCCTAAATAATCAAGCCCCAAATAACCTTTTCTTTTTATTCTCTTTTTCGTAATATGAGTTCTAAGGCCTCAGTATCGTTACAACGGCTGTCCCACCCTTCAAATTGAAACGCATTACTGCTTCACTACCCACGCGGATTCACAAGACGACCTACTACCAGTAATTACTTAAATTATAATTTGGCGGGTTTGATTTTTATTACACGACGTTATTCCTTCACCGTGGAAGTCAATCGTGAACGATTGTTAAGTACGTATTTCATTAGAAAAATTGGTACCCACCTGCGGGATTCGAACATCGGTGCATCGCTCAACACGAATGTACCGGACGTCTTATCCTTTTTTTTTTTTTTTTTTTTTTTTTTTATGGTTGAAAGTTTACTGGTGGCCCGAAGGCCTTTCCAGTTTCACCAGGACAGGTGGGCGAGCAAAGGCTCAGCCAAGAGGGGTGGGATTTGCTAACAACTGCCCGAGCGCCTCCGAAGGAGACCTAACAACTCAAGAGCAATTGTTTCGCGAATGAATCTACTACCGGATCGGAATCGCGACCCGCTGAGAAGATCCGGCGAGAAACTCAGCGGGCTGATGCATGGGTTAGGTTGCACGTCGACCTCTTTGTCGAGTTCGACGAGTACGGTTACCGGGGTCCCTAAGCCTGCCCCTAGTATTAGAGCTGAAGGCATCTAATGCAAAGGTTGGCTTATCCTTTAGGCCACGACGACCTTAAAAGTACGTCGTAGTCTAGCTAATTCAAATATTTATTTTTATCCAAGAAAATGTAACGGAGAACTGTAATTTTGATCCATCAGCTGTTCCTTCGTTAATAATAACATAACGTTTTTTATTAGATCTGTTTATATTAATGAAATGTATTCGCTGTGGTATTCTCAAGGCGCCTGGAGAGGGTTTTTATGTAATCTTGAAGGATCCATCAAATATTCATCGATACAACGGAACGCTCTCCCGAAACTTTCGATGGTATGTTTAGTTCGTACTTCGAATTGTTTTATCTTTACTGCACGATAGCGGCATACGTAGTAATTCTCACGCATTCAAAATAGTATCACGGTCATATTACAATAGTAAATATGGGGTAAGAGCTAGGCAGCCTCATATCTCTTTCGTTGGATGTAAAATGTGTTCGTTTTATTGTATCTACGAATTTATTGTAGATTGTTTAAATTCAATCATAATTTAATTAGATGAAAGTTATTGGAATGAAGTTCCTTACGGCAGGCTTGGAGGAGATAGGGATTTTGCTGCGCGACCGAACTGAAAAAAATGTGACAGTAAAACCGTAAGAAAAAATCCGTGGAAAAAGTGCGTGGAAAAAATCCGTGGAAAAAAGTGCGTGGAATAAAACCGTTAAATGAGACGTGCGCAGGCGCGACAGTCGTATACACAAGCGAGTAGTGTATAATACCTTTCTCTTTCTCCCTCTTTCTTTTCGTTCTCTCATCCCTTCTCTCTCTATTTTGTAATTATTTCTATTTCTATGTAATTTTATGTTGTCAAACAAAAATNTTTCTCCCTCTTTCTTTTCGTTCTCTCATCCCTTCTCTCTCTATTTTGTAATTATTTCTATTTCTATGTAATTTTATGTTGTCAAACAAAAATAAAGAGACATATTTTGTTATTTTAATTGATAATTTGAATTACGATTTTATTTTTATTTTACGTAATTTATTATTTCCTAAAATACTGAATTTCCTAAATACTTTCCCGTACTTAAATAAAAACTAATCAGCAAAATTTAAGAGAAAAACCAAGAAAACCTACATAAAATTGAGCACCATTTCTTTTTTTGCAAATTGTGTCGATTCTACATTAGCCGACACCGTGGGACACTTGATTATATATTATCATTAAACAAACAATATCAATGTCTCACGCGACTTCATAAGAACCATTGGAGGTTTATATTAGTACATGACAATGTATTCAATATTTAGTCAAAATCTGTCAAAATACGCTTTTAGTGGTTTCTGAAGCCCATAGATATCAGAAAGAGAATTCTACCAATAATCTTGAGTCATGACGAAGTTTTATTTGTATAGCAGCTGTCCACTCTCACAGCAATATATTTCTTCATAGTGCAAATAGGCAGGATGGTAACTAAGCATACTGACTCACAATATCATCAAAAACAATCAATAGTAAAAATCGAAGCCCAGACTATAGATACGACCTTATAAATTGAAACACCTGACAGATTCACGTGAAGACGAGATGTACATTTGAATGTGTAATAATGTGCTATGTTTATTAATCTGATGTATATCATTGATTCTGACATCACATGGGACAAATGTATGTATTTGTTGGTTTGATTATGACTTCTTTGTCAATGAATGAAAATTACATCGTAATCTTTAATTTTAATCATCTTTCCCATTAATAGCACGGCGAGTTGTACATACTTTGATTGAAACTTTTGCTTTTTTATGTAATGGGTTAGGCAGTAGCGGTATAAGCGTGTAGGTGACCACACTGACAGTGAAGACACGGGACACGCATATATTTTTAATATAAATGAGCCACTCACTTTGAGATATAAGTTTTAAGGTCTCAGTATAGTTACCACGGCTTTAAGCCGAAACGCATTACTGCTTCACGGCAGAAATAGTCAGGGTGGTGGTACCTACTCGTGCGGACTCACAAGAGCCTACCACCACTATTAAAGTACGATCCGAATTTTAAATAACTTTTTGATCACAAACCGCAGTTCGTTGACTTCGTGTCTAGAGGTTGTAGGCGATATTCATATTGTGGATGCCTGTGATTATCGTCTGATGATTGTTTACGGTTTGTACAATTGTTTACGGTTTGTCCCGTCCATCTATATAAAAAAAAAAATTTTACGTACCAACCGACTAATTAATAAAGAGAAATAAAAAATAAAGTAATAATTGTTTTTTTTTTTTTTATTTAAACCAACAATTTTCAACAATAATATATTGTTTTATTCTTCTTAAAAAATATATTTATCAATATATTTCATCAGTGAAAATGTCACGCGAAGTAGTCGTGAAGTATTTGGTTTTCTGATCTATTTTTTTTTTATACTTTTGTAGTTTCAAACTTCTAACTTATAATTTTAAATCAAACATTTTCCTAAAAATAAATCATCGTATTACAATTTCAAAGTTTTATACATAAAATATAAATTAATGCATGTTTCACGTAAGAATGTTTATATACACATCCCGCTGCTTCTAAATAGGAAATTAAATACTAAATATCTAAATGAAATATCACAAAAATAGGTACTATCTGTAGTATTTTTTACTTTGGGGGTTGGTGCTTCCCGCTTCCGTAGGTTTAACCCGCGATTCCCTACAAGTGACCCCTGGGTGGTGCTAAACGGGAGCCGAAAACATAACCGGTGGTAGGACCTAGTCCGACTGGCTGGCGACCACCCTCCAACTAGAGTCCGCCGCCAAATAGCCTAGCTGTGTTCCGGCGTGTGGGTTGGAGAGCCAGTTCTATCCCTTCCNAAAAAAAAAAAACTTCAAAACGAAAAAGGCACGGGACTCGTTTTAATAGCTTAAGGATTAAGAGTATTTAATCCTGAATTCGTTTTATTTCCATCTCCTTTTTAGATCGGGGTTGTCCGTAATATATATTCGAAAGAACTCAACATTATATTTTCTCGGCTATTTCGAATGTTTAACGACTTAGTTCCAAATAAATATATAGATGTGCGCCAACTTTTACACGCTGTTATTAATTTGTGAAATTATTCTGGTGCTTACTCTAGGCTACAGCACGAATCTCTTCATTGCTCCATAGAAGGCATTCGTGATTATTTTTATTGGAAATCGTTTTGAATCAACGGATGATGATATTTAACAACTAGGCAGTGGGCTTTCTGTGTTTTCTGTTAGATTTAACGAGAGATGATTCTTACCTTGCTCAAAAATAGTTGCGTATAGTGGCCGATAGATACTTTGAAATACCTTTGAAATATATAGTTCTTATTTTCGTATATATAATAGTTCCTATTCCATTTAATGTGTTAGTATTTAAATATACTAGCTGGCGACTGATAACACGGATCTAGTCAGTCAAGGAATCACTCGGATTTCTTTAGCTCTATGACACGAATTCTGCGAACTGGCCTGTAGGTTATTGGCCATGTAGGTTAGTGTAGTTTACTGGTGGTAGGACCTCTTTTGAGTCCGCATGGGTAGGTACCACCACCCTGCCTATTTTTGCGGTTAAGCAGTATTACGTTTCGGCTTGAAGGGTAGGGCAGCCGTTGTAACTAGAACTTATATCTCAAAGTAAGTGGCGCGTTTACGTCGTAGATGTCTATGAGATCCAGTGACCACTTATCACCAGATGGGCTGTGAGCTCGTCCACCCATCTAAGCAATAAAAAAAAAGACTTCCAGTCTATGGGGTCCGTGATTCCCGGTCGGAGAAGTTTTTTATAAAGATAATTAGTACTCGGTATTTGCGTGTCCTTATACTAGTCTCCTTTTTTTTTTATTTTTTTTTTTTATTGCCTTGATGTGTGGACGAGCTCACAGCCCACCTGGTGTTAAGTGGTTACTGGAACCCATAGACATCTACAACGTAAATGCGCCACACACCTTGAGATAGAAGTTCTAAGGTCTCAGTATAGTTACAACGGCTGCCCCATCCTTCAAACCGAAACGCATTACTGCTTCACGGCAGAAATAGGCGGGGCNACCTGGTGTTAAGTGGTTACTGGAACCCATAGACATCTACAACGTAAATGCGCCACACACCTTGAGATAGAAGTTCTAAGGTCTCAGTATAGTTACAACGGCTGCCCCATCCTTCAAACCGAAACGCATTACTGCTTCACGGCAGAAATAGGCGGGGCGGTGGTACCTACCCGTGCGGACTCACAAGAGGTCCTACCACCAGTAAAAAGTCCTTTAATTGTCTTCGATATCGAAAATACAGGAGACAATTGCGGTAATTAAAACTTGAATAAATTTTTTGCATAGACTCCACAGCGGTAGTTTTTAGTTGTGACCTTGGAAAATATTGGAAATACGAGAGTCGATGACCACTCATCATCAGTTTGGTCATATGCTCATCACATTCGATTCGTTTTTTGATTGTACGGAATCGCCAAGTAGATAAAAAACGAACTGTTTAAGTATTTTTAAAGACATTTCTATGATCTACCTGTGCTGTTAAAATTGTAATTAAATACGCGTTTTCTTTTTGTAAATGATACATCCCTTTGAGGCAAAAGGGTGGTCCCTACAAATCCTCTTTGCCTTAAATAGGGCGAATCGATTTCGGCATTTGAATTGCTTTCTTACAAAAGGAAAAGGATCAATGATTTTACTTTTATTTTATTGGCTTAATTTTTCTTCCGCAACCTGGCAAAGTTCTCACTACCTTTTCAATGTAGCCGAATTTATATTACTATAGTAGTAATTTTACTTTTCGCTTTACATACATAAAGCTTATATAAGTGCTACGAGGACTGGTGGTAAGACCTCTTGTGAGTCCGCACGGGTAGGTACCACCACCCTGCCTATTTCTGTCGTGAAGCAGTAATGCGTTTCGGCTGGAAGGGTGGGGCAGCCGTTGTAACTATACTGAGACCTTAGAATTTATATCTCAAGGTGAGTGGCGCCTTTACGTTATAGATGTCTATGGGCTCCGGTAACCACTTAACACCAGGTGGGCTGTGAGCTCGTCTGCCCATCTAAGAAAAAAAAAAGAATTATTGGGAAGGTTCGTCATGTCTATTTCTCGATCGCACATCATAGGTCATCAATGACTCTACAATGACCTACCGATGAAGATTTCTCCCACGTTATCTTAGCGCCACAAGATCTACTTTTTAAATGAGGTATGAGAAAAAATTCCTCAGCAATGGCGGCGGGCTGGCCATGCCACTGGTTAATAAGCTGGTTAATGAGCACTGATGTTAATGAGCGATGTTAAGTTGGATAAACTCTATCGTACTCTTCAAATTGAATCATAACCTTTTAACTAACTGGTGGTATGTGAAAAGGCGCGGTTAAGTGCCTTGGTTGTGGCTGCCGCAGTCATTTTGGGTCATTTGTTATTCCAAAGACACCCAGATTGCCGTTTTTTTTTTACCTCTGCTGATAGTCTTGAGAGGCTATTTCAGCTTCACCCTAACATGTAGGTGAGCTCACGGGGCTCAAACCGGAGTGTTGCTAACACTGGCCCTAGCAAGCGCCGTGCTTCGCAGTATCTACCACCGGATCGGAAACGCGACCCACTGAGAAGACTCGGCGAGAAACTCAGTGGGCTGTGTCTGTGGGTTAATTCGTTCATCGAGCCCTTCGTCGCAAGCGACGGCTTCGACGAGGACGATGACCGGTGTTTGTGGTACCTAAAAGCATCGTTATTGGAGATTGCCGCAATTTTAATCACGTTACGGTAGCTGTAGGCTTTTGTAAGGACATACAAACAGTCAGATGTATCCTCGTTCCTGGTTTGCGCGCAGACAATAAAACAAAATATTATGGTCCTGTTTCAAAAAATATTAATGAGATCTATAAATAATATAAATAAAGTTAATATTTGCTTATCAAATTTTTACAACGCCATTAAAGTATAATAAAAATGATTATTGAAGTTTCCGGTGGAAGCAGTATTATTATATCTATAGACGAATTTATCACATAATAACTATTATCGTGAAGCAATAAAACCTATTAAAGTTAATTTTTTGATAAGTTATTTTTAATAATCAATTCAATTCAGAATAATAAATCGACGACGTCTATCTTTGTTCAATGTAGATAATAGATGTATCAGTGGTTTAAGGCTTCGATAATAGAACCCTCATACATAAAAATCTCCTGTCATCTGTACGTTTATTATGACACTAGCGGCCCGCCCTCGCTTCGCTTCGGAAACATCAAAACACACATGAAACCAAAAAAATAAAATTAAAAAAAATTAAAAAAAAGTAGCCTATGTTCATCAGGGACAATGTCAGCTTCTAATGGAAAAATAATTTTTCAAATCGGTCCAGTAGTTTCGGAGCCTATTCGAAACAAACAAACAAACAAATCTTTCCTATTTATAATATTAGTATAGATTACTAATATTTTCCGTTTATAATAAGATAATTTCGAATCAGTCTTTTTCTTTTCACTAAAATTATGATACTAAATAGGGTTTTTCGAAATTCAAATCTCTCCTAGGTATTATGTGGTACAGAGAAATACAGCTATATTATACATACTATAAATATCCCTTTTCTTCTATTGCTTAGATGGGTGGACGAGCTCACAGTCCAGTCTCTAGTATAGTTACAACGGCTGCCCCACCCTTCAAGCCGCATTACTGCTTCACGGCAGAAATAGGCAGGGTGGTGGTACCTACCCAAGCGGAATCACAAGAGGTCCTACCATCAGTAAAAAGTTTAGAGGTTGTTTCTTTCAAAGTATGTATGTGACGAGTTGTATTGCAGTAGATATTGGTTTGATTATGTCAGCCATATGGACTCGAGATTTTATTAGCACGATTTGCTAAGCTGAACAGACTAAACTAGTTTGAAGCATGGTGATGGTGGTGGTGCTTGAGAAGTACTCATAACAGGGCACACTGACTGGTAGCATCGTCCTTGGATCATATGCTGAAATCAAAAAAGGGCGGCCCCTAAAACGTTGTTTTACCTTACTTCAACTAAGGGACCCTTCGCTTCGAAGTTGAGGCGCGCGCTTAATTGGAAATTACCCGAATACCGGCGGCTGTGCAACGTGGAAGATACAACTTGAACTTATACGTGTATATAGCTTTGAAAACTTATATGAGCCTTTATGTAATCTGAAAGTTTAGTTAAACGCTTTCGTGTCGACGCGATGCGTGGCTCGGATATTAGCTTTTTTTTAAAGTATGCTTAGTATTCAGGAGTGCTCACGTTGACACAAAAAATAATCATAGTAAAATTGGGAATGTTTGCCTTTTAGGATATTTCATGTTAGTTATCTAAGTGCAGAGTTTGAATTCTTCTTCTTCTTCCTATTCGTACACTCTTGACAGAGTGGTCGTGGTCATGCATCAGTCGGATCCTGCGTTACTGATGCTCATAAAATCTGTGACTCACTCCAACATAAATAATTGTTCTCACTCTGCGAAACATCGTGCCACATGGCGTCGCATTTTATTTCAGATTTAGATTTATTTTTAAAGTGATTTTCTCTTTGTATTCTTCAGTAACTTTCTATAAAGTTCTGCGATTTACTGTCTGGATGGTTACTTTGAATTAACCTAATAGTCGAATAAGTTTTGCACAGAGATGTTTTGAAGAGGCCGTTTGTGGCAGGCTTGAATAATTTGGGATTTAACTTAAAGGCAGTTGTGGCCGGGTCCATACTAGACACATATTCTATGTGGTCGTACACACCCGACACATCTAACATATGATGTTATTAGATTTTAATAAATCTTCTTTTTGTCCACCTTATCCCACTAGGTGGGATCGGCACAGCTAATTTTTCTATTCCATTCTCTTCTATCAGCCGTCATCTCAACACTCACTCCTCTCTCACTCATATCGTCATTCACACACTCCGTCCATGTCTTCTTCGGTCGACTTCTTCCTCCTCTACCTTGCACTAGCATTTCCATACATCTCCTAATCACATGTATCTTCTCTCTACGCATCACATATCCATACCACGCTAACCATCCGCTCTTTAGTTTACTAATTACCAGGGCTACTTCCACACTTCTTCTACATAGTTGTCAATAAATATCGAATATTAATAAGAAAATCAAAAATCCTAAAGATAAGAGCTGAATATCAATTCCGTGTTGGCCCTTTTTAATAGTTATTATAGGCAGATGATCTTACAGTTTACCTGATGCTGAGTGGTTATCATCGATCATGGCCGTCAGCAATACCAGGGGCAGAGCCAAACCGCTGCCTACAGCTAAGTACTCTCCAGATGCCTCGTTTGAAGAATGACTTGTAATAACACTCAGAATACAAGTAGAGGGCAGATTGTCTTATGATCTGATGGTAAGCGGCGAAAAATTGAACCGCACTGTGGATGCATGCAGTGGTTTTAGATAATATGGAAGAACTCAGTTCCGGTGGTGGAGATGCGATGGTAAAATGAGGGGAATCATCTCGTAAAATTCCTCAAAGTACTCTCATACAACATACGGTACAAAATACGGACCCTTCGTAGAGGTTTTAAACGATCCGTAAGAACCGGATTGTCGTTAATCCGAATAGCCCTCTTCTATATGGAACCAAATAGAAATAGCTGGTATTTGTGAATTTATAAGTTTTCTTTTCGCCGTCTTTTTTTATTTATTGCTTAGGTGGATGGAAGAGCTCACGACCCACCATGGTTAAGTAGTTACAGGAGCCATCAGACATTTACAATGTAAATGCCGCCATCCACTTTGAGACCTATGTTGTAAGGTCTCAGTTTTAACAGTACTGCAGCTTCCCCACCCTTCAAACCGAAACGCATTACTGCTTCACAGCCGAAATAGGCGGTACCTACCCGTGCGCACTCATAAGACGTCCTACCACCAGTAATTACGCAAATTATAATTTTGGGGGTTTGATTTTTATTACACGACGTTATTCTTTCAATGCGGAAGTCATTCGTGAACATTTGTTAAGTACGTATTTCATTGGAAAAATTGGTATCTGCCTGCGGGATTCGAACACCGGTGCATCGCAAGATACGAATGCAACGGACGTCTTGTTCTTTAGGTCACGACGACTTTTTATAACGATATCTGGTCTAAGGTCCTACTACTAAATCAGTAGAAAGTCCTAGCGCAATTCATTTCGGCTCAAGTGGTAGGTCGATCGACATAGACTGAAAGCTTCCAGATCTTATGTCTCAAACGGCGATCTGATTTAACCACCTGACAACAAGCGGCTGGTAAATCGGTCTGACCAACACAGAGGAAAAATTGGTACCTTCCGGCGGGTTTCGAACACCGATGTATCGCTACATACGAATGAACCGGGCATCTTATCCTGTAGGCCACGACGACTTGATATATCTACTGCGCAATATATAAAAATAGTTACACCCGTTAGACGAAGAGCGTTTAATAAAAACTATTAACTTCATAACAAACAATGTTAACAACAATCTTTTCAGGTAGAAATTCAATCAGCGTCCCGCACCGAATCTAGGACCGCAGACACAGCCTGACAAACTTTCCCTTAACTCGATCCGGCCACGGATAAAAGTTTAATTCGTTACACACCGAGCTTTCACCGGTGAACACCTATTATGTCACCTTTGAAATTTTAAGAGCCTTCATTTAAAAAGCGGTAGAGTCGAATTTCTATTTGCTCTTGGTGCAAAAGTTTTAATTTCATTTTGTTGGTTGTTTTTTCGTATTGTATAATAAAAAACATGTCTGCTTGGATCAGTTGAACCGTTTCTAATGAGACTTTAATGTTAATTTAAACGTAAATGTAAAGGATTTTTTTATAGGAATATGAATGGTAGTACAGTATTCGAATACGTAAACCGTACCGTAAAGCATACGTAGCATCAGAAATAATAATATGATAAGAATAGAAATGGAATATCAAGTCTTAATAGTACTTTTAATTGCGTAACGTGGGAATTATATGACAATTTGACGTGACAACGTCTTATAATTCGATGGAGCCGGCTGCACGCACGAAAAAATATGACTCATGCGGCGTTACCTCGCTCTGAGGCGTTCTATTTAAGGCTTGAAGTGCAAGCAAGAGCGTGCAACGAACGACAAAGAGGCACAATTGGCCTCAGCGTTCGGCAGCGTTCGACATCTGTCTCTCTCCTACTTGAGTGAGCGATGCATCCGCGTGGACAGCTGCTATACAATAATACATTTACATGTTTTCGTCAAGTATGAAGTTCAGTGAAAAGTGAATGTGGTGTAAATTGTTTATAGCAACGATAATTGCGATAATTGAAAAATGAAACCATCCCATCAGTATTTTCTTATGACGTTGTCACGTTCAACTATCGTCAGTAAACCGACTTTACAGACAACCGATTTTTTTACAGATGCGTAGAGCTGGTAGGTCAATTTTACTTAGTGGGCGAAATCCATTTTTCTGCTTCTGGATACAACTATTATATAACAAAAGGATGTAAAAAAAACAAGCATTTGTAGAAATAATTTACGAACCTGCTTGCCCAAGTGTTAAAGTGCAGAAACAACAGAAGCTCTTATTAATTTGTCAGGAGCTTTATTTAGTTGCAGCAGGAAGCTTTCTTTAAGCTCGTACTCGACTTGATTAAAGTTTAATGCAAGCTGTTTTGTTTAAATTGCGAAGACAAAGACGACTTCTGAACAACTTTTGCCTAATGGGTTGGCTAATATTTGTTTGTAGGTTTTTATTCGCGTTCATGCTAGATAAGCACTTGTGCGACCTGATGATAAATAGCCTAGTGTAGGACTCGTGTTCCAAAGCCATTAAATAAATACACAGATTGCAATAGTTCACTTAATTCTGTATTGCTTTATTTGTAACTCCACTTGTACAATCTTTAGGTATCTGCTCACTACTGAATACACTGCGTTCTGTTGCGTTTTTTCAGACTACCGCCTTTTTTATTATGTCACGTCCCCACTACTGCCATTGCTCCCACCAACAGTGTTGCTATTTGGCAATTCGATAATTGCCTTAATTTTAACATGATACATTTTATTATTTATTGTTTTATTATTTAACACTAGTGACTCGAGAATAACTGCAACCTTGAGAAACTATGTCAAAGCCTTATTAGCATAACAGTCATGGTCATTCTAAGCTTTGAGCAGGAACGAATGATTGCTCTATGGTAGAGACAGACAAAAATGTTATACGCGTTGGGTCTCTGTTGCTATCCAAGAGCAGTATTAAAACGTATCGATTTTTTACTGTCATTAATATTGTAAGTTATTTAGACATATTTTAAGGTTCATTTTCGCTTGTATTAGTGGCTGACCTCAAACCTTTCCACAGAGCTTTGCGGGGCGCGTGTCGGAGACAATGTAACCACATTGTTTGTAACTTTATACTAATCACTCTGGATCTAGATATTATTTTTTCTAGATTTTTCATTTTAGTTGGATTAGCATTTTACCTATTTCTATAACGAAGCAATCATGCGTTCTGTTTTGAATGTTGGGTCGGCTTATTGAGGCGGTTCATGTCTCAAGGTCGGCGACGGTATTTAAGTTGCTATGCATATGGGCTGCAGGAACCCTGGGCACTGGATGGGTTGGAAACAGGTACATTAAGTGTAATAAAAAATGAAAACAAAAAACCCGCTCATATTTCAGTTATTTTGTGACAGTTAAAAACAATTTTATTGCTCATAAAAACATTAATTCGTCCAAACGCGTCCCTCGACGACGAAACAATTATAATAAACCGTTAAAACCGGATCAAACCGGAACCGGATGAAAAAATCTGGTTATTTATAATACGTGTGGTTTTGAATTATTGTGCTGTGAATAATTTAAAACCTCTGATTTTTTGTTTCTGGTGAATCTATTCCCTAAATATACATATGTACATACAGTAATACGACACAGAGTGTGTTGTAACAATTTTATAAAAAGATGAAGAGTCGGTCGGGAGTCTTACCTGATGGTAAATGGTTACCGTTGTTCATGGTCGTAAACATTGTCATGTATTTCATCATATTTAATTGAAATATAATTTAATATCTGTTGCCTCATTTCCTTGATCTGAGTGTATGCTATAAGCGTGGCTTGCGCTTTCATTTAGATAAAATTGCATTATTTCTTATAGCAAGTGTACCCGGTATTGACCAGGTCAGATTATTTACAATTTGGATAGTACATTATGTGTTAATCCAGACTTTAAGCTGTTGAAGAGCGGTGCCTCCGTCCTAAGAACTGTCATTCGTTTTCGTTTGGTAACGTCAAGAGCTTTTTGGTCAGGAGGAAATCGCCGGACTTCCGCCCTCCCCTGGGGATGGAAGGCGGGGCATTTCGGAGTCGAACTGACTAAAACCTCCTGTCGCTCAACAACCCGCGTCCGAACCTCGCCTGAGACAGAACCCATGAAAAGGCAAAGGGGGGAAAGTGAAGCGTTTAGTGCGGAGCACATCTCTCCCATCACCCTCCCCCTCAACGTCAAGAGCTATAATCAAAGGTCAAGAGAATATCTCTAAATTGTTCTAAGACAACAAACGTGATCACCCTATTCGCCCCTATGATGTCTGACGATGGTGTTAATAACTGTGACTTCTCCAACATATATAATCTTCTAAGATGAATCTTTGCATGATGAATTATATTGCAAGACTGTTAAAGAAAGTAAGCTAAATTAAGGCTCTTATAAATTCAGATTCAGTGTTATAATTTAACACAAAATTTATTTAATTCATATTCGGGGCGACGGCCACGATTCGCGGTTAATACATTTTAGTCCAACGCCATACGAAATGAGCGTATTCATTTGACAGATAAAAGACAAGCAGTGACCATTGCGGTTTATGTTGGCGTGAAATTTTACGTATTAAATCATCGCCAGCGTGTGTTGCGGGACAATTGTATTTATTTATTTATTTATTTTATTAGGCTCACAATCCACATCACAAGCTAACGATACATAAAAAACCCAAATAAAAAGAAACAAAATCTGGCTTGCAACATAAGTTATGTGCGCACGACAAAACAAGACATATAGTGCTGAATTTGCATAACAATGTTCCTTACAATTATGACAAAACAACACAATAACAAAAACTAATCTAACGAATAATGTAAGGAAAAAAAAAATATTCACAATATAATATATTAAGCAATTACATTAACCTACCTATTAATAAAGTGGAGGATGCCCTTGAACATTTTTCTAAACGTAACCAACCTACAAGTAAAAATATCTAACCCAGGTGACGACCTTGCCAGTTCGTCATTTTTATTCTATTCTATTGTATTCTACAATTGTTTTGTAGAATAGCGAAAATATTTTAAGTGTACTTTTATTGCTATGAAATAGAGAAGAGTACAATGTGTTAAGGTGAACACCGGAACTCTTAGACAGGACAATGTGAGTGCTTCCCAATAGAGACGTTGACAATCAAAATTCAAATAGGGTTATATAACGGTTGTGAATACTTGATTATATGTTGAATTTAAATTTAATTTATTATTCAGTAATTTATTAAGTTAGTAATTAGTAAGTAAAACAGCAATAAAGGCTTATTACTATTATTGTGTTTTTTTTTTTTTTTGCTTAGAAGGATGGACGAGCTCACAGCCCACCTGGTGTTAAGTGGTTACTGGAGCCCATAGACATCTACAACGTAAATGCGCCACCCACCTCGAGATATAAGTTCTAAGATCTCAGTATAGTTACAACGGCTACCCCACCCTTCGAACCGAAACGCATTACTGCTTCACGGCGGAAATAGGCGGGGTGGTGGTACCTACCCGTGCGGACTCCCAAGNGTTAAGTGGTTACTGGAGCCCATAGACATCTACAACGTAAATGCGCCACCCACCTCGAGATATAAGTTCTAAGATCTCAGTATAGTTACAACGGCTACCCCACCCTTCGAACCGAAACGCATTACTGCTTCACGGCGGAAATAGGCGGGGTGGTGGTACCTACCCGTGCGGACTCCCAAGAGGTCCTACCACCAGTAAACGGTTGTATGTTTGTAATGTATAACGGTTGCTCTACCGTGTAAACGTAACGCTTGACCCTATACAGCAGAAATTGGCAGCGTGGTGGTAGCTACCCGTCTGGACTCTGGCCGGCTATGCAATCAGTAAGATTCTCAGCATTATCATTAGCTTGGCCGTTTGATCGAGATTTATTTTTATATTGGCACATTGGGGCTTATATTTAAAAAAAATATGTTTTATTTCGTTAAATTTAAGTACTGTTAATTATTAATATTAGATATAAAGTTTTTTTAAAAATGAAAAATGTTATTTTATTACAGTAAAAATTTCCAGGGAGCGATCTAAATTTTGTCTAAGCTCGAACGCAATACACAAACAATATATCTGACACTCGAACGTGAATAGACCGTTCTCAGACACAATACAGCAATCACGAGGATTCCGAGAGCCTGGCCAATTTGCGGTCCGTGTGTGTTGCTTGCCAACGCTTTGGATTATCCGCGGTATTGTTAAACATCTTGTAAGGACGACTAGTTGTTTCTATTTGTTGATCATTGTGATGTATCTTTTGTAATAGGCATCTCAGACCCTTGTAAGCTGCGACGGTCTGACAACGTCACCTTATTTTTGAACAAGATTGTTGTTTAATCTTACGGAACACCGGCATCAAGTGTATACGAAAGATATCACAAAGTAAATGTTGCTGTCACTCTTTGAGGTCGTCGTGGCCTAAAGGATAAGATGTCCAGTGCATTCGTGTTAAGCGATGCACCGGTGTTCGAATTCCAGACGAGTACCAATTTTTCTAATGAAATACGTACTCGACAAATGTTCACGATTGACTTCCACGGTGAAGGAATAACGTCGTGTAATTAAAATGAAATCCGCAAAATTATAATTTGCGTAATTACTGGTGGTAGGACCTCCTGTGAGTTCGCGCGGGTAGGTACCACCACCCTACCTATTTCTGCCGTGAAGCACAGAACGGCTCTGTTCGTCCTACCAACAGTATTTAAGCAAATCAATTAATTTTGCGAGTTGACTTTTATCACGCGAAGCTGTTGCTTTATGGAAGTCATTTGAGAAGCGCTATACACTCTAGCGTATAGCAGAGTTGATATTAAGAGGGATCAGTTGACGCTGTACCACCGAAGATTAAACGTCCTTTGGGGTGGTTACATGTTTGGTTTCAGAGGCAGTCAAACTTCGTAGGAGGCGAGGTGAGGCACAGGATCCCTGTCCCTAATAAGAGCTGGGGGATCGTTTGCTCTCTTAAGCTATAACTTCGCATTTGCACGCACGCAACCACATACATAAAGTTCCAGAAATTCCAGACATCATTTAAAAATTTCGATCTCGGGAACAAAAAAAGGAAAATTCGTTTCATTTTGGAATAAAGTTCCTTATAGGACGATGCGGAGGTATACCCTAACTGGAAAAAACGTCCGTAACGTAAGATTTTTATTAGTAATGCACACAGTGTACGACTTAACGTACAAAAAATAACATATTTTTTATCAATCATTAACCACGATCTTAGAGCGTTCGTTTGCGCAATACACTAACTCTTATGGAAACGACCGGGAATGAAGTGTACCACAATGAGTTCGCACGTTACCGAATGACCGTGGGTTGTTGCGAAACCACCAGTTTTATTTTCTTTATACCTCGAATAGAACTTAAAATTAATATTTTGATAATAAGAAACTTCGTTCCTATCCGGTGTCCCACGACACCACACATTTTTTCTTTATATTATTGCTATACCAAGTTGTCAAAAATAACGATCAAAATCCGTCGAATATATTATTTATGCGCTTTAGGACCGCACATGTCAGAGTACTAGTTAATTTCATTAAAGACGTACAAAGGGTTCTATAAAAACGAACTAATGTAAACCGCAGACCGCAGAAAACACAAATATAATTCGATAAACGAGTGATGCAATTACTGCCTTTGTGACGTCACAGCAGAATTAGTAGTCAGAGAGTCAGCCATAGCACAAGGGAGAGCATCAAAAAATATCATTAAATTTAGTATTGTTTAGTTACATGTACAAATGGGTTCGTTTAAAAAATATATTTCTAAATTTATTCTTTAAAATTGATTTAATTATAAAATTGTAATTATAACCAAGTACGACCTTTGGTCGATTGTAATTGAATACTATTTGAGCCACGGACTTATGGAAAATAAGAATAAATTTCATGGATCGAGGAGCGAGCTTGTTTTTTGGAGCTTTTTATTCTCTTCAACCATAACATTGGCTGTTATTTACTTCATCCGTTTATATAATAATCAAAGAAATTAAATTTATTTGACATTTTTACTTAACTTTTTTTAATAATAGACAGTGATTTAATATTAGTATATCTCAAGGTGAGTGGCGGCATTTACTTTTTTGAAGTATGTGGGCTCCAGTAGCCACTTAACACCAGGTGGGCCGTGCACTCGTGCTTATATCTAAGTAATAAAATAAAATCCTTAGTTGATAACTAACTACGCAAGCCACCTCTATTACAGGCATTGGTTTTGAGCCAAAAAACTTCTTGTAAGGCTTTAACTACAGCTGTGTGCAAGGAACAAATCAGTTGCATATCGACGAATAAGCACATAAAGTCATAAATACCTAAAAGACAATTAAAATAAAAACAAAATAATCTTTAGCTCCTGTTCTATTGCGTTTGATTTTGTCAGTTGACAATGGTGCGCGGGCAAATGTAACGCAATAACCTACACTGTACAGAGGGGTGGAGATTTGATTTTATTATGCTCCAAGGGTGAGTTTTTAGGGGTGCTCTTCGGCTGTAACTTGTTTACGAAAAGTTTTTTTTAAATAATTACTTTGATTGACATTCGATTCAATTCATAACTAGTTTAGCTTTTGTTTTTTTTTTCATAAAATTTACGTAATTATTTATTAATTAGTATCTTCATTATTTATGTTTCTTTGGAAATCGATCTCATGGCGGGCGGCGCCACCTATGAAGTCTATCAGCTCTGTTACCCCCTATCTGGGTTAAGACCCCGGGTCTTCCAACTGTATTGCCAAAAGAAAACCTGATAATGGATTCCGAATTTTGAAGTCGTCGTGGCCTAAAAGATAAGGCGTCCGGTGCATTCGTATCGAGCGGTGCACTGGTGTTCGAATCCCGCAGGCGGGTACCAATTTTTCTAATGAAATATGTACTCAACAGATGTTCACGATTCACTTCCACGGTGAAGGAATAACACCGTGCAATAAAAATCAAACCCGCAAAAATTATAATTTGCGTAATTACTGGTGGTAGGACCTCTTGTGAGTCCGCGCGGGTAGGTACCACCGCCCCGCCTATTTCTGCCGTGAAGCAGTAATGCGTTTCGGTTTGAAGGGTGGGGCAGCCGTTGTGACTATACTGAAACCTTAGAACTATATCTCAAGGTGTGTGGCGCATTTACGTTGTAGATGTCTATGGGCTCCAGTAACCACTTAACACCAGGTGGGCTGTGAACTCGTCCACACATGTAAGCAATAAAAAAAAATAAAAAAAAAAGAATGATCAGATATGTACTGGAATACTGGTCTACAGACATATTCCGCTCGGTAAAAAATTAAAATTATATTCATTGACCACATGAATTATCTCATTATTGGACCGAAGAAACTTAACACAGTTATATTATAATTTCCGGTTTATGTTACTTATGACGACGCTTGCAGCTGAAAGTTTGTTTGTATTGTAATTTTTGACGAAGCATGTTGCGGATAATAACATGTACTTTTAGGTTAGGAATATTGTGTTCTTTTTTTTATAATAAATAAATTAATTACCATTTCCGGTTTGCAAATAAACAAAAGTCTAACTTCCGTCTTTATAGACATTAAAATATTGTATCACACCTAAAAACTAGTTCGAAATGAGCAATTTCCCTAACTTTCCGATTTCAGGCAGATTAAAGCAAAAAAGTAGTTTTGTCTGGACGTAATTCGGGCTGAAGCAAAAAGGGGTGCCCGGGAAATGGGTCTCGTGAGGTTCATAGATGTATAATAGTTTTTTTGTTACCCGATTCGATGTAGTTTGGCATTAATCGATGCTTTGTTTGAATAATCGAAATAGTACTACATAAATTATTGTTCTTTGTTTGTCCTTTATGCATTTCTAAATCATTTACCCGATCGGGATGAAAATACTTACAATTATTGTTGGCCTTTTAGCGAAACTTGTGGTCTAAACTAAACTAGTCTGTTCCAAAACGCCTTACTACGATTTTTTAAGCTATGGCATAGCTTTTATCGCGGGCTTTGAGCGCAGCAATCGAATAAAGAAATTCCGTAACGAAAATAAAACCTAACACCCCACTCCGCCTGCCATGTAGCTCGCGTTTAACACATTCACACGTTGCGCTTGTAGTGCTTGTGAATAAGCGCGCGGCGTGACGTCGCACTGCATGCGGATCATGAAAAGTCTGTCCATCTCTCTGTCGCGCGGTCTAGCTTACGAGTGTGAAGGGGACAGTTAATTTTTTGCTTTTGTTAATATTTATAAATACAGTCAAACCTGGATAAGAGAGAGTTCAAGGGAGCACAATCTCATTCTCGCTTATAGAGGTTTCTCACTAACCCGAGTTTCTCGCTAATGCTCCCTCTGAATTTCATTTCTCGATTTTCCGGATTCAAACGCATTCACTATTTTAAGTTTATCACTTAATGACAGTACTTTAATTTTACGTTTTGGCATGATGCAGAACAGAGCTTTTCTTCGCAATTGGTTAACGATAAACTGAGTAAGTCCGAGAAACAGGACGGTACACAGGCACACGTGTCCATTCGAAAAGAATGCTATAAAATAACAACGTTATTTAGTTCCACGAAATAGAATAGGTTCAATATTGACGAGAAAACAATTCAAAAACAATGGTAGGAAGTTTCACAAAAGTTAAGAATGAGTCATAAAATAGCTGAGGTTAAATTTGGAATTTGTTTTTTCATTTGTTCCTCCTAAATAATATAAATAAATAAAGCTCGACTCTCGCTTATAGAGGTATAGATAAGTAGCAGTCTCACTTACAGAGGTCCATGAGGGAAAAACGACTCTCTCTTATAGAGGTTTCTGTTTCTCTCTAATAGAGGTTTTGGAAGCTTAAAATGACGGGTCCTGGCTATTACTCTCACTTATAGAGTTTTCTCACTTATCCAGTTCTCACTTACCCAGGTTTGACTGTATAGCGTGGTCTTATTTTATTATGGTTAATTATAGGTAAATAGGTCAGAGATATCACTACTCTGTATTTTTTTTTTTTTGTTGCCTTTGTAGGCGGACGAGCGTACGGCCCACCTGATGGTAAGTGGTTACCGTCGCCCATGGACTTCAGCAATGCCAGGAGCAGAGCCAAGCCGCTGCCTACTGCTCAATACTCTCCACAAGCCTCGTTTGAAGAAGGACATGTATGTATGTGTGTCCTACAAGCCTGCGGAGGTCCCACTGGGGGATTTTATAATCCTCCCAACAAAAAAAAACGGTTAGCAATTTGTTTATCGAAGCAAGCTTTCGACCGCTTAATTTTATCGTTACAGGCAATTGGGACAGTGCTACGGGCCACTCAAGCCCTCTTAATTAACATTAATTCTCAACTCCAAACTCTCATTTTAAATTGTCCGAAATTGGCGAACAACTTTTTCGTGGAACCTAATTAATCATATTAAAGTGGTTCGGGCAGAGTCGAGATAATTTTTACTTTATATCGTTTTAGTTGAGATTTTTCTTCAGTTATCAAATTGAGTGCCAAAAGCGATCTTGTCATAGGATCAAGTTTTTATTTTAATTTTATACCTAGTCAGGTCATAAGTTCTGTCACATGTTTAATGTAAAATAATTGAAACAAGTTTATTCATTATGTAACCATTCATATACCAAAATGAACTTAACAAAACATAGATTCTTATGACACTAAAGTTTATTCAAAATGACCTCCGTGATTTTGAATACAGGCCTCAATCTGCGCGGCCAGTCGTCTATCGCAGCACGAACGAGGTCCATGTCAATATCGGCGGCTGCCTTAATCAAGGATGTCTTGAGTGACTCCAAATTGGGATGAGGCTTTGAGCACGCCTTTTCCTCCAAGTGTTGCCATATCTTGTAATCTAACGGATTCAAATCTGGACTGGAGGAGGGCCAGTCTTCGTGCCGGATGAAGTCGATTTCACGCGCCGCCAGCCAGTCTTGTGTGCTCTTCGCTCTATGAGCTGGCGCCGAATCTTGTTGGAATACCCAGTGCCTGTTATTGAACATGGTATGAGAAACCGGTTCCACAAGGTTCGTCAGGACTGTATTTTGATACACAACTGCATTCGTTTTTACACCTTTCTCACAAAAATGTATTTCTGTTAAGCCCCAATAAGAAACTCCCAACCATACCATGAGCGAGGATGGAAAATGACCTCGTTGGACACGCGGAATACGGTTGATCGCTTTTTCACTACTGTGTGCGTACACCTTATCATTTTGTTTGTTGTAGCTCTCTTCTACGGTAAAAAATTTTTCATCCGAAAAAAGAATTTCCCGATATTTTTTTCCCGCGTACCGCTTCAACAAAACGCGGCATCTCTTCAGTCTCAGGTCCATTAAACGAGCATTCAAACGATGTCCTGTTTTTCTTCGATATGCCCGAAGCCCTAAGTCTTCATTTAACACCCTTTTTACCGTGGTTCTGCTTAACCCCATCTGAAGGGCCAACAGTTTCTGCTTACGTTTGGGATTTCTTTGAATTCGCGCCTTCACAGCTTTTATCACTGCTGGAGTCCTAACAGACCGAGGGCGACCACTTCTTGACCTGTCATCTACACTAGAGTCTTCATTGTAAGATTTGTAGATGTCCATGGGCTCTAGTTACCACTTAACACCAGTTGAGCTGTAAGCTCATTCAGCCATCTAACCAATAAAAAAATGTACATAATGTCCCTATCATGGACTGAATCTGTGGTGAAATAATGTATTAAAGTAATTTGACGAAGAATAGCAAGGTAGGGAACGACCTAACAATCTTATACGTTAATAGTCTGTTAATGTTGGTTTGTAGGACAAGATGACGATACAATTGAGGTTCCGAATGGATGTTGAAATCATGTCTTCATGTCGAGGAAGCAGTTACTTTGAGACGCTCATTAGCTCTGGTAACCACTCAATACTAAGTGAATTGTGAGTTTCGTACAACACATTTATAGCAATTCAAGTTCTAGAGAAATTTAAATTATTTATCGTGTCTTGTGTTTCCCTAGCATGTTCCCAGTGCGGTATAAGAGGTAAGTCCTTTGTTCAGTAAATTATAGATACAATACGGATAGTATTATTAGTTGATTGGGTTAGTTACGTTTTAAATTCGACATTTCTCGTCGGAATTCAGCGTAAATTTTACATCACAGACGTGCTAGTATTGAGCGTGTATACATATATGTAACTAGCGACCCGACCTCGCTTCGCTTCGGAAACATTAAATTTTATTTTTGACTAGCGACCCGACTTCGCTTCGCTTCGGAAACATTAAATTTTATTATTGATAGGCGAGTCCCGCCATGTTGCGCGTTGTATAATCATAACTGCAGGGGTGACGCCGCGGGGCGAAGCTAGTCTAAAATAAGTAGCCTAAGTTACTCCTTATAATAATATCATTAGCTACCAGACAGATAAAAATTGTAAAAAATGTTATTTTGGTGTATGTAGCGTATACATATTCATATGCATGATATAAAAAGCGGTTATTTCAATATTACAAACAGACACTCCAATTTTATTTATATGTATAGATGTATAGATAAGCTTACTGCATCCTACAAGAATGTGTTCTGGCACGTAGTGGTCTTATCAAAAAAAAAAACTGATATCAGCATCTTGTAATGTTTTGTCTTCTTCGGTTCAAAATTTCAGAAAATCCGAGCTGCGTTAAATAGGTGCGCTAAAGCGCTGACTGAAAAGCGCGCAGATTAGTTCATTACAAGGATTTGTAGAATGTTTTTGTTGTCCGTACAGCCGGAGTCTATAGACATACCAGAGTGGAAGTCCCTGCTCATCGTCAAACAATGTCAAAGAATTAATTTCATTGTACAAGGAATATTCCCTACTAAAATCAAAATGAATAACAAAAAAAAAAAGGCATGCCGCCAACCTGCCGATGAATATACCTATGTGTTCTGGTTAATACGACAGAACAGTAGCTTTAACAATCAAATTTCAACTTTATTTTTTTCGGTTGTTGATTGTATTCGCCTTGTAGTCTATGGCCAAGTCATCCATGATGCTAGAAACAAATATAAGTTTTAACCTATGACAAAGCCTATATTAAAGAAAAGCCATACATGGAGAGAGAGAGAGAGTGTGAAAGTATTCTTTATTGTACACCAACAAACAAGTAAACAGTGCGATACATTAAATACAAAAAAGTACAATTGGCGGTCTTATCGCTAAGAGCGATCTCTTCCAGACAACCATCAGGTGGACAAGAATCATTTGGAAACGAATATATAAATATATGTACACATACATACATATAAACATAGGTACATACATATATCCGTAAATATACATACAATTAATACACAATGTAATATAATAATAATTATAAAAAATTTGGAATTTTGCTTCTTTACGCATAAATAAGAATAAGCAATTTAAATATTGTAGCTGAATGCATGCAGATATTTGAAAATTAATGAAGTTACTCATGCTAGGTCAACTGTGTTGAGATTACAATATACTAACATACTAAGCGCAATGTTTTGGATAAGTCTTAAGTACCCAACAAAAAAACTGGAGAGAGAGTATTAAAGAAACATAAAAAACAAAAAGGCCAAATATGTACATATCAGCGCCACACTTCAATAATTACTAAATTTTTTTCAAAAACTGAACTTTATGTATTATCCTGTCAAATCAAGTTGAGAGATTTAAATGACAATGCTCACTCTACAATAGTGGCTTAATGACTTAAAACCATATCTATCACAAACGATTTTCGACGCTTTAGTCTTACTGTCATAGTTCAAATTCATTTAAATCATCTACGAAGATATATAAGTAATTTCATCATTTTGGTGTGACTGTACTTAATGGTTTACATTACACAAACGATTGTGGGCTTCTAGCTTGGGTATTAAGGTGAAATTGGTGTACATTCGAATTGATTTATGAACTAATTTGATCTTTGTCTAAGTAGAATTAAAGCAGAATATTGATGAAAATTATACGACAGTCGATCGGAAGCCACAAAAACTTGTTCCGAAGCAAAAACTCTTGAATTATTATCATTAGTGTGTCCATAGGCACTAACAATTCGCACAAACGCAGCATTCAACTCAGTTTCGACTCACTGCAAACTTCGAGCAGCACTGGCGACACGCACGCAGCATTCAAGCTCAGCCTCGACTCACCGCAGGCTTCGAGCAGCACTGGCCCTTGCAAGCTAATCTCAGCACGGACAGCGCTAGCTAAAAATGACACGACCTCCAGTCAGGAGAGGAGTGATGTGGCGGGTAGCCATCATACAACGCAAGATAATTGACAGATGCCTGAATCTCGCTTACGACATTTTCAAGATAAAGCGCATATATACAAGTTCCGAACAACAACATGGGGACCGTCGGTCTACCGAGCAATATCACCCGCTCGGTGGAAGATCTTCCTTTCGTTGTTAAGCCTCTCCAAAATTTAATGAATATAAAGTAAAATTGAAAAAAATAAAAAAAGAATATATTATTATAGTTTAAATATTACTTGTGATCAAATTCAAATTTTGGATAAATGGATCTATCAACCATTTTTGATGTACTAATCCTGAATTGAGTTTTCGCAGAAATATTTTGTATTGTTCTATTTAAAACGACGCAATACTTAGTTCTGGTTTGAAGGATCGTATAGCTTTTATTATGAAACATAATTTAGATTTTGGCTTCATGTTGCGAGGTGGCAGACGCCCTGCACGTTGTTGTCTTCAAAGACTTCGTACTTAAGATTTCTTCTAGGATTCATGCACGACCAAATGTCGGCTAAGAGCACATTCACAAAAAAATGCAAAGCCACAGAAATCGTTATTCACAAAAATAATCAATAAACAAGCTTTTTTTTCGGATAAGTAAATAGCTATAGTGTCCTACAAAAGTAGAGCTCCGAAACATTTTCGGCCCTCTATAATCCTTTATTAATATAGAAACTTGATGTAGAGCCTTCATGGGCCAGTGGCTGATAGTGACAGCAATCATGTCGGAATAAATGGATCGGCGAATTTATGTGAACGAGGTCTCGCAACTACTGAATAGACTTTGGCAATAGAGTTGGCCGACTGTTGTAGAGCTATCGACCAATGACAATAGCATTTTATTAGTGGTAGAGCATGATGAGAATCCACGTAAGTTCCTAACCGTGTGGGTACATATGTTTTTTTTAAGCAAACGATTAAGACTGACGTCTCTTTTGCCAGAGTTGTATGATACTTTAAATCGGGTAGCTTCGCTGCAGGACTAGGTGGTAGGTAGTTCTCATCCATGTCAACTGCAACAGATGCCAACTACTCGTTTTTAGTTTTATAGATTCAGTTTATCGACTTTACAGTTGGTAGATCGTTAAAATTGGCCATCACTATTACAAACCCAGCCGTCCTTTTGTATAAAATGCTAATGATTCTCCTCGTTCAGACACAGCGCCGTTTTAGCGGTAACGTAATAATGAATATTCCTTTACGGACGTTTGCCTGATTCTGAGTACACCTTAATGTGCCACAGTCTAGTTTACGTAGCAGTTGTTTCATTTTGAAAATCAAGTTAAATTTCGTAGGACAATGATGATTTTCCAATGTCAGTCAAGGTACTTGGGCTAGCGGAAGGTAGCATTTTATCTTGACATTCACTTTCATTGCACTAAAACGAAAAGAAATGGTTTCATTATTTAACAGAATCTATATATTAATACGTGAAGCAAAAACTTTGTATCCTTTTACGAAAATTGCGCGCACGGAGGAGCATGGAGTTTTCCAGACTTATAGAGAATATAGAGAAGAAATGCACAATGCTAATATTTTTTTTAAATAATGCATAAAAGATACATTAAATCAATAAAGAAAACATTACACACACTACATACCATGTATTTGACGCACACACGCATGCATATTATTTATTGTCAAACTTTTGTTCTTGACGTCTGTGGTCAAATTGAGAAGAGATTAAATATTGTTTGTTTTTATTAATATTTTTTTATAGTGTAGCCTTGGCGAAATTTGTGATTATAGAAGTATAAAATACAATCATAATAGTATACAAACTTACAATTCCTATTAGTTATAGTCGAATTTCGACTACTGCGGGACCACTAGTTTGTTTAAATATATCTTGAAATTAGATGGCGATGCAATTTTTTATGACAAAATCGATGGTTTTAAATGTTTTAATTTCAATATTATGAAATGATTATCTGATCTTGTACTGATGTTGCGGGATATAGTCAACATTCGAAATTTCGCTTATGCTATCTACGCACCTCAATAAAATGATCAATTATCTTAGTGGAGCTTCTGTTCGAATGGACACTAGTATAATAATAAAATAATAAATAATAAATATTTAATAACAATCACGCCACGTTAACTGGTCCCGTGCTAAGTTCGTAAAGAACTTGTGTTACAGGTACCAGATAACGGATATAAATGTAAGATTTTTATTATTCACGTACATATATTTAATATACATCCATAACCCTGGAAAATACATTTATATTTATCATACAAATATCTTCCCTTGGCGGGATTCGAACCCGCGACCCCCTTGTGTAGTGACCATGTCACTTACCACTACACCAGACGATCGTTGAACATGCACAAGATGAAATTTATATCGAATACCCATGCCGTGCCCACGTCACTGCTTGATGTAGACCTCTCCCATTCCACACCATGAGTACGTTTACCTGGAAGAAATTGTACAGTTGGATAGGTCCAACATTAATAACGCAAAACCTTCTCATTCCAAATACCGCAGTGTCTTTGATTACATGCAGTGTGTATTGCCAGTGATGCCAAATGGCTTACTCGGTCGCTGATGGTGGGTTTTGTAATAGGTTCCAAGTCACTCAAAGAGGAACGATGGCTATTCTCAGAGTTTCCCAGCAAGATCGAACCAAGAATTAGGAGATTCGCAGAAGAATCAAGGTATCTGACATAGCTCGAAGAAATGCGAGGTTGAAGTGGTAGTAGGCAGAGCACATTACTCGAAAAACAGATTGCCACTGGAGCTGAAAAGTTCTCACTGCTATCACTGCTAAAGATCGCGGGAATCTGATAGATGTGGGCTGCCCAAGGCTGGTCATTGCTGTGAATCTTAATTGAGACCTATGTCCAACATTGGACGTCTTTAGGCTGATGATGATCCACGTACCTAGGGCTAAGTCACAAGGGTTTTTATCATATATGATCCTAAAGCTAAAATAATTATAATTAATTGCGTCGTCTCGTCCTATAGTCTACTATGGTTAATTTATCAATTCGCTTAACTACTGATTATAACTCTACTGTGGTCACATTGTTGAAATATAACTTCTTGAATAATATTATAACTTTGGTATGTCTTTGGATCGGGTTGTTGTTGAACGTCGAACAAAGTTTAACGTTCAATGATATTTTGTTTTTGCGGAATTGAAATCTTAAATCATCTAATTTACGTCTGCATTCACATTTGCATTCTGTATGCGATGGCAGAGCGTGTTCTGACTATGCATGAGGGGCTCAAACCTGTGGACGTTGCTAACACTGGCCCTAGCAAGAGCAGTGCTTCGCGGAATCTATCAGATCCGGCGGGAGCCGCTAATAGATTGACGCTTGTGTTATTCGAGGTGATGAACATAAGCCGGTCGTACGGCGCGATGGTGATCGGCTCGCTACAGACGCTATCAATACTACCCTGAAATGGACCCTAAAGTAATCACGTATTTTATTTTGAAGATATATCTTTTACTGGTGGTAGGACCTCTTGTGAGTCCGCGCGGGTGGGTATCACCACTCTACCTATTTCTGTTGTGAAGCAGTAATGCGTTTCGGTTTGAAGGGTGGGGCAGCCGTTGTAACTATACGTGAGACCTTAGAAACAATTCTCAAGGTGGGTGGTGCATTTACGTTCTTGATGTGTATGGGCTCCAGTAACCACTTAACACCAGGTGAGCTGTGAGCTCGTCCACCTATCTAAGCAATAAAAAACAAAAAACAAAAGATATATATTTCTTCTTACATTTTTGTTTCTCATTTTCACCACCTGGCTCCGGAATGAGGTTCCTTTTACAGATCAGGTCAGGTCTTATAGGCTCTGGTGGTGGACAATAACTTAACACGAGCGTAGCCTAGTCTGTCTGTGGCAGAACCATACAGTGTATATAGGAGATCAGAGCTCTTCTGCTGTTATGTGGTTTACTAAGGTTACTGAATACCGCCGTGAAGTAATCATGAGTTCCAGTTTGAAGGATGGAGATTTTGAGTAAACTAATTCCGTCGTGATGTCCACGGTTGCTGATGACTGTTTAACATAAAATGCATTTTATTGCCTTTGTATATAGACAAGCATACGGCTCATCTGGTGGTAAGTGGTTACCATTGTTCATGGACGTTGGCATGCTAGGGGCAGAGTCAAGCCACTGTTCAGTACTCTTCGCAAGTCTCGTTTGAAGGAGGACATGTCATGGTCATGAGGTCATGCGCTTGGGAAATACCGTGGAAATCATCAAAAACTTGTTTAGGGAGTGCTAAAAATACACTTTCAAAGCCTCACTAATAGACTTCACCGTAGCACGAATCCAAACCGAGACTTTTAAGTTTAAATTCTCGAGCTAATTTTTAAAATGCCAATGTCGATTGAAAGCTTTGGTAACTGCAAAACTCTCCGTAATACCATCTCAAGTCATTGTACTGCATACAACGCTGTCTCTAGTAAAAACAGTGATATTTACATTTAATAAGATTTGGACATTGCATTGGTATAAAATGGTATAAAGTATTGATAAAAAAAGTATATGTGTATTTTTAATTACTAAAAGACAGCAACTTCTTCACCCACCAGGTGAGGGTATAACTAAGGCCCATAGACATTACAATGTGTTAGTCGTCACCCAGTTTGATCTCCGACCCAGGCGACGGGGTAACGCAAAGTCATGAAACATGACGTGTCGGATCCCCCGGATCCACTTTCGGGGCTTTTAGGCTCCTCAAGCATCGGTCACCGTCCTTGTCGATCTCTTCGATTACGACGAAGAGCTCAATGAGTAAACTAACCCATAGACACAGCCCACTGAGTTTCTTGCCTGATCTTCTCCGTGGGTCGCAATTCCGATCCGGTGGTAGATTCTGAGAAGCACTGCTCTTGTTAAGGCTCGTGCTAGCAAATTCCCTAAGGTTGAGCCCGTGAGCTCACCTACTCATCCGGGCGTAGCTAGAATAGCCCCTTAGGCTAACAGAAACAAGGAAAGGAAAGAAAAAACAGCTTGAGGTACTAGGTGGAAGTCATCATTGTTTTCTCAATACAATTTCACGTCAGAAACATCAATGTTGGTACCTTTTCAAGCTAACTAATTTAACGCCCTACCACCACATTATGACCTAATTTCGACAATATAATCACTGTGTTAATATTACGGCTTATTTTGTGTGTGAGTTAATTTTTGTAACTCTTGTAAACTCGATACATGCCCGTCAATGTATACTGTGCTGTTTGCTACGTACGTTAATCGGGATTTTGCCTCGTTGTAAACGCCAATGGATGCTGAATGCACTTTTATAAGGAGAACCTTTGAGAATGCTTTTAGATAATTAAACTGTTTCGGCGATTGAAAAACTTTGTACCTTTCCTTTGAAAGGCATATAAATAAGAGCTTTTTGAGTAGCATTTTGTAATGTTTTTGTATATTTACAGCAAAATAATTCTTATTTAATGACTGGGCTACATTGTGGTAAATAGTTACCGGAACCCTTGGTCGTCCCAATATTGGCATTCCGCCCATCATCTTGAACCGTAATATCACAGTTTTGATTGACAATACAACGGCTCATGTATATTTCTAATGAGAATGCATTCGTTACGTGCAACCTACAAATATTCACTAGTAATTATGGATATAATTTTCCGCATTACATTTAGCATACGTTGTGAACCATAAATTGTACTAACGGTATGTCTTTATTAAGAACGAAAGATACTTGTTAGAGAATTTGAGTTACAGCGTAGTTGCATAGCTCAGCATGATTACACAGGCGTTTTTATATAGCAGCCAATGGACACTTCATAAAAGTGTCCGAATTTTGTTTTCAATGCTGTATTTTTTTACGAAAAAATTTACATGTCAAGGTTAATCTGTTGCAGTGAATATAATTTACAGCAACGTTGAGGAAAGCAATACGCAAGATCGCCGACGGCTGATTAAGAAATAGATAAACGCTAATATCTTTCCATTTTCCGGATATATACCTTCGGGCATTAGGCTCACTATTGTTTTTTCGCAGAGAACTGATTGTATTAGATTAGTCTCTCACGCACATCCAGACACGTGAAATGTCAATTAAAGAGAATCATTATTGGGTAATGGATTTTTTATATGTTTGTTATATTTATGTTTATACAAACGAACTCATGCTTTTTTGCATTTCCGTCTTGTTTCTACTGTCCGTATGTATTTACGTCTAAGCCTTTGTCTCGCTCATCAGTCGAAACTTTTTGAGAGATTTCAGCATTTAATATTCGTCACAGTTCTTCAAGTGAGTATAGGTATATTAATTAGGCATGGCAAGCAGCGTTGTCTTGAAGACTATTAATTGTTCATTAGAGTTCAATAAATTAAATTATTAAATGAAAAATTAAACATTGTGTAAATGTATTGGAGACTTGGGATTGGTTATAAAGGATAAAGATTGGAGCTTTGTTATTAAATTACCTTGTACGTAATTTAATTGTTTACATTTAAACATCACCAATTTAACGATTAGCCTGTCCATTCCTAATTTAATCACATACGTAGCTTTCTTTTCGTATTTTAATGAGTACTTTTGGGGCATTCATGTTTGATGTTTCATTTTTAAAAGTTATATTAGTCGAAATAGAACAGTGGAATAATTAAATAATATAATTCAATGTATGAAATTGGGACTTAAACTCCAAGGTGGCTAATGTAGAATTGGGATCGCGGCGCATAAAATAAAACTATTTCACTATTGCACTTTTATTGTTCTCTTCCAAAATCTTCTCTGTTATTAGAACATAACTGACGTCTTTTTTTGCCTTGCTCATTTAATCCTCTTCGCCATCTTACTTTTCTCTATTATTCTCTTTTTCCTTTCTCACTGTTTTCTCTCACGACATGTCCGGTAGCTGGTTAATTTATAGATTTAGTAGTACACTCGAATTTACCAAAAAAAAAAAAACGGTCAACCCCTCAGTATCAAGGGTCCAACAAAACATTCTAATACTCTCCCCAACGAGTTTGTTTTCTGTAAGTAGAGAAATAAAAATCTTATCGTCCTGCGCCAACCGCGCTCACGGCGTGTCAGGGATTAGGCCCGCATTATCCTGCTCTTTGTGATTGTATGTATAACGTTTTTGTTTTGAACAATTAGTGAGAGAGTTATAGAGAATACAGTTTATTGCACACAAAACACTATTTACATTAAATAAAACAGTCAAAAAGCAGATACATTTGTAAATAGGCGGTCTTATCGCTAAAAGCGATCTTTTCCAGACAACCGTTTAATTTACAAAAATTCTGGAAAATATAAAAATATAGCAGTTATGTTGCGGTGTACTATTTAAACAATATATTATTATAGAAAATATATACATACAATAAACAGATATATATTTCATATTATATGAAAACGGTATATTAATAATTGATTTATATACCAATATACTTACATACACATAATAAATCAACAGTATGAAAATGATAAATGATAATGATACAAACAAACAACACTAAGCAGATAAGTAGTGTTCCTTCACCATTCTTTTAAAGCAGTTTAAAGTTGGAGCACTCCTCACTGCATTAAATGTCCTTAGGAATGACATTCGGATTTTTATTGCTCTAGTTAGGCAACTTGTCTGTGCAAGCAATAACGCACACTGCATGTTTATTTAAAGTTTCAGTTGAACAGTAACAACAGTCGTACAACAACCTGGTTCCGCGGAAGTCGGGTGCAGTCCTCGCGACTATAATATTTAGTAATTAACAATCAAGAGTAACCTCTAACGTTTATAACATAAAACATTTAAACGTAATTGTGTGTATTAAAGTGAGTTAATTAAATCAAGACTTATATTTAATTAACTCACTTTCTATACTAATATTATGAAGCTGAAGAGTTTGTTTGTTTGAACGCGCTAATCTCAGGAACTACTGGTCCGATTTCAAAAATTCTTTCAGTATCAAATAGCTCATTTATTGAGGAAGGCTATAGGCTATTTATAACATCACGCTAAGACCAATACGAGCGGAGCACTAATAACCTCCTCTTTTGAAGTCGGCTAAAAAGCATGATTTTGGTACCTTAAATTTTAATAGCTCCTTAACATTCTATTATTCAAAAATATAATTACTTCTACGTAAATGAAATCACGGGTAAAATTTAGCGTTATATCAAAGTAACTACTGGTGGTAGGACCTCTTGTGAGTACGCGCGGGTGGGTACCACCACCCTGCCTATTTCTGCCGTGAAGCAGTAATGCGTTTCGGTTTGAAGGGTGGGGCAGGCGTTGTAACTATACTTGAGACCTTAGAACTTGTATCTCAAGGTGGGTGACGCATTTACGTTGTGGATGTCTATGGGCTCCAGTAACCACTTAACACCAGGTGGGCTGTGAGCTCGTCCACCCATCTAAGCAATAAAAAAAAAAAAAGCTATTCCACGCGGACGAAGTCGCGGGCAATAGCTAGTCATTGATAAACAACGACTGTAGCGTACGTAGCTCTATGCTCGCACTGTCTGTCTGTTTGTGTCACGAAGGGGTCATTCGTTTCGGTTTGAAGAGTAGGACAGACGTTGTTCAGCGTAATTCAAACTTCGGTCTCATGACTGACTATCTGACTGACGTCCAATTAGTCAACTTTATGGGCTCGTTAACCACTTAACAATAAGTGGGCCATGACCTCGTTCACTCATCATCATCATCATCATCATTTTCCTGCCCTGCTCCCAGTGGTCCCCAACCCGGGGTCGGTGCAACGTGTTTTCTCCTTCCATACTCCTCTATCATGTACCATTTCTTCGTTCGTATTTCATGCAATCCATCCATTTCTTCTTAGGTCTACTTCTTCCTCTAAAACCTTCTCGTTCACTCATTTACAGAAATAAATTCACAAAGCTCACGGATCAATTGGTTCTAAATCACTCTCAGAAATTCTAGGTACCAGAACATTAGGATCGTCATCGATCCTTGATTCTACTCTAAAACGGCTCTCTCATCTTTCAAACTGGAAAACACAATATAGTAGCTGGTTGGATCTCAGGGTTGTTGTTTCGCGAAAATTCATCGAATAATCTACAGTAATAAAAAAGGTATACCAGTGGTACGGCGTATTGTAAGTGTTTGCTGGCAGCTACAACGATTCTCCCTATTTTTTTAACGAAGCAGTTATGTGTTCCGGCTCCAAAGGTATGCTATAATTGAGATTTAGACTTGACGGTCAATGCAGCTTTAACCTTTGATATCTATGTGCTCTGGTAGTCACTTAATAATTTTAAGGACAGTGAGCTCGTGTACATTTTTAGAACAATGAAAAGCCGTACAAGTCCATGTAGATTCTCGTTCAAAAATAACACCCGAAATTATTTATTTTATTCATTCAAACTGTCCGCAATTTCCTCTTCGTCCCACTTCAGATCTCGTCCCGTCACAAACATAGGATGTTTCTCGCTTAGATAATTTTCTTTTGGATGTTTCGGGAGCCTTTGTCGAGCCCTTTGTGAGACGCCGATGTGTTCGAAATTTAATTCTGAATAGATTAAATATCGATTGGTTTGGACGGGATTTTTTCTGGAATTCGAATATTTTATTGTATTCGTCATATTTTTTTGTTGAGAACGCACTATCGTCAGTTCACGCCATTATAGCTGATATTTTGTCCATCATCGAACTAATAAAAAACAGCGGTGACGTCATCAAATTCATTCACATTAAACTTGGCTGGGATAAGGTACCTGATCCACACGACGCAATCCTGACGACATGCAAAGGGCAGTGCCACGAGACATTTGTCAACGCGTTGACAGAACGACTCCGCCTGTGCGTGGAACCCTTACTTTATGTGATATGTAGAAGTGTGGAGTCGAAAAACTTGAACAGGCTTTTTGCCCGACCGGATAAAAATGGTGGTAGGTATAATTGTGTACAAACGTAGAACTTGATTTATGCTGCATTTCAACAATTTTTGGGATTTTTGTTTTATTTCTCGAATTCGGATAAAGCACTCTAAGACGAGATTATCTGCACAACTTTTGTTTTTTTTATGTATTTGAAAAAAGGAATTAGAATGTAGCCTAATCATTTTGAATCATATCTTTTCTCGAAATTCTCTATAGATCTATCGAGTGGATCAGTGTTATCTGAGGCGCCACTGTTTTGTACGTAGTCGGGTTTCATTACATTGATTTTACATACTTATAATTTAGGATATAACGTCTAATTTAATCAAATTCTAAATTGTTTTCGTGATGCTGGTTCCATGGGGTTTTTAAAATGATAACGTCAGCGTTGCAATGTTTTGTGCGACAATAGTCACTCGTATTTATGGTAGAATAGTGGGGATAGCTTAGTCATGAATTCTCTTGCATGCCGTCTCAAAGAGTTGTTATGTAGCAGTATGCAAACAGTTAACTTTAACTATTTTTAGCTAAATAGTAACGTTGCGCCGACATATTTCTTATAATATAAATTAACACATCTGTCTTTCTGTAAAGCAACGATTGAAGGTACACAAGATATTACAAATATAGTAATGGTACTGTAATTTATGTTGGTTCGTAGGTTGGTGGAATGCACTGACAGAGGTTTTTGTGAGAAAAATATTTATTTCCTATAGTGGCGTCGGATGACAAAAGCTTTAGTGGTTAGGAAGCGCGCGGCGTTCGTTGCTTTGGTCACAGCACTGACTTCGTTCGCCTCAGGTCACCGGTACGAAGCCCCCTCACCTCTCGTTGAACCCCGCGCACTCCCTCTTACAAATCTTGTTAATTTAAAATTAAGCTAAAAATTTGCTAACTTCCTTTAACAAAACGAATTCACCACACAAACAAACATACACCAAATATACCAATCACAGCTCCAAATTTATATTTAACGCATCGCTAACAGGTACCTTTAGCTTACCTTACACATTACAATTTACTATGCTATGCGTTGCTGTATCGCTATTTGCAGTGCGTAGCGTAATTTAGCGCTACGCCAACTGACCGGACCCTCGGTCTTGGATCGCCCTTCAATTTATTGAACTCGTTCGTCTTACCCGTGAAAAGGGCCCTTACTTTTCTTCTGATCTTACCGGCAATGCAAGACGATCGGGGCACGTGTACAGAACTGTTCCGGTGCGCATATTTTAATTCGGGTGTGACATTCTTATTTTTCACTGAAATTCGTAGTGATACATTGTTTTTACGCTAATATAATATTTTAAAATCTTCTTTATTCCTTCTACGTAGGTTGTTTATAAAAGTTGTAAGAAAAACAAATGAAATAATAAATTATTTAAGGAAAAAAAAAAATGATTTATCAAACAAAACAATTAGAACAATCACATAAGTGTAGAATAGAATGTTATATTTGTCTGTAAATTAATAGTGTAGCAATGGTTCGAGTAGTAACAGTTCGGTCGTTGAGGTAATTTGATTAAGATATTGTTCGCAGCTTGCGGACCAGGGATGAGCAGCGCTTACATAGGAACTTCTCATAGGCGCTTCGGCTAACAATCTTCATGCACTGCAAAAGCGAGGCAGCCCCCAGAGTATCCTTAATGCAGTGTTAGATTGCACATGCAACCCACTGTATTATCTCTATCAATAATCCACGCAGACTAGTGGTATCAAAGAAAGTACATAACGCCTTAGATTATAGTATGATAGGATAGGATATGATAGGATATTATCCTACCAAGCCGACGGGGAAAATCAAAGCTGCCATCACTCGCAACATGTCTTGTCGTTGATTTTAGGCTCTTCAAGCACTGGTCACCATCCTCGTCGAATTTCGACTATTGATAGTCTCTAAAGCTACTAACGAAGAGGAAGGGAAAAAATCCCATAGGTGCGGCTATGACGGCTCTGTAACACCGAGAAATAGCTATTTACTTTGAAATGAAAAACACAAGATGCTTGTATCTTCTCTGTATACTTTCGGTTACCGGTGGGCCCCATAGTCGAGCATCTCAGTAGGATTACATCCCTTCGAGCCTGCACTTATCTCAGCTTGTTTATAGCTGTATAAAGCTATTACCGAACCGAATCAAGATTTGAACACCCACTGACAATTGTAGCCGACTTGGAATTTTACGATTTCGGAAATATTCTCATGTTTGTTTGGATAAGGTGAAATCGTATTTATCAGTCAACACACTACTGATAACTGAAAAGCTTTGAGAACTTGTGAGTACACATTTAGCAAAATACTCCAAGTGATTAAAATCCTCCTGACCTAGCAATGATAATGATGTGATTCCATTGCATCATAGATGACTAGAACTTAGTCGTGTAAGGCCACACTGGTGGATATTTGCTAATGGTAATATGGTCTGTATTGTTAGTCTACACAGTTGTGTATTACGATGTAGATGCCTAGTTTCCGCAAGTCAGTTATTTGCTTAGATTTAAGCGGTGAGATAACCATAGCACAGTAAAACTGAAACTTTGATTTCATATTGCAACTTGAGTGGTCACATTTACGCTGTGATGTCTATGGACCCCAACACACCTAAAGCTACTTCAGTAGGTGTGTTTGCCAAACCAGAATAGACTGATCTTACTAAAAGTGCTAAGCTTGAGGGCTTCATCATTTGAAAATGTGACATCATATCTCATTTCGAATCAAATCTAATCTATATATATATAAATGAATTGCTGTTTGTTAGTCTCGCTAAAACTCGAGAACGGCTGGACTGATTTGGCTAATTTTCGTCTTGAATTATTTGTGGAAGTCCAGAAAAGGTTTAAAAGATTAGATAAATATGAAAATGCTCGAATTAAATAAAAATAACAATTTTGTTTTTCCATTGATGTGTCCCACGTCGGACTGATTCCTTTTGTTTGTTTTAAGTTTTGTTTACACAAAAGTTTAGGTCTTTTGTTATCGATCGAGCCACTACGAAGTCTGCCTGGTCAGCTAGTCAAATATAAAAACTATCTGTGCGAGTTTTAAGGATTGCTTTTCTTCAAGGTTAATTATATTTTTAAGCAAAAATTACATAAAAAAATACATAAATACATTAGTTTCTTGATGGTAAAACATTACAATATAATGGTATATCATCAAGAAACTAGTACAAAGAATTCTACATATACCTGATACAAACTCTCTCGGCAATTTGGCACCCTCTCGTACCAAATTCCGTGAATCCTCGCGTTGGCGGTGACAAGTTTTATTTTGTACCTTTTCGAGTAGTCACAGTAAGTAGAATACAGATGTCTTGGTTTTAAAATTCAACTTTTTGATAGCAGTGGCGAAGGTACAACAAATCAGTTAACTGTACATTGGCTCAAGATACCATTTTTGCTCTTGTTTTTAGTCCGATTGGTCAAATGTTTTATGTTAGAATTTATGTCAATATCGATAAATTTCTTTGACAGCTAATGCTAGGAGATATTAACTATGTATCATAGTTTTTGCAGTCAAACATTTAAGATGAATGAATATGCCTTCTGGCCTTTTCATTTTTCATTATTATTATTATTTTGTAATTGTATTTTTTGACTTGTTTTTTCGTTTATTGCAAATATTGTTACGTATTTAAAAAAAAAAGAAAATATTTGAGAAAAAACAAAATAACGCCCGCTGAGTTTATTTCGCCGGTTCTTCTCAGGACTGTGGCTTTTTTGGAACCAGTGGTAGAGTTAACATTGTTATATATATTTTGACATTCAACAAGTGTGTTATACTAACATCTAAGTTGAAATAAATGATTTTGAATTTTGAATTTTTGAATTTTTAATTATGGAATTAGTGAGCTAATTTGCGCAATTGTTTTTGTCGCCGTAAAGTAATATCACTACGCTACGAAGACAGTATATTTAACTATAGCATTGTAATAACTTTTTTTTTTCTAGATGGGCTAAAGTACTCATTTTCACTCGGTATCAAGAAGTTTCCGGAACTCATACATAATGATATATAAATGTGAAACCTACGATTTTTTTAATTACCTAAATTGGTGGTCAAACTTACGGCCCACCTGGTGAGAGTTACTGGAGCCCAGATACATCTACAGCGTAAACGCTGGCACCTACCTGGAGATATGAGTTTTAGGTCTTAGTTTTTACAGTACAACGGCTGCCCCACCCTTCAAACCGAAACGCATTACGGCAGAAATAGGCGGAGTGGTGGTACCTACCCGTGGGGACTCACAAGACGTCCTACCATCAATAATTACGTAAATAATAATTTTGCAGGTTCGATTTCTATTACACGATGTTAATCCTTCATCCTTTTCATTACAAAAATTGTGAATGCGTAATGGCTATCCCACCAATCAATAGGACACAAGTTTTTTTTTTTTTTTAATGCCTTTGTAGGCAGACGAGCATACGGCCCACCTGATGGTGAGTGGTTACCGTTGCCCATGGACTTCAGCAATGCTAGGGGCAGAGCCAAGCCGCTGCCTAAAAGTGGAAGGGTCCGTCCAGACTTCCACCGCACTACACCCAACCATTAGTATCAAGGTGCAGAGTGAACTTTCTGTACCACACTTTCGCAGTAAAGGTGCACTACCCAATACTTTGGGCCGTTTCGCGGATAGTTCCAAGGGATTTATGCGGGTTGAAAACGACCAGAGTTGTACATTTACCGCTTTTTATTTCTTTTATTGTTTTCAAACGTCTTCTCGGATGAGTTAGGAGTTTTTTTCTCGAAGGTTCCCCGGAAAATTTGGCGTCGATGAGCTTTTAAATGGATCCTTAGCTTTTTTTTGTTTTTATTGACAAGATACAGGACAGGCATTGACAGCATACAGGAGTACTAGTAACCAAGACCAAAGTTGTAGAAACAAATATATTATCTCCATCTAGTATGTAACTATTTTTTTTAAATATTAAATTTAAAAAAAACTTTTTTTTGTTGCTCAGATGGGTGGATGAGCTGACACCCCACCTGGTGTTAAGGGGCTACTGGAGCCCATAGACATCTACTTCGTAAATGCGGCACCCACGTTGAGGTATAAGTTCTAAGGTCTCAGTATAGTTACAACGGCTGCCCCACCCTTCAAGCCGAAACGCATTACTGCTTCACGCCAGAAATAGGCGGGGTGGTGGTGCGGTCTCACAAGAGGCCCTTCCACCAGTAATTACGCAAATTATAATTTTGCGGATTTGACTTTTTTCGTAATTGGAAAGTGTTTTCCATTTATGAAAAGTCGACTTACACAAGTCGACTTAAAGCTAGATCGAATAAATAATATTAATACAGAGACCCTCTATTTACTCGCGCATTCAATTAAGCTGAACATTTCGTGTCCCTAGCACCAATCTGAGGAGATTTCCAACGAAATAAGTGAACATCGGTGTCCTTGGAGCGGAATGTGTGGTTTCGATTTCAATTTTCCAATATCCATATGTGTAGGTTTATTTGTTTATGGTGTTTTGTTTGTGTACTAGATTGGTAAACCACCTCATGTGGTACTAAGCAGTTGGCAACATCACAATGTAAGTGCCGCCGCTCACTTTTGAGAGTGAGTTCGAATTTCCTATATTATTTTATCAGAGACCATCTTTTTTATATTTCTTATTGCTTAGTTGGTGCTAAGTGTTTACCGGAGCCCATAGATATCTACAACGTAAATGCCACCATCATCTTGAGATATGAGTTCTAATGTCTCGCACTAGGAATGTTTTGCCTTTATTTAAAATAGAAACGAAAAATACAGGATGTACTAGTGTGTATACAAAATAGTATAAAGTAGAATATCGAAAAAGCATTTTCTTTAAAGGTGAAATTGGTCAACAGCAATTTTTTGCTGATTATGTTCGCCACAATTTTACATTATTAATATTATATAATTTTACTTTGTGATCAGAGTTTTCTTAACAGTCGAATCTAGAGATCATCTACTACGTCTCGGTCCACTAAAATAACATTAGAATACCCAATATGTATGTATATATAATTTGTGCAAATTCTTGAAATTGTTCCTTCATTTGAGGTCACAACTATAGATTTCATGAGAAGGGTCTTAGGCTTAAATCGGATTATCTTAGTGCAGCAGAGGAGTGTTTGAAAGACGGATTTAGAATCGTGAGGGCGTAGATTTCGATTTTGGAGTTGGCAATGCTTTTGTAGGGAAATAAAAAAAATGCTTTTTATTACATGAATAGCTGGACAAGCTCACGGACCCTCAGACATAGCCGACTGAGTTTCTCGCCGGAACTTCTCAGTGGGTTGGGTTTCTATTTCGGTGGTAGATTCTGCGAAGCACGGTTCTTGCTAGGGTTCGTGTTAGCAACGTCGTCAGGTTTGAGCCCCGTGAGCTCACCTACTAGTTAAGATTACGCTGAAATAGCCTCTCAAGGCTCTCAGCAAGGTAGGAGCTCACGGTTCACCTGGTATTGCGTTCATAGTAGAGCCGGAAGATATATAGTGAGTATCGTCATCTACTTAGTGACATGACGTTGAAGCCTTAGTTGATTTGCGTAAAGGCCATCTCACCCTTCAAACCGAAACGCATTACGGCTTTGCGCAAAAAACAAACAGGATATTAGTATTGCCTGGGCCTGGGCTTATTTAATGGTAATGGTATAATTGTTACGCGCTGGTGTTCGGGATAAATAAAAATTCTACCGAAGTACAGGTTAAAACTGTATTTAACTTAAAACACTTAACGAATATTTTAAAATTCTCAATTCACTTCTGCCGGCTTGCTTCAGGTGATCCGTTCTGTTTATCACTGCCTTCGTATCATCTCTGCAACGCTTTTATAGTCGATACGACATTCCTAGAATTATCGAGAATATTCCTGATAGGTCGAGTGTTCAGAGTGGTCGAGAGTCAAACATGTTGCGCCGACCGCAGGTGACTGGGAGAAGGGCAGGATAATGATGATTCCTGATAGGTCGAGTAGTTTCGAAATGTGTTTCGCTATTTGACAATAGATGGCGTCGTCCTTCTCAAGTGTTCTCGATTTTACTATTTCTTTCGTTTCTGCTATTCGACGATAGATGGCGTAATTCTCACCGGCGTAACAATATGTACTTCTATAAATTCTGTAATTCCCAAAATTATATTTGGTATTTGCTGAATAAGGAATTGGATTGAAAAGCTGGAGAGTGACTATTAATAAACTATCTATACTTAAAGCTTATGTATTACATTTCCGTTTTTGTTTTTAGAGTATTTAAAAATCCGTGTATATTAAGTTCTGTTTGTAAGGTAGTCCTGTGATCCTGAGTTGATATTTAGTTGTGATGTCTATTGGTGCCAGTGACAACTTACAGTAACAGGTGGACTGTACGCTTGTGAATCAGGTGCAATAAATGGATTCAGCCACCGGTTTTGTAATCGTCTTACGGGGCCTTACAAACTTTTCCCTAAAATTCCCTTCGAAAACGGAACAGAACCACAGGTCGTTGAACCTGTAATTTATCTAGTGACGTCACCATAAATCCAGCGCGATCTTCGTGAAATACCCGGAACCAGTAATTACCTCTAACTCCATTCTCAAAGTGCTTTTCTTTCGAAGTTTTTTTCTATCTTATATATTTCAAATTTAAAGGAGATTAAAATAGTTACCACAGCTTTGAACATGTTTACACTTCGACTACTTTTGTGGCTTAGCTTCGCGTCTGTTATATATACCAATGATTTCTTTATATTTAACATTCCTATGCTTATTTCACGAATATTTTAAGTTTTTTCTTGTCACAGTCGACTATTATTGTCTTCATTTGAATATTTTACTAGCAATTAATACAATTTTCTTTGTCAGCAAATCTCTCCCCTCCAAAACTAGTGGTTAAGTAAATTGTCAATTTAGCCTTAATTAATTATAAATACTTAGAATAATGTACAATGTTAATATTTAACACGGTAACGCTGCAACTTTAAAATTAAGTTTTATTTTTAATTCTTCTCGTCACGACTATTTAACTCGCGCCATGCATGGAAATAATTGGTTTTTCTGAGCAAGTCAAACATTAAAACTAATAAATTAAAATCGTATTTAATTAACTGCGTTCGAACGACAAACGGTTTACAATATCAAATCAACGGTTTGACCTGCACGCCTGCCTATTCAAATAGGCACATAGGCAGTGACAACGAGACTACAATACCATTATCGGAATCGTGCGGGTGTACTCTTTGTTGTCTACCATTGAACATTCACGACGCGTTCAAAAAGCGCACAAGACGGTTACGGTTCAGTAAGTCAACAAATATTTTCAGTTTCTTTGAGACATGAGATTTGCGTCTGTATTGTATAGCATAACGCCTATCTCATCCATCGAATCAAATCGCAAATTACTGCTTCACGGCTGAAAAAGACACATTGGTAGTGCCGATTAGTACGGTCTGAGATCACACCCTACCGCTAAAGTGCTCCATATTGGTAGATGAGCTAAGGCCCAGCATAATCACATCACTGCATAAGAATACAGTGTCTTCCATACGGAGGCTTTTGTGATTATATTGTTTACTGCTTGAAAAAAAGGGTTAAAATATGTAAATATATAAATTACTAGCATCATGATTAGCGTATCAGGAATCGATTTTCCGCGACGTAGCTGTGCTATAGTACATTAAAACAAATGTTGAATTAATTTCTGTATAACATTCTATAATTGTGTTCGCATACGACTATTACGGTAATGTAAGCATTAACTTATTGTTCTGTGTTTGCTTTTAAATTGGTTTTATCCCGTGCGGGCTTAGAATGTTGCCGGACAACATTAAACCTACCTCGGCTATAACTCGTGGTCACAAAGCTCTGTCACTTGCCATACTGTTCTCCTTACTCGAACACAATGGGAAATCTCATTTTATCTGTAAAGATGTCAACACCACACCAACAAATGCGCCCTCAAATCTTCCTCAAAGATCTCAAAAATATACATTTTTTTGACATTTGAATGGTCTCGTGACAGCAGTGACTAATGATCGGGGTGGGTACTTAAAAAAATTGTTTTCGGACAGGTGAATTAGACAAAGGCAGTTTGGGGGTTCGTGTATAATTTGGACGTCATTTCATTATTTCAATTTTGAGGGGCTTAATGTCATTCGTTATCTTTATTTACTATAATATAGAAGTATCTATAAGTAGTTTAAGCAAATTTAAATAAATTATTTAAACTTATTTTCTTAATTCGAGACGCCGGCAACGCAAGCCTATGTTTGTTCCTAGTATTCACATTATGCAAATCGCAGACATTTTTGAAAATTTATTGTACGTGCGTAAAAACATTGATGAATTCCCCAGAGTCTACGATTTGCACATGAGCATGAGTGAGTAAGCCAACCGGCAAATATATCCAGATTATCTGATTGATCTCGTGACTTCACGAGTCATCTTGGCTTCTACACCTCGGGTCTTTTTTTTATTGTTTAGATGGTTGGACGAGCTCAAAGCCCACCTGGTGTTAAGTGGTTACTGGAGCCCATAGACATCGACAGCGTAAATGCGCCACCCACCCTGAGATATAAGTTCTAAGGTCTCAAGTATAGTTACAACCGCTGCCCCACCCTTCAAACCGAAACGCATTACTGCTTCACGCGGACTCACAAGAGGTCCTACTACCAGTAATTACGCAAATTATAATTTTGCTGGTTTGATTTCTATTACACGATGTTATTCCTTCACCGTGAAAGTCAATCGTGAATGCAATGCAATGCATTTTTAGGTATTGATTGTTTATAGAAAGAAAGTTTAAAATCCCATTACAAATGATAAAGAGCACTTTAATAATCACGCCAATCTATTTTGCTTTTAAGCCCTAAATTCAGTTTAATTTTTTTTTAGGGTTTATTCAGACAAAAAATGACAAATCTTTAAAAAGCGCTCAGTGGCATCACGTACGCTTGAGCTTTTGCGAGCTACATACAACTGTATTTCACAATTAGAATTTTATGAAGATTTATGTTTGCTACAGTCGAAATTTTGCAAAACGTTAACTACTGCGTGTTTTGCGATAACGCTGACAATTTGATCTCGTGTCTTAAGACAGAAGACAATGTTCATTTTCTCATGGGATCTCGTAATGCTTTAAACATGAAACTAGTGAAGTGTGAAGTAGTTTGCCCATTAATTTCAAAAACCAGTCTAAAGTGTCTCCATAATGAAGTAAGTTTACCGATACATTCATATTATATATTTTGTTTAGATTTAGAGTTTATTTGATACATATATATTTTTATGAAATTATTTAATATTTGACTGATATATTTATTGCTATTGAAAACTTCGCTGTAGAGCTACATTAAAATAAGTATCGTTTTGGCTTCCACACTTATTAAGACCCTTATACTCTTGGTATTTGAAGAGAAGAGATCGATAACCTATGAACTTCAACGAACCGTAACTAAAAATAAGTAAGATATCAAAATAGATAAACATTTTTCTTAAGAAGGATGTGCTTCAGATAAATGCCAAGATATATTTAGTCTTTACGCTAAATTGTAATAAAAGTAAGTAACGTACATTAAGATGTAAGATTACTGCAAATCTTACTTAGACCCTACTCTACATAGAGTAATATAACTGACTTAGTAAAGTCCACTCTACAATTTTATTTGAATGATAAAATAAATATTTTTCATATCAACGTTGGCTATCTACGAATTATTTAAGCTTGTAATAATTTTAGTGTCTAACACAAATTTTAGAGCTTAAATTACATATACTTTACGCGTCGGGGTTCGGGATAAATAAATGTTCAACCAAAGAACAACTTAAAACTGTATTTATCACTTAGAACACTCACAGAACACTTTAAAATTCTTAATTCACTTCTTCCGCTTCGTTTCAGGTGATCCGTTCGCTGTTTCTCTTCGAGTAGTTCCGATTACTATCTGACTGCCGCGCCATCTCTGCAACGCTTTTATAGTCAATACGACATCCCTAGAATTATCGAGAACATTGCTCAAAAGTCGAGTATTTTCGATGCGTGTTTCCGCTATCTGACAATAGATGGCGTTGTACTTCTAGATATTCCTAGATCCTTCGATATTCGTTTCGGCTATTCGGCGATAGATGGCGCTACTCTTATCAGCGTAACAATACAATAAATTAAAGACAATTTTTTTTTATATAATAAAATTAAAAATATCTGGAATCTGGTTGAAGCAATATATACCGTATATATAGTATACCGAGTCAAATGGTAAATCCAAACTTCCCAGGAGTTCCACCGAAAGATACAGACATAATTTCAAAGTCTCCAGCTCCAGCAGTTGGTATTCGTATAAGACACCAATTGCTATCCAGATATCGAATATCGAATATAAAGGTAACTCCATCCGTAACCCAAGCCCAGACCCGAGGTATACAAGCCAAGGTGACTCGTGAAGTTAGTTACGAGGTCAATCAGATAACCTGAATATATTTGTCTGTTTCTTTACTCACTCATGTTCATGTGCACACTGCTACAGTTCAAATATAAACAGCCAAAATGTAAGTTTTGTGATGTAAAAATCTCACAATTCAATCACCTCAAAAAGAAATCCGCCTCTCTGCCCTCTCCAGGCCGACGAAGCGAGATAATGCACAACTTTATAAGTTCAGCAATAAACCTGATGAACCAGTGCAAGATATATTGTAAAATCAGAAGATGATAAACTCCACGGCTGACAATGAGCCTTACGCGGTTGCCTTACCAACTATTTTCATTTGACGTAACTACCCTCTGTATTCAAGTGTGAATAGAAATCCGAGAAATATAACATGAGCAGTCGTTATCAATCACTTTCGAAATATGTATATATTTTTTAAATGATAGCTCTAGACATTTTTCTGCAGGCGATCACCTATTTTGGATTAATGCTTCTCTCTATTTAGCAGGAGAATCGGTTTTACAGACGGTAGGAAGGATTGGAAGTCTGCATGGGTGGGTTCTAGCCTTATGCTACTATTTATGGGATTTGGTTGAAAGCGTCACACCAGACATTGAAAACTTATGTCTCGAGATGGCTGATGGCATTCACATTGTGATGTTTAAAAGCTCTGAGCTCTGAAGACGTAACAAAAGGTGGGCCGTGAGATCATCTACCCATCTAAGCAATAAAAAAAGATAAGCTAGAGTTATATGTATTACAACAATACCTCCAGCGTGACCGATTTCCATTGGGGATGATCACCACTCACCATCTGATAGGTAATATGCACGTTCACCTTCGAAGGCAAAATACATCTTTTTCTCCACCTTATCCTACTAGGGGGGGTCGGCACAGCGAATTTTTCTATTCCATTCTCTTCTATCAGCCGTTGTCTCATCCGTCACTCCTGTCTCTCTCATATCGTCCTTCGCACACTCCATCCATGTCTTCTTCGGTCGACCTCTTCCCCCTCTACCTTGCACTACCATTTCCAGACATCTCCTAATCACATGCATCTTCTCTCTACGCATCACATGTCCATACCACGCTAGCCGCTCTTTAATTTGCTAATTACCGGGGCTACTTTCACACTTCCTCTGGAGAAGGCAAAATACATAAAATGTTAAAATTCCTAAATCACACTATGTCTACTAATAAGGCTTGATTTTTTATTTCCGTTTATTTCCATATTACATTTTTGTTTCACATCTGAACATAAATATAGGAGAATAAGTAGGTAATAAAGCTAACACATAAAAAGCTCTTTTACGATAGAAAAATAAAACGTATAACGGGTGGAAATAGTTTTACGGAGCTTTTATGGAGCTTACGAAAACTTTTACAGCTTACACCGGCCACCTTATTAGACGCTTTGATGAGATTGAATTTTTAATAAATATTAATTAGTAATAAAAAATTAAATATAATTTGGTTATTTTTTAATGTCCTCGCACTACAAAAAGAGTCATCCTTAGAACGATGACGCATCTTCTTATTCTTTACTTTGAAAGCTGTCAAGATTTTATCTAGAGAAATGACTATAGAATCTTGAACTTTTCTCCTATTGAATGAAACGACACAGAACTTACAGCTTATTACAGCTATTAGCTTATACTTGTTATTACTTAAAAGATACTAAAAATGAGTAGGATCATATTTTAAAATAAGCTTCCTCGACACGCAAAGAGAGATGCAGATATAAGAAAACAGGCGATATATTTTTATAATTAAGCAATATTTGAATAAGCGGAATAACCAAATGTTTTTTTCAAATATGGTAGCAAACTTTCTTAAGGACAAAATGCTTGTTTTAATTCATAACAGAAAATAGTGAAAATATTGTGTCATTTTGAATAAATTACATATTTTTAAAAGATTATTATTGCATAAATTGACAAACGCCACAATAGTCCCTCATGTAATAAAAAATAATCGATGTTTTCCTCGTAGTTTTGTGTAATATTTCCTCGTATTATTTTGTGTAATTTTTTTTTTCTTTGTTTCAGTGGAAGTCGCGGTGGGGAGTGGTCACTAAGCTGTCACCAGCTGCAGGTAAGTTGATTGGTAAAGTAGATGATGTTTCACTTTATTGTTATACTTCTGCTTGGACTGACCCGCGGTGTCACGAGTGCTAAAAACAGGGGGAGTGCTCTGAGGAATTGTTCGAGATGATACCGGCATCTCGTTTTTACCATCGCACCGCCCGCCATCGGAGTAGAGTTCATCCGTACTACCTGGAGCCATTGCGGTCATCCACAGTGCGTTTCCAGAGATCTTTTTTGCCACGTACCATCCGGCTATGGAATGAGCTTCCCCTCCACGGTGTTTCCCGAGCGCTATGACATGTCCTTCTTCAAACGAGGCTTGCGGAGAGTATTAAGCGGTAGGCAGCGGCTTGGCTCTGCCCCTGGCATTGCTGAAGTCCATGGGCAACGGTAACCACTCACCATCAGGTGGGCCGTATGCTCGTCTGCCTACAAGGGCAATAAAAAAAAAAAAAACAGGATTGAAAATAAAGAAATATAATTATAAAATAAAGTTGCTTTATATTTGATTTATGTAAAAAGTACAGTACAGTCAGATATGGGATCAATAAAAGGTAGTTAACATAGCATTTACAATGAGGATAAGGATGATGATGACAGTTATTTCAAATTTCTCAACGAACAAGCACCAATCATCATCATCATCATCATCATCATCAGCCTTTATCTGCCCACTGCTGGACATAGGCCTTCCCCAATGCCTTCCACATAATGCGGTCCTCCGCCTTCCGCATCCAACGACTTCATTTTAAAAATTTCACAACAAAATTAGTTTGTGCAATTTTAAAATTCTCATCGATTTTCCTGCAAGTAAATCAAGTCTAAACCGCAAACAAACATAAGTTCTTGCTAAGTTTTAATTAAGCTGTCTTGTTTTATTAACCTGGTTGCTTATTCTCTAGTTTATTGTTTATTTAATCTGGTTATTATTTTGATATTGAATTACGTTTGTAAGCACCACCGTCTTGCTTACAAGAACAAAAAAATCGTTAGCTTTAGTTTTCTTGAGCTACGAAGGGTTCAACTCTAACCGTCTGCTGCTATCATGAAAACTGCATTAGAAAAGAATAAAGCATTCGAACTGTTGGAATTTAAAAAACATACCAAACGTGAGATAAAATGTAACATACCGAAAAAGTAAAGAAAGAAAGAAATCATTTACTCGCCAAGCATAGTGAAAATGAGTTATTACATAAGTTAAAAGTAGCGTGTATGCTTTGTCATTATTTGACATGTGAATTTTAGTGCAGTGCAAGATATTATCTATTTATATAAAAATGAATTGCTGTTCGTTAGTCTCGCTAAAACTCGAGAGCGGCTGGACCGATTTGGCTAATTTTGGTCTTGAATTATTTGTGGAAGTCCAGAGAAGGTTTAAAAGATAAGTAAATAAATATGAAAATCCTCGGAATTAAATAAAAATAACAATTTTGTTTTTCATTTCATGTGTTCCCAATAGGACGGATTTCCTTTGTTTGTTTTAAGTTTATTTTATACGAAAGTTTCGGAATTTTATTTATCGATTGAAGTACTACGAAGTCTGCCGGTTCAGCTAGTTATACTATATAATTTACCTTTCATTCATTCATAATTCAAGTACACGGTAGGTCGTGAGCTGGTCTGTCTATCTTCATTTCTAAATACTGAAACACAATTGTGCTTAAAATATGTTCAATGAGGTCGAACAAAATTATATATATTTTTTAAAGACATCGCAATTCCCAAATCACATTTTCATTATCTTAATGCGGCCACCTTTCAGTATTTTAAGGGTATTACTGGAACATTACCACTTAATTCGTGTTCCAGCATTAAGTCTTCAGCGTTAAGTGGAGACCTGATTTTAGGGTAGATAACATATTCGTCCAAGTATTGGAACAATGTTATAAGAGTTAGCGATTAATGTAATTTTTTCATCTCTTATTTCTCTTCTCAAATACTGTAAATAAAATGTGGTGAACTTTGTAATGGTAATTAATTTTCTCTACCTGTCGCTGGTAGCTTAAGAGGATATTTCAGCTATGCCCGGACGGGTAAGCTGAGAAAATTGGCTAACACTAACCCTAGCAAGAGCAGTGCTTTGTAGAATCTACCACTGGATCGGAATCGCGATCCACTGAGAAGATCCAGCGAGAAACTTAGTTGGAAATTATGACAGCTTATTTGGAGATTAATCAAAAAATGCGTGCATACGATTCCGTCTATCTTGAGCTATTAAATTATTTCCCTGTCAACTGTAGAATAGTATACTCGTCGAAAGAAAAATACTAGGAGTCTGGAGAATACGGGAAAACACAAATTCTTCATACCTAATTGTTGTAATTACTAATAGCAGTGCATACCCAGAATTTTCACGGGTGGGTGTCGCCATCTTGGGATTTTAAGGTCATATTTATTGAAGCCGCGGAATGCCTTTTAGAGTGACAGCTTTGGGTACAATTCGTTAAGTCTCTGAGGGTGAATCTCGAAAATGGGAAGAAGATAGAAATAGTAAAATTCAGTATTTTAAAAGACAGTCACACGACGACGGATTCGTTTGTTACTTGTACTATTTCTTTCGCAACTCACTTTTTTGGGGAAACAACGTGGCTCTAAGTTTGTGGTAAAACATTGGTGTAGTATAGAAAATATTAAAAGTCATATGTGTCAAGATTTTTTTTGTGTAAGCCAAAATGAGCTATGGAATGAGCTCCCCTCCACGGTGTTTCCTGAGCGCTATGTCATGTCCTTCTTCAAACGAGGTTTGTGGAGAGTACTTAACGGTAGTCAGGGGCTTGGCTCTGCCCTCGGCATTGCTGAAGTCCATGGACGACGGTAACCAGTCACCATCAGGTGTGCCGTATGATCGTCTGTCTACAAGGGCAATTAAAAATAAATAAATATATTATATATTTTAATAGATGTTTGAAGGTAGAAAAGTTTATAGTCTAATGTTAATTTGGTTTTAACTACCATCCATTACATACATACATACATTCATACATATGCAACAAGTCAGTGAAAATTTCGGCTCTTAAGCCTTAACTCTTAAAGTTGGTGGCATACTATTGTAAAATCTTAAGGCTCTAGTAAACATTTAGGATGAAGTAGGCTGAGAGTCCGCGTGCCTTGAAAACATCGCCAGATTTTCAACATAAGACCTGCGTACATGACAAATGACACAAAAAAAAAAATAGATTAGGTACAGAAACTCACCACGAAAGTAGATTCGAAAGATTGTTTGAGCAGAATTCGTGAAATAAATATTCCTTCTTCCCTCCTACCCTCCAACAGTAGAAAGCGGTTGCAATGAAACAGACAGGGAACTGTGTAATTAAATGACTTACAGGGGTAGTGGGTAATAAATAACGGGAACAAATTAAAAAGTTTTGGCATGTTCTACACGGCGCGGAGTCATAAGGGCATAGATCCTCAAACCTTAGGGCGACATTTTTTTTTTTTTTATTGCTCTGATGTGTGGGCGAGCTCACAATCCACCTAGTGTTAAGTGGTTACTGGAGCGCATAGACATCTATAACGTAAATGCCGCCACCCACCTTGAGATATAAGTTCTAAGGTCTCAGTATAGTTACAACGGCTGCCCCACCCTTCAAACCGAAACGCATTACTGCTTCACGGCAGAAATAGGCAGGGCGGTGATACCTAATATCTTAAAAAGCACCCCACGGTTTTTTTACCATAAAACATACTTTACACTATTTTCAATTTAAATTTATTAAAATTTATTTTCTATTGTTTAGTTGAATTTTATATTATACTAGCTGACCCGGCAGACTTCGTAGTGCCTCAATCGATAAATAAAAGACCTAAGCTTTTGTATAAAATAAACTAAGTAACACATCAAAGGAAAAATAAAATTGCTATTTTTATTAAATTCCGAGCATTTTCATATTTATCTACCTTTTAAGCCTTCTCTGGACTTCCACGAATAATTCAAGGCCAAAATTAGCCAAATCGGTCCAGCCGTTCTCGAGTTTTAGCGTGACTAACGAACAGCAATTCATTTATATATATTTAAAGATAAAGCGTGTTTTTTTCTTTTTTTAAACTATTATTTATTTTATGATAGCTATGAGCTTTGCTCATATTACTGTAAAAACATTAAAATACAAAATAGCAGAACAGTTGTTTTTCTGGAAGACAGAGACTTTTTGTACTCCTGATAGCCTTATCACGTATACGTAACAAGGCGTATTGGTTTCTATAGACTTCGTTAAGCACTTAGTACCAAGTGGGCCGTGAAATTATCTGTCCACCTTCTCCAGCACTGACAAAATCGAAATTGTTTTGTATCAAAATAACATTAAAGCAATCGAAGGGTCTACGTAAACCCTTAATAAAATAATACCGTAGTATAACAATCTCTAGAGTCTTAGAATTACTCACACTACGCCGCCTTTGATGACGTCATAAATAAAATGGCCGTCCCGAGCCATATTCTGACTATCGTCCCTCCCCTTCTCTATATGATATATTTTACTCCTGTATCCGTCTGTGCATTGATATAAAACGAGTTTTAATTGCACTGAATCGAATTTGCTTAACTTAATTTTGTTTCGCTGAACATTTAATTTATTGTTGTTTTAATAAAGTAATAAAAGTGTTTTCTATATGCATATTTTGAACTAAGACAGACGTCCACCCAAACAAATGGATACTTACTATCGCCTTATTAATACGGTTACTAGTTAAACGGGACCCTCTATCAAGACAATGTCCCTATTGTGTTTGCTCATCATTATGTTATCAAACGTTTACTACTAGTGATAGACAAAAAAAAAAAGCTAAACAAAGAGTATATCCGACATTAATGATCGAAGATCACACAGCTGACTATCCCTACAACCAAGTTGTAAGTTTGTTCTAAGACCATAAAATTATTAAAGATGTAAATAATTATAAAGGTTATAAATATAAAAGCACAATCGGTGCCGAATATACCATACTGGTATATACATACTTTACTGGTGGTAGGACCTCTTGTGAGTCCGCACGGGTAGGTACCACCACCCCGCCTATTTCTGCCGTGAAGCAGTAATGCGTTTCGGTTTGAAGGGTGGGGTAGCCGTTGTAACTATACTGAGACCTTAGAACTCATATCTCAAGGTGGGTGGCGCATTTACGATGTAGATGTTTATGGGCTCCAGTAACCACTTAGCAGCAGGTGAGCTCGTTCAGCCATCGAAGAAAAAAATAATAATCCTTGACATCATAACACGGGAGCTACTGTCTTCGAAGCATCAGGTCGAAATCCCGACAAAATTATATTTTCAGTACATTTGGCAGGCATCCAAAGAGACATAAAGTATCATATTATTATTAGAGGGAAGGAATATCCTCCCTCGTAAGTTCTTAAGGAATTCAAATTACAAGTTTTATGAGAGAGAAATCTGTTTAATGTCTGCTCGCTATTGAGGGGGATTGTTTATTTGGTAAGATCGCTCAGTGGCGAAATTTCGTTAAAACTAGACTATTTATTGTACTTTGGCACCAATCTCGTCTGATCATTGTTTACGATTTTATTAGCTTCAGACGTATGTATGGAAAAATTCGAAAAACGCCGGATTAACTCAAAATTTGGTATACTTATTAAGGACCGATGACAATTCATTATTACAAAAAAAAAATTGGAAAAAAAAAATTATTTGAAAAACTTGAAATACAACTAAAAAGTGAAAAATAAATAATAGTTTAAAAAACTAAGAAAATATGCTTTTATAGAAAATCCAACTAAAAAATAGAAAATAAATTTTAATAAATTTGAATTAAAAATAGTGTAAGATAAAATGATTTTATTGTTAAAAAAAGCGTGGGATGCATGGTATAAGTAGTTATAAATATTTTATGAACAGATATAAGGGTTATTTTGATAATATCCTGGAAAGCACGCCCTTTTACAATAAAATCATTTTTTCTTACACTATTTTTAATTCAAATTTATTAAAGTTTATTTTCTTTTATTTTTAGGTGGATTTTCTATAAAAGCGTATTTTGTTAGTTTTTTTAAACTATTATTTATTACTACTTAGAACTGCTTATTTACGTCACTGAACGCTTCCGTTGGCTATTTTCTCATACTTCAAAAGAGAGAAGAAAAAGACTGCTCATAATTGGCAATCTTCTCTTCTGCTTCCTTTTATTCGATTTACACAATTTTAGTACTTTGAAGGGAAAAACAAAATCAAGCTATTCTTGCTGGAACTTAATGACTACTTATCTCCCGTTTGCTTACATAAAGTGTACGTCTCATGTTAAATGTTTTCTGAAGAGCTTAGGCATCATAATGTGAATGCTGTTACCCGCCTTCAGACGAAGTCGAAACCTCAAATTGTATTGTAGCGATGTTAGGACTGGGAGAACATTTCTCACTATCGGTGCACTCAGTGTAGACAGCAGGATGGTTTCCTTTCGCTATGAAAGGAAACAGAAATATAGAGAAGGGACACCTAGAAAAACGCAGATGGGACGATTCCTTTTGAAATGTATGTTTTTTCATTTTACTAGAGACTGATCATCAATAAAAAAGAGCGTTAGCCTTTAATTTCCCATCCTAGAGTCGATCTAGTCGGAAGAGAAGGCCTTCCGTTACCTAGTTGTTTCTCAAATATATCCTAACAGATTATTTATAGAAAACATAATATGGGTGTGTTCTGCTCAAATCTGGGATCTTTTGTCTTGGTGAATATTGGTCTTCACAAAAATCTTCATAAATATAGTCTTTATATTGTTAAAAAACTATAAGTAATGAGCCCCGGGCCTGGCTGGCAGTAGAACCGAAGCCATAAAATGCAGGCGTTTAAATTTGCATAAACTAAAGTTGGAGCGACCCTGCTCCGTTGGCGATAGTTTGTGATACCATAGCTAAATTACTATAGATGACTCAGTTTTATTTAATTTATGAAGAAGTGGAGCTTTTGTAAGGTTGCAAGGTCTTGTCGTTTCCTTAAAAAACAAGAGAAATTATATTTTTCATGCTAGAGGTATCAGGTTTGAATTTAGATTTATATTTCCAAATATTTTTTCAGTTTTTTAAGACAAATGCCTATGGCTTACAGCTTATTAGAAATGTTCTATTTATTACGAACTTTTTATCATAGCTACATTATCAGCATACATTATCTGTTCAACTAATAAAGAGTTAAAGACTAAAACCGAGATTAGTTTGTTATTACTTTCTACTGTTTTATTATTTTTCGGAATTTGATTTCGTGAATTTTTTAACGTTTCATGTGACTTCCAATGCTCAGGCTTCACCCAAAACGCTTTGATAGCACTCATTTTAAAAGTTCTTTGCAGTCCTCCGGGAAATTTTTTAAATTTTTTTAGTCTGAATATCAGAGGATTCTCAATGAAAAATAGAAATTATGCCATTAGGGTGTCGAACTCTAATGTCTCAAATAGCGCCCAGTTTAAAACAAAATCACCAATCTATTAAAAGTAACACTTCTCTTAAGCTTTTTCTGTGCGAGCTACATCTACGAGAGCATAGGGTAATGTCGATGGGGGAACATTTGAATAAAAGACAACTGCTATATTTCTTTATTTATCGTACAGAAGTATTGAATATGCAATATGTTCAAAATTTGAAATCAGAAGTTTATTTATTTAATTGGTTATCTTTCCATTGGTTATCTCCAACATGTCTTTTGCCATATCTTTAGAAAGATATACGACAAAGGGAAGATCTTCCACCGAGCGGATGATATTTGCTCGATAGACCGACGGTCCGTATGTTGTTGTTCGGAACTTGTATATATGCACTTTATCTTGAAAATGTCGTAAGCGAGATTCAGGCATCTGTCAGTTATCTTGCGTTGTATGATGGCTACCCGCCACATATCCACTACTGAATAGAGTGGTAGAGTTAACATTGTTATTTATATTTTGACATTTAACAAGTGCATTATACTGACATCTAAGTTGAAATAAATGATTTTGAATTTGAATTTGAATACAGCTCAATTGTATACATTTTTATAGGAAGGCTTGAAAATATACGCATACAAAATATACATCTTCTACGTGTTTGGTACAAATAGGCATGTTTACAATATTTAAATACTATACAAAAGTCTCTCCCGATCCGGTTTCAACTGGAATGAACGAGAAAAAACCGGATTCAACCGAAGTAAATTGGTTTCCCTCAATAAGTTTCGAGTCCCCTGACAATGAGAATTATTTCTTGCGCCTATCTTGTTATTTCAATTTTGTGCCAATTTATTCTTTTTTTTTATCTTTTCTTTCCGTCGACCCAAATTATTGGAATGACGAATATTGTAATGAAGTTTCGACTGGGCCGCGTCGAATTGGTTTCTATGTTTGGAATTATCTGACGTAATTTGTTTTTGTCTCGATCTCATTTTTATATTTGCCCATGAATAATAGATTGGTAATTTAAATAAATGTTTTTTACCCATTTATTATTTTAATGATTAAAATACCCATACAATTCAAGCACGCACTGGTAAAGTAGATATCTAAAGTTATTTAGTTTGCAGCAAAATTAACGCGGCATGGCACTACATGACAAAATCCAAGTAACCTCTAAAAATACTAATCAAATTAGTCGACGAATAAAATTTCTGTGTATTGTAACACCAGTATATTCGCGTATTTTAATAATAACAATACCACATCACTGTGTACTCCACTGATATCTACTGTTGAAGAGCAAAGTAATAAAAATTAAGCCCGCAAAATTATTCTATAATCTGCGCAATTACTGGTGGGAGGACCTCTTGTGAGTCCGTATGGGTAGGTACCACCACCCTGCCTATTTCTGCCGTGAAGCAGTAATGCGTTTAGCTTTGAAGGGTGGAGCAGCCGTTGTAACTATACTGAGGGCATAAACTTCATATCTCAAGGTGGGTGGCGGCATTTACGTTGTAGATTTCTATGGGCCCCGGTAGCCACTTAACACCTGGTGGGCTGTGAGCTAATCCATCCATTTATGCAATAAGAAAAAAAATACAATGCACAATAAAAAAGGGGGTTTTTGGTTGGTACTTCTGTAGCAGATTAACGACATATTTGGTGAAATATTTATCAGCTGTAAATTGGTATAGTAATAGAACGGTGACTATTTTCTTTTAATTTCAAATTCAAAGCGGTTAAAATCACAGAGTTCTCTCTCCTTGGAATGCAAATTTAACTAAACAACATTGCTCCTTAAAGCAATCTTGTACACAATGTAATAATACACAATGTTTACTGCAAATAACATTCTCATATTGTACATAAAAGTATACATTAAGACGCTTTATATAAAATACCAACCCTACTAATGAGCGTAGTTTAAAAAAAATACCCACGCACATTTTTACGAGATTACATTTCTCGGATGCCAAGATTCCACCAAGGGGATTCAAATGAAGCTGGGAGAGCCAATGTTTAGTCCGGGATTATCTCTATAAGTGCTGTTATGAAGCACGGAACCGGTTTAATTCGGATACAAGTTTAGTACTGGTTATTTGCTTATCTATGAAATTTCTTGTTTGTTCTAGCGATTGTTTGTCAAACGGATTTGTTTATCTGCACATCCGGCACAATGCTGGCTGTTATTTAAAAAAAATCGGTTGTCTGTAAAGTCGGTTTACTGACGATAGTTTAACGTGACAACGTCATAAAAAATACTGATGGAATGGTTTGATAGATTGAGGTAAATGGAAATCACTATTGAATTGATCAAGTTTTTATAATTGATCAAGTATTTGTAAGCATAAATACAATTACGTCATTATTTTTTTTACAATGTACATAACTTTTTTACAAGTATGAATGTGTTTTGAATTGTATTATTGTATAGCAGCTGTCCACGCGGTTGCATCGCCTCAGAGCGAGGTAACACCTCATGAGTCATGTTTTTTCGTGCGTGCAGCCGGCTCCATCGAATTATAAGACGTTGTCACGTCAAAATATCCTATCCAGAAAAATAATGTTCTTTCTTACTAAATGTATTTAACGATGGGCGTTATTTCTCTAGAATGTTAAATCTCAATAGCAAGTCGACAGCCTCTTGTGAGAGACTTCTCAAGTTCTCTAGTCGTAAACCTGATGTAGTACTTGACGTGGTCTAAGATCTAGACTTTTATGCGTAACTCATGTTTCATTACTTTAAAGTGGTAAACGAACAGGCAAGTATAAACTTCACAGCAACAAGCCGACAGCCTAGACGTGGAAAAATTATCAATGCTACTCATGAATATCGACAGTGACTCCGGTCACCGTCCTCGTCGAACCCGTCGCTTGCGACGAAGGGCTCGACGAGCGAATTAACCCATAGACACAACCCACTGAGTTTCTCGCCGGATCTTCTCAGTGGGTCGCGTTTCCGATCCGGTGGTGGATTCTGCGAAGCACTGCTCTTGCTAGGGTCAGTGTTAGTAACATTCCGGTTTGAGCCTCGTGAGCTCACCTACACACGTTAGGGTGAAGCTGAAATAGCTTCTCATGGCTATCAGTATGGGTAGGAAAAAAAAAGACAGTGCCCAGTGACAGTGACAAGTACACAGCCAGACCACTGAACTGGTAGTATGTCCTATACTAGGAGTATGTCCACCCTTGTTTGCTATGAAAACAGCGAGGACTTCAATTGACGCAGCGCAGAAAAATGATACCCAGAAAGTTCATTGTGAGCGCTCTAGTTTTAAGCGTAATTGAAAAACTCCCTCCAAAAATTAGAGTGGTGGAACTTCACGTTCCTTACATACGTGTTGGTAAGCTGGTGGAGGATGTTGTGAGATCACGTAGTGAGTGTTGTCATGCACGTTTGGGCTTTGAAGATTAAGAATGTTTTTTTAAATAAGTTGGATTTTGACCGAACTTTTCAAGATAGAGAGCGGCATTTGCAATTTTCCAAATTTTGACTCCAATAATTATTCAAGTCACACTATGCAGCTAAAAAGCACAAAAAAATGATCAATTTCTGTACTACTTCTGCCACCAGTTATGCCAAAGATGCTTACCAATTACGATAGGAATCGAGCCTCGTCTTGCTTGCTGTCAAAAATACTTGCTAATACCGAAATTCCGGAAAATCTTCTACTTTGGCCCAAACGACATTCTCCGTGCTCTCAAGTACAGGTACACAAATCCTCTAGACACGGTACAAAGGCTATCTCAAACCGCGTGCACGGACTTATCTTGAACTACTTACTTTACTATTATGCGCAACACCGCATGTGAGGAACTATGGCATTTTGTAAAGTAATTCCTTGGCAAATCTGGACCAAGTTTTGTAAGGCGGAAGGATCTTCTATAATATTTTACAAAAATGTTCATATGGACACTATACGTACTTTAAGTACAGGAAAATTCGATTAGTTTGAACTTAGAAGATACTAAGGCACAAACTTTTGAATATTTCGATATGGATTTAGTTGCGTAAATGGGTGTTGTTATTTGAGTTTAATTAAGATTGATTTGTAAATTAAAATTAAAATGAAGTTACATACACTCGTTGACAGCCATCTAGCCATTATCTCTTAGTTCTTCTGCAAAAAATCAGCATAAAACTAGGCCATTTATTTGGAAGCTGTGTTTCAAGCATTCATATTAAATTCATCAGAACACACAAACACACACATTGAAAGGGAAGCACCGTAGGCTCGCAAGAACACTATAAAAATCACCATTATATCCCCCAGGACGCACGTGGCCATATAAAATATTAAAAAACGTAGTAGGAAAACCTCATTAATACCTGAGTAACTCACGAACGAAGCCTGTTGTGGGTTTTTGATTACACGATACAGACTACAAGGTATTTTGAATTATTGAATACTTTAAGGTATTTTTTATTCCATTCCAAAGGGTTCGACTATTTGTCTTCTGAAAACATGTTGGAATACATTCGAACCATACGCTCCGGACTCATTTCCTAAAGAGACCGTTCCCTAGTATTTCTGCGGAGATCGACTTAAATTTTTATTTTTCAAAATTTCTCAGTGCTACTTAACTAAGGTGCTAACAATTACTGTATCGTCCAACATACGTCGTTATTCTTACATAGAACTGAGAGAAATCGTGGATTACACATTGAGTGCTACTGCATGTTTCCCGGAATCGTTACAGGAAATTTTGTAAATAAAAAAATAGTCTCGTTCTTCGCTACCGTTGAAATAGTGTTCGTTCTTACTACGAGGAATAGTGCTTCTTGAAACAAGATTTAAAAGGTCTCTTAAAGATAACCGCGCTCCGTCAAGTGGGCTGTCTACAACTCTCGAAGGCAGTAAAAATATAAAAACATATTCACATACGTTTTAAAAACTGTAAATAAAATGGTTGCTTTTGTATTTTATTAAATTACTTTAGCGCAATTGTTCAAAATAGGTATATCAGAATTAATTTCATACTTGTTTAGCATACTTCAAGAACGCAATGTATCCTAGACGCTGGCTAAATCCTGGCGGTTTGAAATTATCATTTGAAACCTATATCTTGATTGAAGGTTTTTTCTGGATCGTGGTTACACCCATGTTGAGGTATAAAAGACTTCTCCAAATCCGATGGACTAATAATGTCTGCCTTGACACCACTTGTCGAGCCCAGAAAAAAAAAGGATTTAAAAAAAACCTTCCATTTAAGTTTCAGCTATTCTGCTCTGACGAAACCCTTTTCTCTGATAAAAAACTAGAGAAACATTCTCGAACCATTTTCAGAAGTCAAATGTTGAAGATCATGATCATTATAGATGATGGTTACATTGAAAATATAAGCCAACAAGTTTCGTAATCTACATAAGCTGTTTTATCTCCCCCTACCATTGCTTCAGGCTTTCCTCATAAATTTGTAATACGTGCGAATTCGTATGTTGAAAATGAGGGTAACTCTGTATGTTTGTGCTTAAAAAAATGATAGGGCCCATTTGAATTGAACTCATGCATTTATATTTTGCGCAAACGTGAATTTCTCAAGGGGTTTGTGTTGATCTAATCTCATTTTACTTCTAGATTTTGGGTTAAAGGTCTTACGGCCTGTGTTTCTATGAAAGAAGAGGTGATGAGAAAAGTAAGCAGTGGCTTGGCAGAAAAAAGGCACCATCCGGCTTTGAAATGGACTGTCCTCAACAGTGTTCTTTAAGGGCTATAACCGGCCCTGCTTCAAATGAGGTTTAGGGAAAGCCTTCAGGCACAGGCAGCGTTGTGGGCCTGCCGTTGCTGAGGTCAGTGACATCTAATTGTTTTGTGGACCACATCGTCGTCTGACTAAAAAAATAAAAATAAATGTTGCTGTCTATATTGATACGTATAAAACAACTTTATTAAGTGTTTAAAATAATAAAATAAGGTCAAGCAACCGTTTTATTTTCGTTCATACCTCAATATTAAAACTACTTAAATAATATCGTTATTTTAGGTGGAATAAAATTAAGATTATCAATACAAACGATTCGACGAAGGAAGCTCAGGAAAACAGAATTTGTATCAGCAATAAGCAGCTCTCAAGAGCGGCTGGCAAAACAGCGGTAAGGTAAAAGCGGTAGGGTCATAGAATCAGCGGGTTTTAAGCTTGAACATGTTTTCCTTAATTTACACATTTTTCTTGGAATCGATGTATGAATAAACTACCCATAGATATCATGACTGAACCATTAATATTAACGACAAATACTAAATTTGTAGTTGTAGCTTTGTTCAGATGGTTTTATAATCATAATCTGCCCCGCCATGCCGAAGACATGAGATGCAAGCCTCGCTATCTCGAGCGGGGCTTAGTTCCCTTCATGGATCCATTGCAGTTGCAATGCAGAGTGTTATTTCTCTTGGCGGGTACTCATCACGGGTTGGTATCGCCACTCTGTCTGAAAGCCGCTTAAATCACAGTAGGTTAAAGTTTGTCAGCTTACAAATTTCTGTGAGTCAATATTTAAAAAAAAATCTTGCAAACTTTATTTTCACTGTGAAAAATACTAAGAAAGTAAATGTATAATACCAAGCAGTAAACCTCTTCATAGTCTTCTTATTTGAATATTATGATTAGTATTAGTAGAGCATTATCATATATCTTTAAACGAGCAATTTTTGTATATAAATATATATATAATCTGAATCTCGGAATCGGCTCCAACGATTTTTATAAAATTTAGTATGCAGGGGATTTCGAGGGCGATAAATCGATCTAGCTACGATTTATTTTCAGAAAATGTTGTTTTATTCGTGGTTTCGATAATAAACTTTAATAATATTATGAAATAATCATATTTTTTTATTATTCTGTCGGTAAGATCGAAAAACATTATTCATATTTCATCATTTTATCAATATGTAATTCGTATTTAAATAGAATTTCTAAAATACACAATTTATCAAAAAAAAAATAAAAAAAGAGCAAAGGTCATCCAGGTACTGTAGATAAATATTAACGACACTATAAAATTGTTTCATCATATGAAGAGTAAGCATATAACAAAAACGCTAGTTCTATAGCCCCGCGTTCGCTTTAGATCGTTTTTGTTTACTTTCAATGTGCTTCGTGAATAAAACCAGCGTCAGTTAGTACATAGCCCCTAATAGCATTTATATACTGTCAACACTGATGGTGACGCGCGTAAGTGAGTTTACCAACTGCGAAGACTGCCATGCTATGTGTTTGTTTCGTGAAGCCATCATGCTTTTCGGGTAGAAGGACACGGTGACCATTATTCCGATGTAAGTCTTATCTAGTATCTCAAACTGCTTACTCATAATGTTAATATCGTAACTATCATCAGATCAGGTTTTTTTTTCTATCTAAGCTGAGAGCCTTGAGAGGCTATTTCAGCCTAACATTAAGTAGTAGGTGAGCTCGCGGGGCTAAAACCTGACGACGTTGCTAGCACTGGTCTTAGCAAGAGCCGCGCTTTGCAGAATCTACCACTGGATCGGAAGCGCGACGCACTGAGAAGATCCGCCGAGAAACTCACTGGGCTGTGTCTGAGGGTTCATTTACCTACCAATTTAATGATGACCGGTGCTTGAGGTACCTAAAAGCACCGTTAGTGGATCGGGAGGTACCGAAATGACGTGTTTGGGGCGACGTCGACTGCTTTCCATTCTGTCCGCAGGATCGGAAATGTAGTTACCGGCGGCCACGATGAGAGGGATCTCGTGTCGTCCCGCTTTATCGAAGCGGAATCATCAGGAGAGTGGCGAGATACGGAGGATGGTACTTTTTTGTATCGGTTTCGTAACGGGTGACAAAAGCACGCCAACAAGCGCTTGGCTACGTGAAAACTTTGGGACAGGTTCTTGGGGTAAAACGGGTGTACTTGGGACAGTCAATAGACGACGGCCCCCCAAGTACCGTGGAGGAAGATCTGCTGAATATCCAGGCTGCCAAATGGCAAGAAACAGCGCAGAATCATAAGGAATGGCGTCCCTTGATATTGGAGGTCAAGATCCATTTGGATCCAGTTTGCGCCAAGGCACTGGCACTTACTGGTGGTAGGACGTCTTGTGAGTCCGCGCGGGTAGGTACCACCACCCTGCCTATTTTTGCCGTGAAGCAGTAATGCGTTTCGGTTTGAAGGGTGAGACCTTAGAACTTATATCTCAAGGTGGGTGGCGCATTTACGTCGTAGATGTCTATGGGCTCCAGTAATCACTTAGCACCAGGCGGGCTGTAAGTTCGTCCACCCACCTAAGCTATAAAAAAAGGGCAGTTAGCTAGTTAGCTTTACAGCTCTGACATGAATGTGGTAGTGGCATGATGGTTCTGGTATCTCCGATTTCCACCAACAGATGCCGATAAAAACATTCCTGAAATCTACAAGCATCTCAAAGAATCTACCGCCACGTGTTTATTGGACAAGGTTTTAGGTATGATGTGTATTACATGAGTAGTGTGTAGCTATGTGATGGAATTGGGTCGATAGGATCATTACATTATATTGAGCTTCATACGGAACCCGTTATGCGATTACGTTTCGCACCTGACTGGATTTCCTGAGTTTGTGTATAAAAGACGGGTCTTAGTACTTTACCAGAATTTTTGTTGGCGTATGTTTCTATTTTACGAGAAAGGCACTCATAGTTAAATCAATGAAAGTTCCCATTTTGAGTCGTGATTATGTTAAGATTATTCATTCTCTTTTGATTGTTCATTCTTGTTGGAGATTCCTCATCATTATTAGCCTATATGCTTGACATGGGCCTCTCTAATTGCTCGCCACTGATCACGATCCTCGGTTTCTCTCATTCTGCTCATCACTCCATCGAGCTTGAGGGGTCCTGCACTGGAGATTCACTTGGCTTATTTGCTGAGGGGAACATTAACATTTACTGTCGCCACCTACCCTTAAACAGGAAATCAACCTTGATTAGAACGTAAAACGGTAGTATGCTGGATGTGAGTGCATGAGGCTTTCGACTTATCCAACTACGGCCACATTCTTATTGAAAATTTAAATTCACCTACATTAATTTCGTATATAACAAACATGATTAATTATGACACACGCGTGACCTTGTGACATTGCAAGAATTTAATAAAACAAAAAAAAATGCATACTCGATCTGAGAATATTCCTCAGACGTTTCTAAAGTCGACGAGGAGAAATTTTAATTTTTAAAGAGCTCCTACAAAAGCCATTATTTTTTCATATCTCACTCCCCTTTTCACATAAGCTAATTACGTCGACCAAATATTTACTAATTATACGATTGAATTGGGTTCCGTTCGCTGACGTTTCCCCTCATTCATAAATATAATATCAGGAAAAATAATAAACCATTAAGGTTTAAGAAAAAAAATGCTATACATTTACTGGTGGTAGGACCTCTTGTGAGTCCGCTCGGGTGGGTACCACCACCCTGCCTATTTCTGCCGTGAAGCAGTAATGCGTTTCGGTTTGAAGGGCGGGGCAGCCGTTGTAACTATACTTGAGACCTTAGAACTTATATCTCGAGGTGGGTGGCGCATTTACGTTGTGGATGTCTATGGGCTCCAGTAACCACTTAACACCAGGTGGGCTGTGAGCTCGTCCACCCATCTAAGCAATAAATAAATAAAAACATAATTCAGACCCCTTAAGCTTTCCGAAATTCTTTTGTTTCTTTGAGCAAACGAGTTTAGTTTCGACGTATGTGCTCGCGAAAACAACTCAAACAGTATTTTTAGCGTGTGACGAAGTTTTGTGCGCCATCGCGGCATACAATAATTTCATTACGAAAATTGTATACCCAGGTTTGCAGCTGTATGTATTTTATTTTTATTTATTTATTTATTTGGGAAACAAACAGTACAATCCAAACATATAATATTTAAAAAAAATATAGCTAAAACAATAACCAAATATATTTCCACAATCAAAATCACATATAAGTAGAAAGTGAACAAAAAGAGAAATTTAGAAATTTAAATTACAAAAAAACAAAAGCAACACAATACGCACATATTATTTTATACATTAACTTACACAGATAACTATAATACTTATCGGGCTAAATCACCTTATAAATATTTTAAAATAGCTTTTCTATATGCTACAAATAACAAGCAAAAGATGTCAGCATTAGAGAACTTAGCATCATACAACCTAATGTATATATGTAAGAATTATTAATATACTAGCTTTCCGCCCACACCTTCGGTCGCGCAGATTACACATTATTTTGCCTGGGCGGAGCCCCTGCCTGGCACTGGAATGTAAGGTAGCCCATTTTATTTTCCAAATCCTAAAACTATTTCATTTTATTTTCCGATTTTCGTCAAAGTCGTTTCAGAGTCTTGACCGTGAAAACGTCACAAATAGAAACATTAAAAAATATTTAATGAGTATGACTGTCTTACAATATCCGATTTTAATGAAATATTCCATTATACTATATATTTAGCTCCAATCAATAATATCTGTTTAACTGTACACGTAACTATTACGGAGGTGTGCATAAACAAAAAAACCGACAGACAGAAAATTATTTAAATGCTGGATTATGTTCAATTATTCTGTAGTAACAACCTATTACTTTTTATTATTTTTCATCAATACTATTTATGTTCAATTATTGATGATATCTCAACAAATAAATAGATTTCACGAATCTTGAGTTAGAAAGTAATTAAATCACGCCAAAGATGTATAACTTCCTACGTGTGTATTTAATACAAGTTATTTTTTTTATTGGTGGCCCGGTAGAGAGTCTGAGTTATAAAATACAATTCAGATTTTTTATTTTATTTTATTCTTGGATGTGTGGACGAGTTCACACCCACCTGCTGTTAAGTTCCTTCACCGTGGAACTCAAACGTGAACATTTGTTAAGTACGTTTTTCATTAGAAAAATTGGTAACCGCCTGAGATTCGAATACCGGTGCATCGCTAGATACGTATGCACCGGACGTGTGGTGACATTCCCATGGCGATTAATATCTATGGGCTCAAACCCATTCGTTTGAGATCAAAATACCACTAACTAACACAAAAGAAAAATATGAGTAATTACATTAAAATACAACAAAAACATACGAAATCCCTCATACATAATAATCAACGGTACATTAATTAAGTTATTTATGATAAATTAATTGGACCCATCCATCTTCATTTGCCCGTTTCGTGTCGAGCCTCTATTGAACGATTCTCCGAGGAATAATGTTTACAAGAAATATGTTTTTGTTCCTTATATTCCAATGAAAGGTTTGTAAACAGACAAGCAAATAACTAATTATGATTTAGATATTTTTTTTTGATTGGAGAACCTAAACACAAGTTTATATTAACGGCCATATTAAATGTATACTCAAATTTCTGTATGAATTTTATTCGTTTCATTATGTTTTTGGAGTTTACTCCTTTAGAATCGATTTACATATATAGGCCCGGGGTATGAAAATTATGGGGACCAAAATCGTACTAGCATGTCACACGAAATGCGTTATGCGCCTGATTGCGCATGTCACACGAAATGCGTTATCGCAGGTGACGCCGGGCTGCTGCGCCGGCAGTCCGCCACAAAGCCTCGTACTGATCGCGCGTTTCTCTCATTATTGTATTTTCATATATTTGTTAGTCGTTTGTTTTGTGTCTCGTTAATTTGTTAATAATCTGTAGTGTATCGTGTTGTCGTAATATAGAACTATTTCTCGTATTGTTTCGTTTAATTTTTTATATCCAGTAAACTCCAGTCGTGCGTCGGAGCGGACACACACACTTTTTTATTTTTTATTTTTTTTTATTGCCTTTATAGGCAGACTAGCATACGGCCCACCTGATGGTGAGTGGTTACCGTCGCCCATGGACTTCAGCAATGCCAGGGGCAGAGCCAAGCCGCTGCCTACCTGTTATAACAGTGGTTGTTGCATCATGGATTAGACTCTTGGTATTTATATCGAGTGATGAGCTAAGATTCAAATCACGCAGGCAGGGAATGATTTTTGTGAGGAAATAGTTGACACGCGTTGACAAACTTCTTCTACGATGAAAGAAAAAACTGCAGAGAGAAAATGAAACTAAAACTGCTTAATAGCTGGTGGTAGGATAGCGTACCATAAGCCCGCAATGGTGGGCACCATCGTCTTAACCATTTCTATCGCTAAGTAAAACATGGTACAGTAGTAAAACTTATTACTGGAGTACTACTTATTTGGATATAAATGGAGACTACAAGGCAAACGGTAGATAGCGGCTTGGCACTGCCCCTGGCCTTACTGAGATCCATGAGTGACTGGAACCACTCACCATCAGGTCGTTTTTTTTTTTGTTTTTTTTTTATTGCTTATATGGGTGAACGAGCTCACCTGGTGTTAAGTGGTGACTGGAGCTCATAGACATCTACAACGTAAATGCGCCTCTCACCCGAGGTATAAGTTCTAAGGTCTCAAGTATAATTACAACAGCTGCCCCTCCCTTTAAACCGAAACGCATTACTGCTTCACGGCAGAAATAGGCGGGGCGGTGGTACTTTACGCTGGTAGGGACTTTTTATTTAACGTTGGATATTTATGTTATGTTCATTGATTTACCACCACTTTATCACACTTTAACTGCTACTATTATACTATTTATTGTTTAATTAAAATACAGACGTCGAAATGAACCGTGGCGCAGTCCGCGAACTACCAACTTTTTATTTTATTTTTATTACGTTTTTCACGTTCTGATGTATATTGCCCCTAATATGTTAACATCAGATATCAGATTGACCTTGAACTAATTTACCGATCTTTAAAACAAATTTGTTTGCTGTTAAGTTACTTTTTAAGAAGCCCTTTCATAATAATTAATTTGAAGTCGTCGTGGCCTAACGGATAAGACGTCCAATGCATTCGTGTTGAAGCGATGCACCGGTGTTCGAATCCGGCAAGCGGGTACCAAGTTGTCTAATGAAATACGTACTTAACAAATGTTCACGATTGACTTCCACGGTGAAGAAATAACATCGTGTAATAAAACTGAAACCCGCAAAATTATAATTTGCGTAATTACTGGTGGTAGGACCTCTTGTGAGTCCGCGCGGGTAGGTATAATACCACCACCCTGCCTATTTCTACCGTGAAGCAGTAATGCGTTTCGGTTTGAAGGGTGGGGTAGCCGTTGTACTTAGAACTTATATCTCAAGATGGGTGGCGCATTTACGTTGTAGATGTCGGTGGGCTTCAGTAACCACTTAACACCAGGTTGGCTGTGAGCCCGTCCAACCAACTAAGCAATAAAATAAAATAAAAGTAGATCTTATCTCATTTTTAAACTCGTGAAACCTTAAAAACGTAAGAAGTTAGAAATTAAACAAAACAAACTCTTTAAACGTATCAACTTTTAAACAGCATCCCTTTTAAAGTCCAATATCAACAAGAAAATAGAGGGTTTTGTATCTCAAAGACATCCCCCGCGGCCGAGCGCAAACATTTTAAACGCATCACGATGGTTCCCCCATAAGGTAGACAGGGACACTGTAAAAATATGTTAAGGGGCTTCTTGTACATGCAATTTATATGCAAAACTGGGGTGGTTTTGTTTGTAATTTTAAGTTATTATCATTTACAATTTATTTATTTGAAAGATTAATCTTTAAAAACAATAAAGTCAATAACACTATTGAAAAAATATGTTGCATCGGTTGGTTGTATTTCTTCTTCCTTGCTTCACTTTCCTCAATAATGAGAGGTCGTGACCACCTCCTCGCAACAAAATCTTATTGTACGTAGATCACTCTACGCCATTTGTTCCTATCTGCCGCCGAGCATTGTGGACTGTGAGAGAGAGAGAGAGAGAGAAAAGAGAATACACTTTATTGCACACCAAAACACATTTGTACAATAGGTGGTTTTATCGCTAAAAGCAATCTCTTCCAGACAACCGTTTAATTAAAGAAATCTGGAAAATATAAAAAAACTGTGTTGCTTAGAGTAGTGCGGATCTGCTCCGTTCAACGTGTCGGGAACAGTCCCGAGAAAGAGAGAGAGGTAGAGATCTCGTGGTCTTTTTCTGTCCACTTTGCCAGTAACCATTAGCTTCTCCAAGTTGCCGTTGGCTGTGTCTACAACCCTATTTTTTTACAGAAAACTAAAAGATCTGATCACCACGTTCTCCATGGTCCTTAATCCAACTTATCGCTATCCGATCATGCACCAACACAATCATCCAAATAATGGTAGTTAAAGGAAATTACCGCATGGTGGTAGTCTGCTGGGCTAAGTCTAAAGATTTTATTAATTTATCCTTTTCTGACTTTACGAGTCCACCATCCAGCAACATACCTTGAAGCGAAGATCGATGTATTATAGCAATTTCCAATTTCAAACTTATTGGTGACAATAGTCCTATCCCTAATAATCAATAGATCGATCCCAGTAAAGCGTAATATAATTATAGTCAAAAACCAGTTGAGGTATTGGCAATTGGGTGCATCGGATTTAATAACAACATTTTTCAGGGTAAGCTGTTGTGACTATTCGACCTACGGTCGCCTAGCAGAATGTTCTACTACAAGTAATAAAGCAAATTTACTGCTGGTTTGTTTTTGTTCACACGATGTTATTACCTTCATCATAGTAAATATTAGTTTTTCAGAACTTATTAGTTAGGAGTGTCTTTTAATTTGGGAACATCGATGGCTGACATGAAATTAATTTTCGCGGAAAGAAACATGCACTAATCTCTATGCAAATATGTATGCTATCATCATAGATGTCATTACAACGTCAATATTTACCAATAATAACTTAGCGACTAATTAAATTGCAAAAGTAATAGTAAACAATAAAATAAAGGGAGATTATGCTATTACATGGAAACTAAAAAAATACTATTTTTTTCCAAATGACACACCCTGTATAATTGTTCATATTCTTCAAGATGGCCGTCAAAATCTTAAAATCGTCGACAGATGCCATCCCCTTATTCAAATAAAATTTACCCTCACAATATTAGATGCAATTTTATGCAACGAACTGAATGCCCGTCATGAAAACTGACGTAAAATAAACATAACTTTGAACAGCGGCGGGAATTGGTAACCGGAATGATAATAATATTTATTATTCTTAGACCAAGCATATCGTGGTTTTGGGATATTACGCACTCCCTCATTTCTTTTTGTAGTCGATTAGAAATAGCTCACAGTATACTACAAACTCGAGTAATTTTGGGAGGTTACATTATGAAATAATTCTTTTTAGAATTAAAAAAATCAATTATGGAATATTTCCATTGTGGAATATTTAGTGATTAAATTAGGTCTGTAACTCTTTGAAGCCTGCCTCTTAGTCTGTAGCCAGTAGCACGAGCTGACAATATAGCCGACTGCCAATTTAATGTAAAATTATCTTTGAATATTCCTTTAAGTCGTAAATCTATGAATTAAATTTTTATTAATACTATTTAAATTGAATTTTGCTGTATGTTCATTTCATTTTAGTGATATATTATAATTTATTTATTTATTTTGACTGCTTGTAAAGCTATGTTAATCAGACTTTTTTGTGCATTCACTAATACAGAGTTCTGACGGCATTTCTTTGTGAAGGCCGGCCACAAACTAATTATATCAATATCGTTTATATCAGTACAAAAATCGTAGAAATCGTGTCGTAAGATGTAAACAGATTCTGGCTTACAACGACGCCTATTCAGCGGTAATAGAGCAAGTCAGTTTATTAAATTACATAAATAAAATTTATAATGTCTGCTTGTTGTATTCTGTCGTATTGAGATGAAAATGTCAATATTATTGAACAGCATGTTGAGAGGGTTTTGGTAATGGACGGTCAATCATTTTATTAAGCCGATAAAAGAGTGATAGCATCTAAAACTCGTCTAATCGGCCTGAGAGGGCTTCTGGTTGTCGAATTTTTTACTTTTAAACCAACTATTTTGACAAAAAGGCCTCACTATTTTAATAACATTCAGTACTCTTTTTATACTTTTTTCTATTTAATGTATCGCACTGTTTTTTTTTGTGTACAATAAAGAATACTTTCTCTCTCTCTTTTTTAGGAAAATGCTTACGCCAGGACTATTCAAAGTATGTAGACCGTACGACTGGCAGTGATTAAATAGATTTTGGGATATCCTTCTTGCTGATGTCTGAAAAAAAAAAATTGGAACAACTTACCAGAATAAAACCATTTTTGTTTATTTGTTTATTAATTGACCATATATAGACAATCTAAATCGTATCGTACGCTCTAAAGATCATTTCAAAGAGCGTCGCGTCGTACAGCTGACAGCGAGATAGAATATCGAATTAGAGAGGGCTCAGTCTAGAGAGAGAGAGCGAATTCCTTATTATACAATTTGTATCTTCACATTTAAAGTTTTTTTAGCTCTTCATTTATCGTTCACTATTAAATTTTAATGTTGTTTTTTTTTGCTTTTATGGATGGACGAGCTTACAGCCCACCTGGTGTTAAGTGGTTACTGAAGCCCATAGACATCTACAACGTAAATGTGTTGTTGACTGTGCCTATGTAAATTGATTGCGAATATGGCTAATGTGGATCGATGGTGCTCACGCTGCCTACAGAATAGTACTGGCTTTAATAACAATTTGTTTTTTAAATATATTATTTCTCAAACAAATTGAATGAACGATCATTTGCCGAACCTTGTACCTAAAACAGTATATCCTATCTGGCGCCTTTTATGTAGCTATAATGGTTTACCTACAGTCATACCTTACTGTTTATATATACTTTATATAATAGATTAAATAAGTACTTGACGCATGCTCATCAATGACCTTCACGATGAAGTATTTAATTATATTACGTAATATGTAAAAACCAAACCCGCAAACTGTTGAATGAACCATTAGATGGCTGAGCCGGTATTCGCCCACTAACCTGGAACTGAACGGCCTCCGGGTCACCAATAGTCCTACCTTCCTAAAAAAAGTGAGTTGTAACTATACTGAGACCTTAGAACTTATGTCTCAAGATGGGTGGCGCATTTACGTTGTAGATGTCTATGAGTTCCAGTAACCACTTAACACCAAGTGGGCTGTGCGCTCGTCCCATCTATGCAATAAAAAATAAACAAAAAAGCCGGCCAATTTCTGGCGCAAAGTAGGTAGTCTAGTAGGAACCAATCTTGTGTGAAGGGCGCCCGTTATACAATTCAATTATAGCTTCGACCTCATATTACATTCTATAGCTTTGTTTCTATGATTGGGATCTGGAGCCTTAACTCTAATTGCAACAATAATATCATTAAAATTGTTACTTTTCTTATATGTCTTTTTCTGAGTACGTAAATAAAATAAAATATTTTTTTTTATCTTGGTAGGACTTGTAGTAACACTTTAAACTTATAAATACAGCCTTATAAACTTAAATATACCAAATATACAAGTAAACAAACATTAACGGCCAAGTATCATGTTCAAAACAACAACATTTCAAAATTCTGTGAAGCATTCCCATGACAGACATTAATTGTAATTAACGCTTCGCAATTAGTGCGTACAGCAAATGACAATGCACCCGTTTATGCTAAGAGATAGTTGAGATTTACCTTCCAGTATTTTCTGAGGCTTTTGCTAGTGTATATAATGAGTCGCTTAGTTCTGCCATACGGCGTGCTTCTCTCCCAATATCTAGGATTGTAAAAAGGGGTATGTGTGCAAAATTCCTTCCAACGCCATTTCGGAACTTGCCGCATCGACTGGTACATAGTCCGACTTTAATATAAACTTACATGACACGACCTTAATAAAAGCCACGCCATATTGAAATATAAACAGCTCTTATTCTCATAATCAGATTCATTTTTTGATTAACCTAGTTTTTCTTATTTCTGCTTTTACTGTATTTTCCAATTCAAATCAAAACGTACCAACCATAGAAGCAAAGTACGAATTGAATAAATGGAACAGATACCATCCAGCTAAGAATCGTCATCCGTCAAATCAGCATCCTTAAAAGAAGAACAAGGATTTTTTTTCTACTTTGTTGCAATTTTTCCAGTTCTATGAAGTCATGTACTTCTTTTAATAAATAGATAGTGTTATGGACAACAGAAGGTGAAAACATTTAGACATTCGGTTTAAGTCTTAGGTGCGTTAGAATAATACTCTGAACCCACAGCTAGATGCCTTATCACAATTATATAAAAAAAAAAAGTAAGGTAAAAGAAGTCCAAAACTTGATATTACTGCTACCACTACGGACTAATGATAGAATCTTAATATATCAACAGACTATTAGCACGAAAATGTTTTGTCATCAGTTCCTTCGTATTTTTAAACCAATTTCACACTCCCAGACTATCCTATTAGCAAAGATTTTGCTAAACGCATGTTTTCCCGGCATTAATACCCGGTTAATTTGGCACCCGGTTTTACATAATTTAACCGGGTGGTAGAACGCACGATTTCCGGTTCCACGAGCGTGATTAAATTTCATTTTATCAGTTTTATTTGAATGTTTACGAGGTTACATGTTTACGGATAACCGGATTTAAATTTTGTTATTGTTGTTTGGGATTTCGGTTAATTAATGTATATCGATATTTTTAAATAGATTTCATAAAATTTCATGTATCTGCCTGAAGAGCTTATTATTCGATATCTTTTTTTATTTACCTAGAATGAATGCCCATCTGATGGTAAGTGATCGTAGTTACGTAAAATATATATGAGCGACGAACCAGGGATCTCAATCGACGTCGCCCAAAACACGTCATTACGGATCCTCCCGATCCATGGACGGTGCTTTTAGGTACCACAAGCACCAGTCACCGTCCTCGTGGAACCCGTCGCTTGCGACGAAGGGTTCGACGAGTAAATTAACCCACAGACACAGCCCACTGAGTTTCTCGCTGGGTCTTCTCAGTGGGTCGCGTTTCGGATCCGGTGGTAGATTCTGCGAAGCACTGCTCTTGCTAGGGTCAGTGTTAGCATCACTCCGGTTTGAGCCTCGTGAACTCACCTGCTAGTTACGGTTACGCTGAAATAGCCTCTCAAGGCTATCTATCAGCTTAGGTAGGAAAAAAATAATGCAGTCAATTGATGCCCATTATTTACTGTGAAATCTGATGAAAGGCGCTTAAATCGTAAATATATAATTATATAATTTTAAGCAGTCACAGAATGCCAGAATGAAAATAAAACTGAAAATGTTATACGGATTTTTTTAATACAATATAATTCAATACTTTTACGAACATATCAAATATACATAATTATGGCTTCTGGAACTTAAAACAGCACGTTTTGGGAGTCTATTGTTATAGTATCAAACAATAGCACTGCATCCAGAGCGAGACAAGCGTGCACACTTCAAGACAAACTGTTTATAGTAATTTTATTAAAATCAGAAATACAGTTTTTCTATAATATTTCTATGTATTTCTCGTGTAGAAATGAATTAAATCATGTGACATCGAGTGCTGCACTCAGCCAAATGTTAATGCCATGCCATCTTACCCCTCATCGTGCTGTGACACTAATAAAGTAGGAGTTTTGCTATGAGACAATCTAGCTCGACAATTCTCCTCGTAGTGTTCTTTTGTAGACAGAATCAAAGAAATTCGATCTTAGATCCTGGAGCCTGGAGATCAGTAATACAGGTCTTTGAACCTAGTACAGACTTCAGCTCTTTCAAAGGCTTACAAAATAAATTATAAGGTTAATTTATTTCCATTTGAATTTGTATGTACCTTGTACCTTTAAGAGAGAAATAAATAAATTATTATTATATTATTATTATTATAGATTTTACGACTCGAAACAATTTTCATTACCAGAGTCACGAATCATGTGTGTCGAATTTTCAATTGAAGTTTATTATTCTATAATTAAAACAAGTCTCAATTTGTCTCTTGTTATGTGGCTCTCCAGATTTGGTCAGCAGTTGCCTTTCCAAAGAGATTAGGGACTAGGAGAATCATATGGTCCGATCTTTGGAATGAAAAATTGCAATATTTCAATTAAGCAATGTACGCTTCTAATGCTATCCGTATAAAATCAGTTAAAATAAGATTTTAATATATATGTAATCAATTTTACTGGTGATAGCGGTTTTCTGATCCGTTTGGGTATCACCATCCCACCTACTTTAATTGCGTGGTAGTGGGACAATCAAGCTTGGAGGGCAGGAAATCTGTAAAACAAAACATGAACTTCGATTTCATGTCTTGAATAGTTGTTTTCCAATATGAATTTAATACACCATTAAATTGACCTCAAGTGTATCGTCTAGTTGTATGAGAGCTCGTTTCACGGGCAATAACGCCGTGGCCCGTCCGCCGGCTCGCTCGCATGCAAACACCAGTTTTATGGATTAGATCAAATAACTTTGTATCGGCCATCGATTTGGTTATATTGAACTATTTTATTGGGAATATAAATAAATATTTGACATTAATAAGGAAATATATATAGTTCAAGATTCAGATTTACGATCTGTTATGAAAGCAATTGCAAAGTGAAATGCAAACAGCCTCCGTGTAGACTTAAAAAACTGTACATAAGAGAAAAGGTGGGAGGTGGGAGAGTTTTTTTTTTATTGCTTAGATGGGTGGACGAGCTCACAGGCCACCTGTTCTTAAGTGGTTACTGGAGCCCATAGACATCTACGACGTAAATGCGCCATCCACCTTGAGATATAAGTTCTAAAGTCTCAGTATAGTAACAACGGCTGCCCCACCCTTCAGACCGAAACGCATTACTGCTTCACAGCAGAAATAGGCGGGGTGGCGGTACCTACCCGCGCGGACTCCCAAGAGGTCCTACCACCAAAAAAATCTAATGGTTAGTGTTGAACTATTATTACATTTGTATGTATACTAACTATGTCGATATAAACGTGCTCAAAAAATGCCCCATCGCTGGTAATCATATTTTTATAGTTTTCGCGCTTAATATGTAGCCCGCTGTTTTCGCTTCATCGTGGAAGTTATTAGTGAACAAGACCACATATCTAGGAGCCTCAGTGATTAGGCCTTCACGCACTATTTTCGTAATCTAATAAAAGCTACAGTCTCCATAAAAGCCCACTACTTTGCGTGAGTGTAGGGAACTTATTATGTCCTAGGAAAGAGCACACGACGCGCCCCAGATGCGAGAGTCATGATCGTAAGCGGAATTACGAGGGAAGTCGGATAACGCGTCCTTGTCATTACACTGCCTATGTAGTATACATGGGGATTGAAGATAAAACAACATAGTCATGGCTCTAGTACAGTAGAGTGAACGGTTGTTTTTACGCTAATTAATGAAATTACTTTGGGTGAAGGTATTTTTTATTTTTGTGGCACTGTTGTGGCACGAGTTCATGGCACACCTGGTGGACAGTAGCTACCGGAAAAAAGGCGGGCTCAAAATTTTAGCTAAATCCAGGTCAAGTTTTAATAAAAAAATATCCTTTTTTATTGCTTAGATGGGTGGACGAACTCACAGCCCACCTGATGTTAAGTAGTTGCTGGAACTCAAATACATCTACAAAGTAAATGCGCCACCCACCTTGAGATATAAGTTCTCAGGTCTCAGTATAGTTACAACGGCCGCCCCACCCTTCAAACAGAAACGCATTACTGCTTCACGTCAGAAATAGGCGGGTTTGTGGTACCTACCTGTGCGGACTCACACACAAGATATCCTACCACCAGTAAGAGTCCTTACATATTGCGTATCATTGTATCTTATAACTCAAAGATAACAACTTGAAAATACTGGGCTGTGCCATTTTGTTGCTTAATAGGCAGACAAACATGTATCGGCCTAATATTAAGTGTGGCCACTGATGCTCGTGATCATAAAACAAGAAGTATATCTGAACCTCTGTCATCAACCGTCACAGTTACTGCCACCTGACATTAATTTATCAATCCATAGCTTAGGTAATGATATACGAGTTTTGCAAGCCCAAACCACTTAATATTGTTATTTCTGTCGCGAAATAATTATGAAGGTTTGGTAGGCAGCGGTTTGGCTCTGCCCCTGGCATTACTGAAGTCCATGGGCGACGGTAACCACCCACCATTAGGTGGGCCGTATGCTAGTCTGCCTACAAGGGCACTAAAAAATAATTCGACTGTTCTATTTCAAGAGGGCCTTGAGCTAATTCCTTTAGAAACAAAAACAAGGAAATTTTACGTGGACAAAAGAGTGCAAACGCTGGGAGACTAGTAGAGCTAGCGAACGCTTGCTTGAGAGCCGCTAGAAAATTAGAATATGATTTCACTCACCGGATACATTCTTGGAAATAAGCCAAGTACATGTGCTCAACGATAAGGTCGCAAAAATGGCTAATTGGAATTGGTCTACTGATGCTAATAAATGCTGCCCGCCCTAAGTTAGATCGAAGTTCTAATATCATAGGAACATAAAATCTTTTTAATCGAAGTTTTTTTTATTGCTTAGAGGGTTTGACGAGCTCACAGCCCACCTGGTGTTAAGTGGTTACTAGAGCCCATAGACATCTACGACGTAAATGCGCCACCGACCTTAAATATAACTGCTTCAATGTTAATATAGGTGGGACTTTATGGACTGCTGTACCAATTAGACAAAATAGTGTGGGCTTCATTTTATTACACAATTGCTTTATATTCGGTAAGTTCTAGGTATAGTGCTATGGCTGTAATAATATCGAGGATCTTGCGAGGGCTTACTTTGAGAAAGGTGCATCTGTTTTTTTAGTTGCTACACTGTTAAACGGCAGAATATTTTTCGCATAGCGGAAAAGAAATTCATCTCTCGTGCTGCCGCATTCATCATTTCGCATTATTTCGCGCGATGAATGTGAAATTATTGCTTTATATTCTGTTTTATCCGGTCCGCTATCTACAAGATGTTTGGCTTGCGAGTGTGCGATATACAGAAGAATAGCCTGAGTGTGAGAATGAAAGAGGTCTGATCAAAAATAGTTTTATTTCTATTTTATTTTTTACTAGCTGACCCCGCAGACTACGTAGTGCCTCAATCGATAAATATAAATACAAACAAACAAAAGGAATCCGTCTGACGGGGGATACATCAAAGGGAAAACAAAATTGTAATTTTTGTTTAATTCCGAGCATTTTCAACCTTTTCAACTTTCTCTGGACTTCCACAAATAATTCAAAACCAAAATTAGCCAAATCGGTCCAGCCGTTCTCGAGTTTTAACGAGACTAACGAACATCAATTCATTTTTATATATAAAGATATATTATTTTTAATTTTTTCTATTATATTATGTATTTGTTTTGGCAATGTAATTATAACCTAGTGTTCATATCACTCATGTCTACTATAATTCTTTAAATTATCACCATGTATTAACAGTATCACAGGTACGCACTTCTTGAATCTTTTAGCTCATCAACGAGGGTTAGCTGGAAGATAATGCAGGCATGACCGGGTTCTGACCCCGGACGGAGATCGGACGTCGGGTGTAAGAGTGCAGGGGAGTCGTTTAGTGGGTGGGCCCTAAAATCCTTGGGCCCGCGATCTGCTCTCAACACCTGCAGATCGTTGAGTCTCACATACCCCGCGCGCCCCTAGGCGCGGGGACCTCGTAGGAGGTTCGGCCCCCGGCCCGAGAAAAAAAAAAAAGGCATGGCGTTAAGTTCGCCATTGTACAATATTTTTGTGCAATAAAGAATTTTCATTCATTAATTCATATTATTATTTTATAGTTAAAAATACCGTCTTTTGGCCGTGTTTTTTGGGGGGGGCGGTGGGATTTCTGGTTGCTAAGAGGCATTTTCAGCTTCACCAGGATTGTCGGGAATAGAGGATCTATTAAATTAAGCCTCGTGTAGATGAGACTCAAGTGACTGAAAATTTAACGTGACTTAACGGAGTGGACGTAACTGAGAGGATTAGGTTAAGTTCTCAAACATGAACTTAAGTCTTACTTAAGCCAACTCGGCAAGTGTGTTGTGTGAACAAGATGTCAGCTGGTTGGCTCGACTTGCTTTCCGTAAGTGTGTATATAGCTTTATGTATTTAAGTAGTAGTTAGTAATGCAATTGAAGTTCGATCACATAATCCTGACTGCACATTTCATTTCCGCGACTTCCTTAACGCGTTCGGTTTTGATTCAGATAAGTAAGATCTTAAGAAGTGACCCCTTCATCCACGATATTCAATGTCAATGAATTGAATGTCAATGATCATAACCCAGCTGTTTTAAATTGGTTATCGGAGCTCATATATGTACATTACAACGTAAATGCTATAACCCATTGTAGATGTCTATGGCCTCCAGTAAACACTTAACACCAGGTGGGCTGTGAGCTCGTCCACCCATCTAAGCAATAAAAAAAAAAACCAAATTCGAAACAAGACGTCAATGTCACAGTTATATTGCATAGTTCTGGCATTATTTAAATCTTATACCTTTAAACAAGCAATTCTTGTATATATATTAATGTATATATAATCTGAATCTCGGAAACGGCTCTAACGATTTTCATAAAATTTAGTATACAGGGGATTTATTTTCAGAAAATGTTGTTTTATTCGTGTTTTCAATAATCAACTCTTCCCGACATCTATTGGCGAATAATAATAATACTATTTTTCTTAATTGAGGGCAACTAACCGCTTTAAAGACACAACAAGATGGCGTTATCAAAAAAAAAAACGAGCAAAACTCGGTCATCATCTAGTATGCATTATACGTAATAAATACATAAATATATTGTCAGTAGAATGTTTCTACTAACAACACTCATTACACAAGTTAAACCGAAACAATTAATTAGGCTGAGTTTACGAATTTGTTTAATGGACGCGCAAAATCATGTGAATATCCCAAATGTTGGTAAACAAAATGTCGGTTTAACATTAAAAACTTGCATCCGTATACGGTAAACGTATCATTCGTGGTATCTTATTATAAAAATGGTACCTTCCTGAGGAGATGAACATAGTCGCATCACTGGATACCACTAAGCCAAGTGTCATCCACATCATAGCGCAAATGTTTGACCCACGCCAATATCCTAAGGCAGATCTTTATGCAATAATCCATCTTTCTGCCCATACAGTTCCCACAACTGTAATCTAATAACAAAATCATATAATATAGACATTTTTCACAAAAGTCATTATGATTGATATTTTACGTAAAAAATTCAACAATTAAGACTTCCAGTTCGTATAATTTGATGTAATTATACATAATTTGGGCACATTGTCGTGGGAACAGCCCGGTGTTCCCAAATATATCTGATTTTCGAGTCAATTAATACAAGAACCTTTGATACATTCGAACCTCTATCTTGGAAGGGTCTTCGAAAACTGGTAAATTTAAGGAAAGACAATATAATCATGGTCTATGTTTGTGTAAGCGACGGCTTAATACGGATGTCTGCTTTAAATGGACACTGTTCGTTGAACGTTGTTTTAAGGATAATAAGTAAGTGAATTAATTAGTGTTGTATTGATTGTTTAATAAATCCACCATCTCTGGAGAATTATTTGGAAGCACATAGCAAATAATCTAGAAAAATTCAAGAAAGTAAATCACAACTTTTTTTTTTTCTGTTTTTGGTGTATCATAAGTACCCTATTTATGAATCTAAGTAGTAATAAGCTATACCTAAAGCCCAGTCACCGTCCTTTTCGAACCCGTCGCTTGCGACGAAGGGCTCGACGAGCGAATTAACCCATAGACACAGCCCACTGAGTTTCTCGCGCGATCTTCTCAGTGGGTCGCATTTCCGATCCGGTGGTAGATTCTGCGAAGCACTGCTCTAACTAGGGCCAGTGTTAGCAACACTTCCGGTTTGAGCCTCGTGAGCTCACCTACATATGTTAGGATGAAGCTGAAATAGCCTCTCAAGGCTATCAGCATAGGTACGATAAAAATAAAATAAAAGCTAACGCAGAAATATTATTTCATTGCTAGGTCATAATTAATATAATAATATCTTTTTTCATAGTTAATGAGCCGGCAATGGATTCGTAAACTCTTTGGGGGTGTATGATCACACGCACGATCATTCGAACCACAACTGGTGGAGGACTACCATGCGCATGCGAAGCCGTTGAGCCAAATTTCATCTAAATTTGATTTCCATTGCATCATTTCAGGAAACAATGGTTTTTTCATGAATTTTAGTATCAGTAATCACAACCCGTCTGGACCTATGATCACCCATAAAAAACATCCAGGTTGCCTATTTTTATGACGAAACTTTTTGACACATGGATTATTATTTAGAATATATAAATCGTTTTTTTTCCCTTGTAGGGTCTACCTATACGAGTATACGGCCCACCTAATGGTGAGTGGTTACCATCGCTCACGTCGCGTACGCCAGCAATGCCAAGGGTAGAGCCAAGCCGCTGCCTACCGCTTAAATAAATATGGTAGATGCTAACCGAACACACTTCATATAAAATGTGACATAAATAAATAATAGTTTAAAAAAACTTAAAAAATACGCTTTTATAGAAAATCCAACTAAAAAATTGAAAATAAATTGTAATAAATTTGAATTAAAAATAGTGTAAGAAAAAAATATTTTTTCATTGTAAAAAAAGCGTGGGGTGCTTTTCAGAATATTATCAAAAAAACCCTGTTTGTGCGCCGTGTCAGTTTAGTAGGAATGGAATCATATATTATTGGATTTCAGTACATAATATATAATTATTGAAATTGTATGTCGTACAAGGGGTAATTTTGTCGATACTTTACCTTCCTTCATAAATATTTAAACATGTGCCTCCTTAATTTCGGCTATTTTCTATAATGTCTTTGAATAAATTGACAGTGGATCGTGCACGGGTTGGTATTAGATACCCTTTTGTTAGTTCAACTATGTTTTAAAACACAGCTCAAATTGCGGTTGCAACTCTAATATCTCTACGCAATACCTAATTATTGAAGAGAGAGAAAATGCACACACTCGCATTGCTTAATTGTATTGATATCACCTTCTTTGTAAATTCACAAATCGATGCAATAAACAGTTTAGGAAACAGATTAAAATTCCGATAAAAAATTCCTCACGGTTAGAAAAGATTTAAAAGCTAAATTCTAAAATAGCAAATATACTGACTCTGCTTAGTTATCTCGCAAGGAAAGTTTGTATAAAGAACTAGCTTCAACTCCATTCCACTATTCTGAAAAGAAATAAGAATCCATCGATACAAAACTAACATTTTCCAGCACAACTTTCGAATTGAGATGTTTATTTATTTAATTCCACGTACCATAAATTAGGAATCTTTATATAAGAAATAAATAGTTTCTTGATGATCTAACATGAAAATACTGAAAGCGTTTTTATGCTCAGCCATGTGTTTGTCTTCCGTTTGAGGCACACATAAAAAAATCAGACCTTAACCAGACTTCAGAAAACCTTGGTAGAGAATATTCATGGTGTGGTATAGTAAAGTGTAATAATAAGTAGCTTGCGCGTTGTCTTTGCTGTGGTCAGATTAACTAAAGCTGAATGTACACGTGCTCGAAAATTCTTTCCGCGTTGGAATTCTTGTGCCGTGTTCACACTGCGCCTTTTGCAATGCGTCGTCGCAATGCGTATACTGGATTTAAACCGGACTTCGGTACTATAGATTGCGAATAAATTTGGTTCAGTGAAATAAACTCTGTGCTACTTGATTTAGAAATGTAATTGGATTAAAAGTTGGCTATACTTGATTTTTTTTAGAGACTAGTACTACTAAAGGTAGGATTTGGATTTAGCGCGTCTATTTTAAAAAAAATATGATAATATGGAGTGAAATGAAATGAAATAAAGAGGATTAATTTGAGATATTAATCAACTGGGGTAAAATTAAATGAAATGAGATGAAATTAAATAGGATGAAATATAATCTCAGTAAAATGGTGGCCATTTACTGGGATTTTTTGGAGGATCCCAAGAAGTTACGTCCAGCGGCTTTGTTTCATTTTCCCATATTTATGCACTTCCACAGATATTGAACAGTTAATAAAGCACCGTTATTACACATTTAAACCCGAAGAAACACTAAATAGACAAAATAAAACAAATACCACAACTTCACTCCTCGCGTTCCCGCCAAATTTAAAGTCTTAATTTAAGAGAAATACAAAATTGATGCGTTGCTCTTGGCGGCTGGATTTGAAAGAGAAAGAGTGTCATGGCGGACGTCGCTCATTGACATTTTGACGTTCAGAAACTAAACAGCTGTTAATATAAAGTGTTATGAAAATTGAACGTGAGACAAGCATACGATTTTCTTGTTTTTTTTATTTATTGCTTATATAGGTGGACGAGCTCATAGCCCATCTGGTGTTAAGTGGTTACTGGAGCCCACAGAAATCTACGACGTAAACGCGCCACCCGCCTTAAGATATAAGTTCTAAGGTCTGAAGTATAGTTACAGCGGCTGCCCCACCCTTCCAACCGAAACACATTATTGCTTCACGGCAGAAATAGGCGGCGTGATGGTACCTACCCGCGCGGACTCACAAGAGGTCCTACCACCAGTAATTACGCAAATTATAATTTTGCGGGTTTCATTTTTATTACGCGATGCTATTCCTTCACCGTGTAAGTCGATGGTGAACATTTGTTGAGTACATAAATATTTCATTACATGTGTTGGTTATTGAGGTGGTTCAGCAACAAAATCGAGGAAACAAAGAAAAAGGCGTATATTTTATCGAGAATTACAAATGAACAAAATTAAACAGCGCGTTGCGTCCGTTAGGCCGGTACACGTACGTGTCTTTCATTTGACCGTTAGGGGATCACAGAATATCCGGGAGTGGACCGGTATTGCCTCCGTCGAACAGCTGTTCCGGCTGGCTGCTGACAGAAAGGAATACAGAAAGCTAACGGCCAACCTTCAGGATTGAAGAGGCACTGGAAGAAGAAGAAAGGAGAAGGGATCACAGACAATACCAGACATTACGAACATAGACAATTTTATATTTTATTTGAGCGAGTCGCTAACAACATGTTCTGATGATATTAATACTATGCTACTGTTCCGCCATTAACTATGTCATCTCACACTCGACGTACCTTCATTATCGAGCATACGGTCCGAGATATTTACGTTCGTCCGCCGCCGGCCACTGGGCCGTGTGTGATTTAACATCGACCTGCGTTTTCGAGGTTCAATGAACACGCAGCTTTATAAATTAATGTCTATTGAGTGTTTGCAATTGAGGTCTATAATTCGGGTGATTAATTTTTATAGAGGTCGGGGCAGCTGAAGCGATTATCACTGGCTTGAGATGTGTTGTAGTTGATGTTATGATATATTTGGGCATTCTGGCTCACAGCCCATCTGATGATAGCTGGCTAGTAGAGTACATACATTATAGGATGTTCCAACTTGCAACGTGTTGTAGAAAACTCAATGATTTTAGTATAATGGCTGTCCTGAACTAAAGTATTTGGCTGTTTCACAGTAAAAAATGCCAAATGGTACCACACTATGCAAAATCGCTATGCCGTGAAAGCTCCTCAGTGAAATGTATTCGAATAAACATTTTCAAAGGGGTGTCTTAATTAGTATTTTTATTGCCCTTGATTTATTGACCGGACGAGATGGAAACAGCTCACGAGACAGGCCACGGTCAAGTTTCAAGGACACGACCTTCATTAATGAAGAAAACGACGAAGAAGAGAAAGTAAGAAGATAAGCATACGATCCACCTGATGGTGAGTGACGTCAGCAATGCCAGGGGCACAGCCAAACTGCTTACAGAAATACCACAACAACGAAAAACCTAAATTATTCGCAACATCGAAATTGATTAAGTGAAAATATAGTCATATATAAGCTATATAAGTACCTATATTTAACATTATGTTTATTCTATATTATTGAGATGTTATTTTAAGGAAGATTTTTGTTTTGATTTTGTTCTTTTTTTGTGTGTTTTTGTTGTTATTTGTTATTCTTTTGTTAATGCACCTACCATGCATTATCTCTGCACCACCCTGTGGTCGACTGGAAGAGAATGCCCATGGCATTAAGTCCGCCTGTGTACAAGTTTTGTTTTGTGCATCAAGTATAAATAAAATAAATAAATAAATAAAATATAAACTAGAGATTTTATGTACCGTACAATTAGTTTTAATTATGACAACGTCTGAATTTAATTATGGCACTAGCCGTAAACTCTCGTAGCATGTTTTGACAAGCGTACAAGTTTAACTAAAGTATTTTACATTAAGTACCTTTTTTTTTTTTTTTTTTTTTTTTTCTTTTTTTNAATCCGTGGGATATCGATCGTAGGCCCGGATTGCCGCGTTTCTAATTCTAACGAGGTCCCTAAGTTCGGGGGAAAGTCTGATGCGGTGGAAGCAGTCCTCCACATCGACTTGTTTCGAGGATCTTATGATCGCCGTCGAGACGTGATCAGTGAAGATGTTTATGGATTCGACGGTATCCTCGGGGGATGGAGTTGAATCCGGTTAAGTACCAACGAAGCTACTTGCTTTGCCCAATTGAGTATGCAAAACTTTGAACATTGTCGACAAAGGGGCAGCAGGGAGCCAAACTTTGACAATATGGTGGTAGGACCTCTTAGGAGTCCGCACGGGTAGGTACCACCACCCCGCCTATTTCCGCCGTGAAGCAGTAATGCGTTTCGGTTCGAAGGGTGGGGTAGCCGTTGTAACTATACTGAGACCTTACAACTTATGTCTCGAGGTGGGTGGCGCATTTACGTTGTAGATGTCTATGGGCTCCAGTAACCACTTAACACAAGGTGGGCTGTGAGCTCGTCCATCCATTAAAGCAATAAAAAAAAAAAAAAAAAAAAATATATAATGGCAAAGACTTAACACAGGAGATAATATTTAAAAAAAATCCGTATTTTTTAAACTATTACCGGATTATAAGCCCTGATGGACTAATCTCCTTTACCCCGAATGTGGTTCTGTATAAGTTGTATTGAAGTAGCTATAAACAAATCGTTTGAACTTTTGAGAGGTGAGTCAACAGCGGAGAGATGTTTCAACAGTAGAGGCGCCAATGAGACGCGACTCTGACTGAGGGCTACGAAATGAGCGGAAATTTAATAATTTTCAAAACTAACCAATACTACCAAATATAATTGGTATACCACATGAATTCAAATTAAAATCTATCACTCATTGATATCAGTGACACACGCTAAATATAGGTAATAATTTTAAAATTTAGTTAAAAGTAAGCGCTAGACTACTGGCAGAATCTAAGAAAACCTTTTTTTTAATCTTTTTTTTATTTTTAACGGTCCCGCAACGTTAACTAGTCCCGTGCTAAGTTCGTAAAGAACTTTTGTTACAGGTACCAGATAACGGAAATAAATTTAAGTTTTTTATTATACGCATACATATACTTAATATACATCCATAGTCCTGGAAAAGTCATTTTATATTTATCATACAAATATCTTCCCTTGGCGGGATTCGAACCCGCGACCCCCTTGTGTAGTGAGCATGTCACGTACCACTTCACCAGACGGCCGTTAAATATTTATACCGCTATACCGCTTATCTATCAGACTAACCTTAATAGAATAGATCGATAGGTATCCTGTGTTAATAAAATCGCTCGTTCTATGACCTGAAGATGAATCAAGCTAGCGACAAATAATGAATAAACATTAATATTACTATGTGCGAGTATTATGGTTCAATTAGTGTTATTAGACAAGTTTTCTGGGGTCGGCGCTCTGACACGGGTCGGTCACAGTGCTCTGCTTAACTGTACTACAGAATGTTCAGTTCTCCCATCTAAAGGGTAGGTCAGGACAGCGTTCTTCCGATGCTACTGCCTTTAATGTTCCTCTGATTACTATTATGTGATCAACTCGGTGATGCAGTAGCTAGAGAGTATCGGGATACTTGGGGTCGACATTTCGAGCGATATCCAATTTCGGAGTCATTTGGAAGGCAAAGCCAAGTTGGCGTCCAAAATGCTGGGAGTCCTCAACAGAGCGAAGCGGTACTTCACGCCTGGACAAAGACTTTTGCTTTATAAAGCACAAGTCCGGCCTCGCGTGAAGTGCTGCTCCCATCTCTGGGCCGGGGCTCCCAAATACCAGCTTCTTCCATTTGACTCCATAGAAAAAAGGGCCGTTCGGATTTTCGATAATCCCATCCTCACGGATCGTTTGGAACCTCTGGGTCTGCGGAGGGACTTCGGTTCCCTCTGCATTTTGTACCGTATGTTCCATGGGCAGTGCTCTGAGGAATTGTTTGAGATGATCCCCTAATCTCCTTTTTATCATCGCACCTCCCGCCATCGGAGCAGAGTTCATCCATATTATCTGGAACCGCTGCGTTCATCGACAGTACGTTTCCAGAGGTGTTTTTTTCTACGTAGCGGTAGGCAGTGGCTTGGCTCTGACTCTGGCATTGCTGAAGTCCATGGGCGACGGTAACCACACAATCAGATGGGCCGTATGCTCGTCTGCCTACAAGGGCAATAAAAAAAAAGCTAGCACCCCTGATTTCCACATCGATCAAACATTATGCAATGAACAGGTATATTTTTTTCTATATCGGGTGTTTGTTTTTTCTATACTTGTATATTTAAACCCATGTAGAGCAGGATCATTTAAAAAAAAGATGTGTGGTGTCGTGGGACACCGGATAGGAACGTAGTTCCTTATTATAAAAATATTAATTTTAAGTTCTATTCGAGGTATAAAGAAAATAAAAGTGGAGGTTTCGCAACAACCCACGGTCATTCGGTAACGTACGAACTTATTGTGGTACACTTCATTCACCGTTGTTTGCATAAGAGTTAGTGTATTGAGCAAACGAACTCTCTGAGATCATGGTCAATGAATGATAAAAAAATATGTTATTTGTTGTACGTCATTACAAAGTTAGGTCATACACTGTATGCATTACTAATAAAAATCTTACGTTACGGACGTTTTTCCCCGGTTAGGGTACCCATCCGCATCGTCCCATAAGGAACTTCGTTCCAAAAACCATTGTATTCGACCTTTAGAAATTATAGTATTAAAATTGTATTTGATATTATTATTATACTATTAATCCAAAAGCCAGTAAACAACGGTGCTCGTTTAATTTGCAACTGTTCCCAAGATTAACGCATTATTTAAGAGCGTTCACTGGTTTTCAGCGAGCACGGGAAACTCAGACCGCGAAAGGAAATTAAATCGTAAATATTAGAAAAAATAATTTTAAGCCGGACCCGGTTGTGTTTTGTAATACCACTTTGATTTATGCTGTGGCCATTGAATGGCTGCAGGTCGGGGCCACCGTTTTGCCTATTTCTGCCACAAACTAATCAAGAGTCGGGGGTCTTAGAGATTTGAAGTATTGGGATTGCCCCTGTACAGACAGCATTACTAAAATACATCCGATACTTGTGCCCATATGTGCGAGCTCACAATACACCCTGCATTATTGCATTATAAATAATTAAATTTACAAACTACCATTGATATACTCTTGTAGTGAAAGTTCCTTAAATAACATGTACTTGCGAGATTTGAACCTTTGGGCTGTGGCCATGTTTACCCATTTAAAATACTGTAAAAAGTAGGAGAATATTGTTTGTAAAAAAATCTGGAATATTATTGATGATTGAAAGTCACATTCATCTTTCGATGAATAGCTGTATATATTGTCATCATCTCAGCTGGCTTTGGGCAAAAGTCCATAATAATTAACATAATAAACGCCGTGTCACGATGACTTGATGATGAACACAAGCTCATTAAGCTATAGGTAGTAGTTCCCAGAAATGATAAATGACACTTTATGTATGAATTGAGAGAGTTAGAAAATAGATACGAGCACTTTGTTAGCTTAGATAGTTTTTTTTTATTTATTTTTTATTGCTTAGATGTGTGGACGAGCTCACAGCCCACCTGGTGTTAAGTGGTTACTGGAGCCCATAGACACCTACAACGTAAATGCGCCACCCACCTTGAAATATAAGTTCTAAGATCTCAGTATAGTTACAACGGCTGCCCGACCCTTCAAACCGAAACGCATTACTGCTTCACGGCAGAAATAGGCAGGGTGGTGGTACCTACCCGCGCGGACTCACAAGAGGTCCTACCACCAGTAATTACGCAAATTATAATTTTGCGGGTTTGATTTTTATTGCACGATGTTATTCCTTCACCGTGGAAGTCAATCGTGAACATTTGCTGAGTACGTATTTCATTAGAAAAATTGGTACCCGCCAGCGGGATTCGAACACCGGTGCATCGCTCGATACGAATGCACCGGACGTCTTATCCTNATTACGCAAATTATAATTTTGCGGGTTTGATTTTTATTGCACGATGTTATTCCTTCACCGTGGAAGTCAATCGTGAACATTTGCTGAGTACGTATTTCATTAGAAAAATTGGTACCCGCCAGCGGGATTCGAACACCGGTGCATCGCTCGATACGAATGCACCGGACGTCTTATCCTTTAGGCCACGACGACTTCAAAACGCGAGTTTAACGCATCGTTTATTCAAATGTATGAACAAAGTATATAGATATGGGTTAGAAGGGACATATGATTTGTATTATTCTTAGTGGCCAGTCGTCAATTTATCTTCAGTTCATCTCTCTTGTGTTTAGTAGTTACCAAGCTCAACCGAATCATGCGATGAAAACTATCACATTCAATTGGCCTATTCTTCGTAACATCGACATTAAGTAGGATTTTAGTATTTTCTCGCGTGGGCTAAATTTTGGGTCTTGTTCTTAATTTCTTTGCTCTTAATGGATGGTAGTGATCTTCAAGCGGCATTGGCATCTATGCATACACAATGTCCCGCCTCTTTTCCTGATCGAGACTATCCTAGTACACTCATTTGAGAAACGTCTCACTGTAGACTAACTTTCAAGCACGACGACTCCAAATTCCCGTGTCCTCACCTATAACATTTAACATTACTTAAATTCCTTTTTTTTTCGCTCTTTAGTTAGTATTTCTAATTCAGTCAAGTTCTTAATAGAAATAATTAATTGGCATTTTCTAAACACATTTTTTTGAGTTTATTAGTTTAGCCCGTCAATAGCTCATACGAAAATAAGGAAAAGTAAAATGATGATACTTAGCTGTTTCGTCTTTGTCCCTTCTACATATTATATAAAACCACAATTTGGACTCAGAGGTACTTAAAACGCGAAGATACTAACTGTTCAATCTCAAGGGTTAATTAGCCCCGCAGGCGCCAGATGGCACCACTTAATTATCAGAATTGATATTAAGCATTCTATATTAGGCTTCCCACATGCAATCAGTCATTGAGACGATTACGACGAAAATCTTTCTCAGCTTATACTGGCAGCCGACACCTATCCAACACACTATATCGGTTAGAAATCTAAAAATAGTGTCGGGCATATTAAAAGTTAAGACCGTAATGACTTGAATGAGAGATATCGGAGATGACGTGATCCCGCAGGGTCATGAACCCGACTGCGATCAGCCTATAGTAAAAGCCTAATGGATGTTAATTAAGTATTTCGCTATAAAAAAACATCTAACAATAACAATTTTCTTTCAAGCTTCATTTCAGTAGCTAGGTTTGTTCTGTGGTTCCACATGCACTAAGCTTCGTTTAATTACAAAAAGTTTACTTGAGATCTTGCATTCTGTTCATTTCGTTATTATCATCGTAGCGAGGTGGAATATTTGCTTTATTTCACTTGTTATATTATGAATTAGTCCAGCAATTTTACATAATGCACTAACGAGTCAATGTAAAAAATCTTGTCATGTTTAAAAGTTATTTAATGTAACAAAGCCTTTATATTCTATTTTTGTAAGAACAAAGACGAATCAGACAAAATTTATTTAATAGACCGGAGAAAAGAGTGTAATAGCTTTATTTTTATATCTTCAAGTCTCAATTTGATTGGAAATTCAAATTTCCGTGAACAATCTAGACTGAAGGTGCGTGGGGCTCCGTACAATCAATATTGTCTGTCTCCACCATTAAGGCTTGTTACTGAATTAATGCAGCCACACATAATTATCGTCCATTACTGAGCTCTTGGTGCTTCTGCGTGTGGAATTTCTGAAGATTTTCTATTATTGCTGTGTATTAGTAGAGCAAATGCAGGTCCATATGGTGTTAAGTGTGTACCTGAACGTATAGAGACCATGACGTGAGTACTGTCACTATGACCTATCATTGAAATGATGGTCACGGAAATTTATAACAACTAACCTGCAGTCTATGCTGGTTTGAAGAGTGAAGCGGTCGATAAATAATAAAATAGAGACTTCGAAACTTTCAAGATTGAATTGGATTGGTATCCAGATGGGTGTTTACTTTGAGAAATCAGTTCCGGTAAGCATTTTACAACTAGTTTACTAATAGCTTCATCAAAGTATCTCACAAAAAAAGAAAAAATTAAGTGACAGATTTTGTAACATTTTTTTTTGTTCCTTAGATGTGTGGACGAGCTCACAGCCCACCTGGTGTTAAGTAGTTACTGGAGCCCATAGACATCTACAATGTAGACGCGCTATCCACCTTGAGATACAAGTTCTAAAGTCTCAGTATAGTTACAACGGCTGCCCCACCCTTCAAACCGAAACGCATTACTGCTTCACGGCAGAAATAGGCAGAGTGGTGGTACCTATCGGCACGGACTCACATGTGGTCCTGCCACCAGTATAAAAAATTTAAGTATGAGTTTTGGAGAAGCGGCCAGACGAGTGAAAAGCGAAAGAAATAACGTTTTGTACAAATTTAAGAACTAAAATTACATAGTCATGATAAATATTTTGAAATTTTATCGAATATTTTTCTGATGCGAAATTCGAAACAGAGCCTCGCATTTCCCTGGAGTACATTTTTCGGAAAAATACGAAATACGAAAACTACATCTTGTCGGACGAACAAAGGGCACCGTGAAAAGTTTAAAAAGATTCAAATCGTTCAGTAAGGACACAATACGTGTTCCCAGAGGCTCGACTCTGACGTCGACATGGAAATATTTTCAATATCCGTTGGGGTTGCCGTTAGCCGAACAAGGCGTAATTTATTTTTAGAAAACTATCAACTGCCTTAATTACAAAACTTGAAATGGTATTAGACTGAAATTAGTGTTACTTGTAAACAGTTTTAATCAAGAAAATAATGAGGAAATTCGACATGCCTATGTTCGCTCTGTAGAAGAAGTATTTTAAGTTTTTTTCGTAATTTTTTTTTTTTTCTAATTAACCAGTTTCTATCTAAGTATTAGCTGAAACATGCTGCAAGCTCGCATAGTTGGATGATATCACTATCCTATTTCTGCCATAAAACAATGTAGGTTGATCGGTTTAACTGATGCTGTGATACACAAGATGTCCCGTAATTATTTCAGGCTGGGAGACGATGCTCGTGTATTGGCCGCAAAATCTCAGCCACCATAAAAAGTCTTACTGAAAAAAGTAAAAAAAATACTGTTATTTTCAACATTATTATTTAATATCCTAAAAAATATTATGTCATGACATTAAAAATCAACAGCCTTTATCTTATATTTTATTTCGACTTTAACGTAATTATGGATCGTATTTTTGAGCACGGAGCTTGTGGTGTCGGAAAATTTGATCCAAATGCCACAAGGACTGTGCTTTCATTACCACAAAAACATCTATCTCATCATAATTTTCTGTTTGTGCATTCTCATCTACTTTCAATTACATTCAGCGAAACTTTGATTTAAAAAAAAACAAGAAGCATTTGAATTCTAGAAAAAAAAAAAGGTTTTTTTTCTGGAAACTTTTTTTTCATTTCTGAAACTTCTCTGTAATAAAAATATTATTAACTTGTTCAGTTCAATTTCATTGTTTCATTCAAACCAAGAATATTCCACGTGTTTCGCATTTCTTAAATTCCAGCAAACAAATTCGGGATATTCTTTGCAACCCCGACATATATCACGCCACAAGTTTTCCAAATAGCACGAGAGAACTCGGAGAAACTCCGTGAAAGCGCGGTTTTCATGCTTCCGATCTATTCCTCAATGATTCGATTTTCACGAGAAAATATTCTAAAAGTTACCTGTTTAAATTGAAAATGTATTCCTCGAAATATATCGCTTGGTTGTTCATACCGTCTCCAAGAGGGGTTGAAGTAGATAGTATCGTAGGTTGAGAGAGATATTTCCTGGTTATTTTAATTTTTTTCGGTATATTGTAAGTCACAATTGCCTAAAATTAAACATTCTATTATTGCTCTATTATGAGAAAAAGCTTGATTTAATAAAAAAATAAACCTAGAAAATTTCTAAATTTTAGCATATTATGATTCCCAAATTATCATGAAAATACAAAAAAAATAATGTGAATTTGAAAATGTGTTTAATGTGATATTTTTATATCGTTTTGGTATTAAATCTACTATATTAGTATAAGTCATTACAATAATCAAATGCAAATCACAGAATCTAAAACAAATGAAGTAAAAGAAACATAAACAGAAGAAGCAGACAAAGTCCTTCTCTATGGCACGTTGTATGGATATACTACTGGAGACACAACTCAAGAAAGCTTGGGGTCACTCAGTCGGCCAGTCATAAATATCATGCCAAATGCCTATATACAATATTATGAGGATATGCTGTAATTTCAGATAACGGCAAGAAGACTGATGGTAGAAAACTAGGTGTACTCTAAGCCTAAATGGGTAGATAAAACCATCCTTCCCATTGCTGCCGGGAAGCAATAACCTTTTTGGGATATTCTGGCTTCTCTATCTCTATCTCTACAGGTTGGGATAGCCGTTGTACAATAATGACGTTAAACTAATAATATTTCGACTTCATGTTTCAGGCCTCGCTAAGCGAAATACACTAAGATGCTTGAGATAAAAAAAAAGGTTAATTGCACGAGTTACTAGATATAGATATTTGTTGAAAAGTGCAAGCTTTTGAATTTTTTGTCGAGATCTCACAGTGATGAAAATCCGTTTACAATGAAAAAAATATAGGGTCCAATTTTTTTTAATGACTAATGTCGTCTCGCTATTTGACCTTATTCGTCGTTCTTGAGCCGGTTCCGTCTACCAGCTTCAAATAAATGATGACACATTGAATATTGCCCTCCTCACAGAGTTTGTCTGTAATCTGACAAGTAAAGACCGTTTGAAGCAAACAGTTCACTAACCGACCCCCCGGCTTGTTTGTAAACAAAGCAAATTAATTACTGAAACTAGTGGTTTTAACCAACGAAATGGATTGCACTGAATAGTTGGAGCACACTTTCGTAGACACGTTCGAGGAAATATGACCTTTAACCGTTCACAGATGGGGTATATTGTTGTGTGCGATAAACGTTTGCTTGAAGCCTATTATTTGGTGTAGTTTAAAGATTTTGAGCGATATTTATACGGTACATTACTTTAATAGACCGTTAATTTGGACTTAGAAATAACCTAAGATGTATTTGAGAGATTTGTGTCTTGGCGTAGCATACCTATTTCTCCATGACCAATCATTCGTCTAGGAGCTAAATAAGAACAAATTAACATAAGAATACCAACACAAGCACCGGTCAACCGTCCTCGTCGAACCCGTCGCTTGCGACGAAGGGCTCGACGAGCGAATTAACCCATAGACACAGCCTACTGAGTTTCTTGCCGGATCTTCTCAGTGGGTCGCGTTTCCGATCCGGTGGTAAATTTTGCGAAGCACTGCTCACTCCGGTTTGAGCCCTGAGCCATTAGAGCGAAGCTGAAATTGCCTCTCAAGGCTATCAGCATAGGTAGGAAAAAAAAAAAATAACAACACTATGAGAGAATAATAGATTCCTTTTAATATAAACTTTACTTAGCATCAAAGTAAGTATAAATATACTATTGTTCTAAAACGTTCTTCAATAAATTATTCGCACCCCAAACAATTTTCAGGCCCGTCAATAAATAAACACAGCAGTACGTCTTAACACGGCTCGTGTCGGCTCCACTGTAATCAGTTGTGGTCGGTGTCTCAAACCGCGGCGTTTGTAACGCTCCCGACATGCCCATCGCATGTGGATGTACATGTGAAGGTAGGTAGGTAGATGCAATAGACAGGACAGTGAAGCGATTTGTAGGAAATTAGTAGTTAAGTCAAACTTTTCTGCAATGTTCTTTTTTTTTATAGCCTTTGTAGGCATGCGAGCATACAGCCCACCTGATGGCAAGTTTTTACCGTTGTTCATGGACGTCACCAATGGGGCAGAGGGACAGGGGCAGAGTAAAGTCGTTGTCTACCATTAAGTACTCTCCGCAAGCCTAAGCCCGGATGGTACGCGGCAGAAAAGATCTTTGGAAACGCACCGTCGATGAACGCAGTAGTTCCAGATAATATGGATGAGCTCTACTCCGATGGCGGGAGGCGTTATGATAAAAAGGGGATCAGGGATCATCTCGAATAATTCCTCAGAGCATTCTCGTGATTCCAGTAAAGATGAGGCGGTATCACAATTGAATCGTACCAAGCTTAGGGTCTAATATTATAAGGTCATTCAAACTAAATAATTTAGATATAAGATCACATTTCGGTTTAATGAGCTTAGGCGTGCAGCTTAGACATGATCATTCACCTAACATTCGACTTAAGTTCATTTCTGTTTATCAATTGACGCATCGACTGTATTTTAACATAGAAAAGTTCGCTGTGTACCGAAGACAATCTGAACAATCGTAATGATACTATCAACATGTGCTAACACGGCTTATTGTTGTGTAAGTCGCTCCAGTGATAAGGGTTACTGGCGGATTCCGTTTATTTGATAACTCCCGTGCGATGTGTGGTCCCACTGCTTTGTGAAATTTAGATTAATTTAGTTTGTAGATTTATGTTTATACTAGCGACCCGCCTTCGCTTCGCTTCGGCTACATTAAATTTTATTATTAATAGCTGAGTCTCGCGATGTTACCCGCGGTTATTGTAGTACTGCGAGTAACGCCGCGGGGCGAAGCTAGTCTAAAAAAAAGTAGCCTAAGTTACTCCTCATATCATCAGCTACCTATCAGTCTCGTCAAAATCGGTCCAGCCGTTCCAGAGATTAGCCGGAACAAACAGACAGACAGACAGACAAAAATTGTAAAAAATGTTATTTTGGTGTATGTACCGTATAAATATTCATATGCATGTAGTAAAAAGCAGCTATTTTAATATTACAAACAGACACTCCAATTTAATTTATATGTATAGATAAGAATGATCATTAGAGCCCAGATAACGTTAGTTCTCTTCCTATAAAAATAATGTTTGATTGCCTTCAGAACTAAATCATGCTTCCCAATTGATAAGATTTTAAAAAGCAATTCTTGCAGTCTAGTATATACAAGTCACCCCTAAATGATTTTCCCAAAAAAAATGTCAATATCTTAGGTGCTCGGGAAGTAAGTATCCATATTCCGGTAGCGACGCAGGACAAAATATGATAATTTGAGAATAGTTTTACTTCGCGATGCCTCCAATGAGCACTACGCTAACTTCAAATTCGTAGGTTTACAGGAGGAGCGTTTAAACGAAAAAAATTGATAAAACCTTTATTATTGCAGATATATTTATGTTTTTTTCTTGTGTAACTAGCTGATTTACTCTTGCTTCGAGCCCCAACAATAATTATTTGTAATACTTTTAAAACATTGAAGCGATTTGCGTGAAAAACGAAAATTTCAAATTTTTGACTTAGAGTGTGTTCATTGGAGGCATCGTTCGGTAAGTCGTTTACTAGCATCAATTGAAGGCCTGTAATTTTGATGTCTGGCTTTTTTATGTGCGATGTTGTAGCTTCGATCGCCAGCAGTAAAATGTGATTTAGTACTGAATATGATCTACGATATTTTCCCTACTTCAAAAATCACTGCAAAAGATGTCGTTTTTCATTTTTTTACATTTTTTGGTCTAGCACTTTCGGCCAGCGAACACAACGTGTGATAAGAAACTCCAATCCAATACTGCAGCTATAAATTTGTGAGTAATTGAAAAATAATTTGAAGTAAAAGTGGCTAAATGACGTACCGCGCCGACGACCATATTCAAGACGAACTCGATCGTTGACCTCGATCTAAATCGCTGTAATTGGAACCACACTGCATAAGCTTTGGTTTCAGGAAAGCGATTATAGGGGTCTCCTGACATTTAAACGAGGATGCGGTTAATTGTTAGTATTATCCTTACAAGATTAGTTTGTTATCAAATTAAATTCGCCTTTAGTTCGTTAGGTTAGGTCAGGGAGGTGATCGACCTTTGCTTTTAGTTCTAGAGCTGAGATCCACTGATATTGATCTTTACTGTCAGTGACGAGCAGAACCCAATCTCGGCACCGTTTATACTGATTTTTTTCAGTTCCAAGAAAATATTTATCTATTATTTTAGGGTTAATGTTGAGTTTATATAATTAAGTGTGTGTACTCTAGTGCTGACATGTGTAGACGAGAACTCTTACAACAGGGAAATGAAAAAGTAAAGCAATTGCTTGCTGTGGTGGACCTATATCCACCTTCGTCGTTTCTTGCATTATTAAGCTACTACATATTAAAATCGAGACTCGACTGTATTTCTTAAAGTTATAGGCCATATAGTTCACAAGTAACTGCAACACTGATTGGACTGCAATCTTGTTTCCTACCTTTGGAGAGCCATATTGTGTCTTCGCTTTATCGTCCCGCTTATGCTGACAGACCCTGCGGTGCGATAGTTAGCGCCTCAAACTTCAATTCAGAGGGCTGTGCATTCGATTCCCACTTCGGGTAAACATTCTCGTGACCAACAGGTCTGTTTGCTTTGTGTCTGGGTGCTTAATATTCCGAAAACTACGTATTTAAATATCTATAAGTTTTATATATATATATATACGTTTTTGGTTCCCATAGTAGATATAATTCTGTCTTGAGGCCAAGTGGTCTAGTGTGATTTATCGCTTATTATTGATTTTTTTTCTAGACGTCCAGACTTTTTCATTTCAGATGGCCGTTTACGAGTTCAAATTATGTATTATATTAAAATTGTATCTCATTTTATTTAAATTTCTGTATTGGATCAAAAGTTCATTCGTCTGAAACAAAAAGATAATATAATGAAAATTTAAATTATTCCATCTCAATGCACTACTCACAATAACTTGCAAAATAAACCAACGTCAGACGGTAATTGGCAAATATTTGTTTAAAATAATTAGCGTACAATTCAAAGAATAATAGTACTTGAGACGTTCGATTTAGGGAATAAATTTGAGTGCATCACGTGACGAACTCGTTAAGTTGTGCCAATATTGGCACTGCACTGAGTTCAATTGTTGACAAATCATATTTGAACGAATTTCGCTGAGTGCTAACTAAGCTTTTGTTGGTTTTACAGTAATATTGCTACTTATGTATGACTTGTAAGAGTAAATTATAGTATTAGTGATTTATTGGCGTGGCTTGTTGATAATCCGATGTTTGTGTCGGCAGCGCGCCTATTTCTGCTTAGAAGTTGAGCTCATGTCATTTATGTTTGGGTGTCAATGGGACGTTTTTCTGCGATCAAGGCCAACTCGCTCACGGCATCTTGGCGTCGAGAGTATAGCCAGTAAGCACCGGAGTCAACCGGCTACGTGTCTCTCCTGCACTTTTTATCCGAATCTCACCCAGGACAGAACCGATGGAAGTAGGACCGTGGTCAATATTGTAACCAGAAACCTGGGCACCCTGAAGACGTCTGACGAACTTTACGTCAGCCAACTCGTTCGGAGGTCACTAAGGCAGACGGTGCCACTGGTCCTCCTGGACCTCGCTCGACCAGAACCATTCTTATGGGTAGGTCGTTAGTATCAATTTTGTGGAGCATCAGAGTGAGATAGCTCGACGCACTGTTTTGGCCTCCCAGGTCACCTGAAAACGAAGCACGGGAGGGGGGGGGGGCTTCTAAAGGAATTGGAACTAAGCGTAAGTGATCCAGATGCAATAAGAAATCTCTATTTCCTACTTTGTCGCCTCCACCATGAGATGGTCCACCATGGTAGAGAGTGTAACATCGCCTTCCAGGTCCATTGCTCGGGTGACAAGTAGCAGATATGTTCTACGGTTGCCTATTAAGGCAGTTTTAACTGTTCAAGATAAAGTGATTCCTAATCTCAATGCCCTTACTAAATCAAACTGTAACATGAGAATCCTTTATAGGTTTTCAATAATAGTACTTAGAAGTACCGTAGCGCCAAGTTGAAGTTTTTATTGATTATTTCAAAAAGTACAGTAAGACGTATCACTTTAGCTACAAAATAAACAGCACAGTTCTTAGATCAGGAAAGAGAGAAAAACTTGTACTTGAAACACTGTCGGATTGTGAATTGTAAATTCATTACTTATATAGGGTTCTGTACAATTCAATAGAAATCGGATTACGAGTGTAGCGATCTTTGATATAATCCGTCAATGAAGTAGATTTTTTTTTATAATTTACCTTTGTTGATGCCATAATATTGAAGCTAAGCTTGTGCTTTCAACGACAATTTGAATAATTTTTTTGATGTTACATGAATATCGTTACTAACTTTAGCTAAAAACCGACAGACTGCAAAGCGCTGCGTTAATTTTTCGTATGAAATTGCCGTTTTACATAAATGGCCATTTGAAATGTGAATTGCCAGCCTTACAGAAAATTTATGTTGAGCTGGCAATAAATTTTAAATTAAATTAAATTTTATTTTAAAAATATGGACTTCAATTTTCTGATTCATTCTTAAGTTTATTAGTTAGTATTTGATTTTTACTACAATTGCATATTTTTAATCTATATGGACTAGATATGGATCGCTGCAATTGTATATTTTTCGTAAATATGGACACGATAAAAATACGAATAATTATGGAATACTTATTTCGTTGCGGCTGCAATGCCACACAGATGGCATACAACACAAATGGCGTGTGCGGAGTGAACACTACCAACGAACGCACAACTCTTATAGAGCACGATGCTATCGGTGTGTCAACGCTTTCGAGATGAAGGTGTTGATCTAAAAAATAAACCCCATGGTAGCCTGAGAACCAAAGTCAACAATGACGATTTAAAAGCAATAGTGGAAGCTGACAATATTCTCACTAGCTGAGTTAGCAGTAGCTTTCAATATAAGCATTAAAACAATATTAGTCCATTTGCGTCAAATTGGCAAGGCAAAAAATTAATAAGTGTGTGAAGCAAGAATTGAGCGATTGCCAGTGGGACGAACGCGCCCTTATCCTGAACCTTGCGTTACTTAACATAACATGTTTTCACCTGAAAAATACATTCTTGTTAAGAATCGTAAATGGCACCTAGTTATAGTCATTGTTTAGTAGTTCAGTGCTGGTATAATTCATCAGCTTCTTATCAATAGCACCAGTATTATTGTGGATGTATTCTGTGAGGAACTGGACACATTGACAGAAAAATATGCAACTCTCCTCTTCTATAAAAAATGTAGTTCTTTTTCCATTGTGTTGGTGTACATTGGTAGTTGAGCTCACGACCAGTCAGTGGTTACCAAAGCCCATAGACATCTACAACGTAAATGCCGCCACTTATCTTGAGATATAAGTTCTAAGGTCTCACTATAGTTACTTAATTCGCATTAATTATTATAATAATCTTCATTGTGTATCGTAACACTCACGTAACAATATTGAATGTTGAATATGATTTCGATTTATGAACTAAAAACACGTGTAGCTTGGAGCCTTGTCCAAATGGAAATCAAAATTTCAATCTCAACTCTGCACACGGAACAATGTTCTTCACATGTGAATATCTCTTACAAGTAGGAAACAGAAACATTAAAACAACAAAAAACTTTTCTCGTAAATAATGATACGGAACTCTAAAAATTACACGCGTTTCCGACACCTTATGCCGCTATATTTTTAAATTCGTAACAAGTTTTATGGAACCCCAGACACGCTACAGTGCTACGATGCTACGGAACTACGACGTAGCTCTACTACGATGTATCGTAGAGGTCGTTTTTCGTTCTACGAGTTTTAAATGCATATAGTATTGAATTTTATTTTGTACGTGACATTCTTTTATATTAATAATTTAAACCGGTTGAGTTTACTTTGAAACTGGAAAAATTTATTATATAAAATGATAATATCGACTGCTTTAAAAGAAATTATGAAGCAGCACTAGATATTTCGAGTACAATGTTTTACCTTAAGCGAACTGTTCATTTATTATACTATATAGTTTGTAAGTGATCCTGTGCTAAGTTTAATTTAATACTGATTAAATATTTTATTTTAGGGACTCGTATTGAATCTGCACTAACAAATTAATGGCAATAGGATAATGCATCCTATGCACCTATGGCGGAAGTGCTAATATTTTTGTGAATACTAAAAAACGAACTTGAAAAAAGGTAAACAGTTTTAGTGACACAGTAGCTGGCGGCGTTGACTGCCGTTCCGGCAGCTTGGGTTTCATTCCCAAATCCGACCGGCATGCATACGACAAACCCGTTTATTTGCTCTATATCTGGCTTCCTACTTAATATCTAATTATATGTGCATTTATTAAAGTAGTTAGCGTAGTATGGGCATGTGATGCGTAGAGAGGAGATACATGTGACTAGGAGATGTATGGAAATGGTAGTACAAGGTAGAGGGGGAAGAGGTCGACCGAAGACGACATAGGCGGAGCGTGCGAATGACGATATGAGAGAGAGAGGAGTGAGTGTTGAGATTACGGCTGATAGAAGATAATGGAAGAGAAAAATTTAAAGTGCCGACCCTACCTAGCGGGATAAGGTGGAGACAAAGAAGAAGAAGATACGCATTTATTAAAATATATTATATTTAAACAGAAGGAAATCTTAGTAGGGGCCAGATGACCGTGTATGATCTGTTCACGATTAATAATTTATTTATTTCTGTAAACAAACACCAGCTGCACATTACCGAGATACTTTCCAATGAAACCTTGAGGTTTCGAATAATTGTCGTGAAATATTAAACCATTTGTTGATTTAATACAAGCTCAGTCGTATCAATAGCACGTTTCATGATTCTTTTGTTTTCATTTTAATGAGATTGATATCTAAATATTGTTGTACTTTTCCGGTGAAAATGAACGCATTCTCGATAACAACTGTTTGTATTTACTAGATCAAGTACATACATATCATTTTTCTTAATATATTTTGAAATCATCTGGAAGTTAATCTCTGTAACGAGAGCTGTGTTGACGAGAACAGATTAAGTCAACTTAACAATAATGATGTTCTGGAAGAACAGTACCAAGTGCCTTTTAATTAACCTAACAAACGATTTACATCTATATAATGGACAAAAATGATTTCAATTGACAAGCTACAAAAACCACAGATAAAAAATCCTATTAATTTAAGGCTGCGTAATCGAATTGTAAATGAAAAAAAAAAACATAATAAAAACACAAACAACATGGAAGCTTTGAATGGAGTTCGGACTCAAACCGACGTTCACATTGAGGGCGGTTGAAAAATTAAAAAAAAGTTCGCTATTCATCAGCCTCTTTTCATAATCGTTCGCTGGAGAGTTGCACGCGAATGGACTGCGTTCAGGTTCGAGTGAATGTTTGACTTTTAGAGCGATAACTTTTATTTTACTAGTCATCATTTATCGCGGAAAATTCAATGTAGATTACCCAATACTTATCTTTTGGTTTATTTATTTATTTATTTATTTATTTATTTTATTAGGCTCACAACACACATCACAAGCTAAAGATACACAAAAAACACAAATAAAAAGAAACAAAATCTGGCTTGCAACATAAGACATGTGCGCACGACAAAACAAGACATATAGTGCTGAATTTGTATAACAATGTTCCTTACAATTATGACAAAACAAGACAATAACAAAAACTAATCTAACGAATAANGCTATGAAGTTCCTTAGCCTCAGGAGAAAGATGCTCAGATACATAAATCCTTGAAACCGCGCATGTTAAGCCGACGTGAGCGGTTCCAAGCTTATCTTTTGAATTAGACTTGTTATACCTAGTAACCGCAGATAGAACCTCATCACGAAGACGCTGGGATGACAGTGAGATTAGTATATTTCTTGGCCTTCTCGAGTCAAAGTGGTTCCTGTAAAGATCTAAAATTATATAAAATAAGGTTGTCAGCAAAATGAAAATTTGCAATATTACGTTTCCGATAATTTGTGTTCAGGCTTCATACCTTGCTGCATCTTTTATATTTTTTGTCGAATCAGATAATTTGTAAACGACTATTTTAATAGTTATTGGAATTACTGGTATTTTAAAATTCAGATTGATTTTGTATATCAATCACATTTGGTCACTGAAGTCCATAAATATCATTACTCTGAGACATTTTTCATCATGAGGTGGTGTGTATACCCTTTTGTCTACAAAGGCCATAAAGAGGTCAATTTCAACTGTATTGTTTTACAATTGTACCACTCTTCAAGCGCATGACTGCTTCGTAACGATGGGGGTACCTACCCATGCGGGTATACAGAATGTTTACCAATAAATAACTCTTGAAGAATATAACCGCTCATTTATAGGTCGTTTTCTATAATACTGTTTTCTATAATTTCTGTTTTTAAATACAAGGTCAAACAATTTTATCTATCATCAACCGAATGATCATGGTTCTATACTCTTCGCATATACGAGTGTTACTGTGTTACTTATAATATTTGCTATGTGTATGTGCTATAATTCTCATGTTGTATTTGTTATTTTAGTTATGTGTTATTTGTTCTACACACACTTATCACATTTTATTATTATTCTCATTNGTTATTTTAGTTATGTGTTATTTGTTCTACACACACTTATCACATTTTATTATTATTCTCATTATCCTCTCGCAGGTCTGCTGGAAGAGATTTCTCAAAGAAATAAGCAGTGCCTTTGTACATAATTTTCCTATTACTCTGTACTGTGTCTTGTTTTCTGTGTGTACATAAATAAATAAATAAATAAATAAATAAAAATACTCAAGGAAAGAGGTGGGCTGCAATTCGACATCAAAATATGTACTAATTTATACTTCCAATAGTTACCACTTATTCCGTTTGCAGAAAGAACGCAACTCTCTGTAAAAACATGCTTGAAAAACGGACTAAAATTCAATCTACGTTGCAATCGGTAAGTAATAGGTTAGTTTTAAGTCCACGTGTGAAGTCTTACCCTACCGACAACGTTCTTTGCTCTACATTTTTTAAACAAACATTTATAGACCCTAGCGAAATGTGTAGAAGGTAGACATCGAATTGCTAAAAACTCTCGCTAAGTCTTGCACATTTTTTTGAGGAATGTCTCCCTTAAAATCTGTCATTCTGTCAGAGTTTAATTGGTATTGCACCGAACAAAAAGATATCGCACCCATCACAAATTGGATCTGCCCACGTCCGAACGATATCTGGCAGACTACCTATTAGTCACCAATATGACGTCACCGAGGAGTTTAAAAGTAATTTGTAGATGTGGTACTGTATTTTTGGAGGTGCTTTATTGCACTTAATTTTAGAACTATTTTTATGTTTACAGAATAATAACTTTTTATATTTAATTGTATCTGTATAAAATCATTTCATGCAAAATTCCAGTAATTTTGAAAATGAAACTAAGTAGGCCTTCTTAAATAACGTTAAACTGAAATAAAGTGTTCAGTTGACTGTGAGTATCTGCTTAAGACTTATTATTAAATTCAATTAGAATAGAATAGAATAAATTTGTTAGCAGATTATATGTACCTCGCATTTATTTACATGCATGCACACAATCACACAACTATACGCAGAAGCTCTGGTTTCAGGTTTTTGTTCCATTGGAGGGTAGATGATCCTAAAGCTCACCCAGACAGAACAAATTCAATCAAGCTAGGTAGTTTGATTGAGTCTGTACTAACACGTAAAAAAATTACCTCAACAAATCTCTATCAACTTTAGTATAAGAAACATTAATTGACTATTTATCTGATAATCATTGGATTTAGTATATTTACTTTTCATTTTTTATGTACTCGATGTATTCCGTTACACTGATTTGGAATAACTAGATTTTATATTTAAATAACCACATCGCTATGTTTATAATCCGTAAATTAAAACAAAAAAATACGTTCGGTCCACACAAAAAGTATACAATGACGCATACACGGAAGGGGATAATTTTTTTACTTGCACGTATGCTCTTTAGCACGGGGACAAATTCATTAGTGAACTGAAATACGTTAGACTAAGCGTTTGAGCCGATATTGGTAGATTTGCTTAATTTCTTTCAATGTCAAATAAAATCTAGATGAAATAATTCGATAAGTTTGTAACGTTCTTAAGTAAAATCCATTAAGGCCCCTTTTAAAAGTATCTGCACCTCCTAATATTGCTGTAAGAGTTTAGGTATTTCGATTTAACCTTTTAAGGGTTTGACAGCTGCTGTTGCTGTACTGATATGCCAGAGCTACATCAAACCCGTAGCCGTTCGCTAATTTGAAAACCAAACATGTTATAGCAGTCAGAAACAACCGTGGTGATCTGAACAATACAGAAAAAAGATATACTCTAGAATATTAGTATATAACTTTCCCCAAGCAATTGGAGTACTAAAACATTGATACAGAAATTTATAACTTAAATAATGAAGAACGAGTCACTACCAGAAGTCGGCGGGTAGACGAATAAGTCTTGTAACACATGTTTCGCTCTTTTGACGGCTGTCCCATAAGCTCATCACATGCTACGTAATCCGAATACTCTAAATCTATTTATTGTTGATCGATCGCTAATTTGTATACACGCGGTCTTCACCAAAAGATGCGGTGATTCAATAATAAGGTTTATGTGTATAACTAATTATTTAAAATTTCTAACGGGGCCTCCGTTAGCTAAAAACAGCAACTCTTGCTTTAGATGCTTTAAGCTCTAGCACTAAGAGCAGGGACCTGAGTAACCGTACTCGTCGAAATCAAAAGTCTCATTTTACCGATACTAGATGATACCGTGTAGCTTCCATACTAATTGCAGCCTCAATCAAAAGGCTTGAAGAATAGTCCTCATCCACTAAAGCCTCGAAATAGGCAAAAATAAAACTACATAATTATGTTTTTCAGCAGCATACGCAGAAGTTTACGAACAACTTGCAAACCACTACCCGGAACAAATCAGCCAGTTAACTGTATTAGCAAATTAACGAGCCAAAACGAATAACTGACCGCGTTTGACCGGTCAAGTTTTTGTTATAACCGGGTCTATCCGGTTGTAGACGGACGTATCCAGTCACAGAACGATGTGCCAGGTTTCTGTCGGGTTCGAGGAAAATAGTTACGGAGACAAATCACTTGTGCGCGACCGAGTTTTAGGAGATTGTTGCAATGAATGCTAATTCTAGACTGTTACTATCTATACATATAAATAAAATTGGAGTGCCCGTTTGTAATATTGAAATAGCCGCTTTTGACTACATGCATATGAATATATTTACGGTACATACCAAAATAACATTTTTTACAATTTTTGTCTGTCTGTCTGTCTGTCTGTGTCTGTCTATATGTTCCGGCTAATTTCTGGAACGAGTGGACCGATTTTAACGAGACTTTCACTAATAGGTAGCTGATGATATAAGGAGTAGCTTAGGCTACTTTTTTTAGTCTAGCTTCGCCCCGCGGCGTCCCGCGATATGACAATAATCGCGGGACTCAGCTATCAATAATAAAATTTAATATTTCCGAAGCGAAGCGAGGGCGGGTCGCTAGTATTTAATAAGTCAAACCTTTAAGTTTTCATTGGCTTAGGTAGGGAATATGGTTCATAGAACATCTGGTTATAAGTGATAGACCTCAGGGAATACCCAAAACGAATTTTTTAACCCATTCCTGCCCGGGACACCAGGCTAAGTGGCCCCTTGCTGTGTTGTGCTGTGCAGTCAGTGTGTGCCCAAAGTGCGTGTGTTGAATCTAGCGGTGCTGTTTCGGGGTGGAGACATTCCGAGCAGTGAAACGCGGGACCCGGGACCAGGTAAGTGGATCGACACTTCTTTCTTTAAACACCAGTTTAATACGGGTAGGTGTCGACCAGCCTGTGAAANAGTCCGCGCGGGTGGGTACCACCACCCTGCCTATTTCTGCCGTGAAGCAGTAATGCGTTTCGGTTTGAAGGGTGGGGCAGCCGTTGTAACTATACTTGAGACCTTAGAACTTGTATCTCAAGGTGGGTGGCGCATTTACGTTGTGGATGTCTATGGGCTCCAGTAACCACTTAACACCAGGTGGGCTGTGAGCTCGACCGCCCATCTAAGCAATAAAAAAAAAAAAACCTAATGCAAGACCATGACTCTAGACTCTACTAAGAATTCAAAATATCAGCAGTATAACGCTTTGGATAATTTCGCGTCGTACATCGCTCAGACTGCGACAGCTTCCAAAACAAGATTACGTTTCCATGCCAGCAGGAAAAAAGTTTTATTATTAGCAAAACTTGCACAGTTCCAGTTAAGAGGTGTTTGTATTGAGGTCGAACGCATTATTGAGGTCGAGTCGGTAATACGATAACGTGAATGGAGTTGGTAAATGTATTCGATACGGTTTTGGTTTTTGGAAATTTTATGGAAATAGTTTTTAAGAAAGTTACAACCCAATTTTAGATTGAAGCTTTTCTTTTTTTGTAGCAGTTGTTTTGTTTTTTTATTGCTTAGATGAGTGGACAAGCTCACAGCCCACCTGGTGCTAAGTGGTCACTGGAGCCCATAGACATTTACAACGCAAATGCGCCATCCACCTTGAGATATAAGGTCTCAGTATAGTTACAACGGCTGCCCCACCCTTCAAGCCGAAACGAATTACTGCTTCACGGCAGAAATAGGCGGGGTTACCTACCCGTGCGGACTCACATGAGGTCCTACCACCAGTAATTGCGCAAATTATAATTTTGTTAAATTGTTCCTAATTTTGTTGCATAGGCAAGAATTTATATACCTTGGTCATCTTATTGGCGTAGACATGTGGCCGCCTGCATAAGCCTTATGCTATAAGGCATATTCATAAGCCCACGGATAGTGCAATATGAATACCGCTAGCCATTTAGAACATAGTTCTGTTATAACGCCTGGGTTCATCTATTACGTTTTCCTCTTACAATTGTCGTACCCCTTATCGCGTACATTAACATTTTCCGAATTTTCTTCCTTTCTGTACAACTATCGATTGATCAAAGAAAGGCAAGCTAAGCTCGTTGGAGCTCACAAATAATCGTTCGGTCCGTACCGAGTGACATAAATAAGGCGGAAAACAAAACAAAGAATATCGGGTTAATTATAATGGCGTATTATAAGCTGGCACGGATAGGTTGGTATCTACTTTAGGAATACGATTTAGACCTGATGTTTCAAGCTGGATGGTCGCATTCACGTGGTTAAGCTTATGAACTCTAATAACCACCTAACTTATAGTGTGCCGTCAGTTCGATCACCTGTCTAACCAAAAAGTAAATAAAACATCACTCAATTGAACATTTGGTTCAGATTTCCTGCACTATGAGCATTTGAATTGGATTGATACGAGAAGACTAGACAGAACCGTGTTAATATTTAAAAATGTTGTCAATTCTTATTTAAACGAAGTTTCAAAGGAGTCAGCTTATACCCTTGACATTGCTGAAGTCTTTGAGTGACGACAATAACTCACAATAAATTTCGGCTAATGCTTACAACCTTTCGCATGCAACACCATAAATAACAAATTGCGCTCTTATTTTCATACAAATTATTCGAATTTCTATTCATATCTAAGTAATATGTTAGATGATACTGGAGTACATAACGCAAATTTGATTTATCTAAAAAAGTTTATTGTTATTATAAAATTAAACACTCAGAAACATTTACACATTGTGAATCTATTCACCTAAAAATAGAAAAATCGACAATAAAAGGTTTTTTACTTCCAATATTTCATAAATCACTTCACGGTCAAGGTCAAATTCTCTATCTTGAGTGTGCCAGTGCCAATGTCATTCTTCATGTGCAGCGTCATACCTGTCAGGCGGCGTACACATACTTATACCTTAGGCCACGTACACAACATACAGTCTACAAGCTTACATATATATTTCGTATATTTCTGAACCAGTAAAAAGGCAAACAATGAACTACAATGAAACCCTAAAGGAAATGAATTAAACATTTAATTAATAACGCCATTAGCATTCCTCTCACTGCAACCGGTTATCTAATTGATAGCCCTGCACATTTTTCCCTAGGGTCGGACGGTGATAAAATTACATTTGTTCCGAAACAGCATTGTCTTATCATAGTAGCGTTTGATTTATATTAGGGTTATTTCATTTGTATGGAAATTTCGTTAGGGATAACGTGTGGGATGGAGTTGCTTCACAATGACACGAGAATTTTTTAATTGCAGTTATGAATTAGAAAAAAAAAAGTGTAACAAAATATGTATACATTGCTTTGTTTGTTAAAATAACTTTTTGTTATTGCCCTTGTAGGCCGACGAGCATACGGCCCACCTGATGGTGAGTGGTTGCCGTCGCCCATGGACTTCAGCAATATCAGGGGCAGAGCCAAGCCGCTGCCTACCGAAAAATTAGTGTTCCAATTTTTTATCACATATGTTGAGCTGGCATTAATGTTACAACTGGAAAGTCTTATGAAGATATTTGGATTGCTGTGATGTTTATAGGTATATCGATATATCGTGTATACGCTACGATATATCGGCTACTATAATCAAATAATATCAGACGGTCCGCGGAACCAGCCAGAGCTACAAAAATAAAATTCGTGTACCTAGTTATTATTTTAAAAGCCATTTAATAATGTTGAGTTGCGCATGTGTTTCTTACTACTAAGCTTAACAATAAACATATTTATCAGTTAAATGCAAGATAAATAATAATTATAATAATAATAATAAATATTTACTAACAATCACGCCACGTTAACTGGCCTCGTACTAAGTTCGTAAAGAACTTATGTTACAGGTACCAGATAACGGAAATAAATTTAAGATTTTTATTTTACACGTACATATATTTAATATACATCCATAACCCTGGAAAAGACATTTATATTTATCATACAAATATCTTCCCTTGGCGGGATTCGAACCCGCGACCACCCTGTGTAGTGACCATGTCACTTACCACTACACCAGACGGCCGTTAAAATATGAGAATAAAATAAAGTAACAAAAATATGAGAAATTGTCCCACAAATAACTTCGATTCACAAAAAACTACCAGCGCTAATTTAGAATATGTAAATTATAGTAGTAGTGAAAAATAAATTCACATACACACACAGGCACACGCACAGACATAATTAAAATAGATTGCGATGCCACTGCCTAATCTGAGACACGTAATATAAAATAATGTGTTTTCGCTGCCAGATTAAAATCATATGTTTCGATGTATTTAAAAATAAATCACAATTACTGGGTTTAGAATGTTCTGTACCGTCGTACTGGATAGCTTTCGGCCACTTGATTCATCAGAGTATACATTTTTTTTTATTGCTTTGATGGGTGGACAAGCTCACAGCCCACCCGGTGTTAAGTGGTTACTGGAGCCCTTAGACATCTACAACGCAAATGCGCCACCCACCTTGAGATCTAAGTTCTAAGATCTCAGTATAGTTACAGCGGCTGTCCCACCCTTCAAACCGAAACGCATTACTGCTTCACGACAGAAATAGGCAGAATGGTGGTACCTACCCGCGCGGACTCACATGAGGTCCTACCACCAGCAATTACGCAAATTATAATTTTGTCCTTACCGTACTTACCGATCCATCAGACCCATTAATCTCAGCACTAGACACCTTCAGCTCTAACACTAGGAGCAGGCTCAGAGACCCCGGTAACTATACTCGTCGAACGAAAGAGTTTGGCGTTTCTTTCGTTACTCTTACATCAGCTCGCTGAGTTTCTCGTCGGATCTTCTCAGCGGGTCGTCGGATTCATTCACGAAGCAGCTGCTCCTGAGTTGTGAGGTCTCCTTTGTAGGTGCTCGGGCAGCTGTTAGCAAATCTCATCCCTACTGGTTGAGCGCTTACTCCTCCACCTGTTCTAGTTAAACTGGAAAGGCCATCAGGAATACAGTAATCCTTCATTCCTAAAAAAAAGTATTTATATATTTAGGTTTGAAGGTTAATAAGGTTGTCAATTTAAGACTTCCACTCGCGTCTTAAACTGCTGCTGATAGTGTATATACCCGTGCAAGCCACCTTGAGACATGAGGTCATAGTCTCAATTGTAAATACTAGAGCGATCCTCATCCTACGCTTCACTCTGAAACGAATCATTTACTAACAAAACTTCCTAACAGTCCAACAAGATATGCAAAGCCGTCGTGAGGGGATGCTAATGGTTTGAATATGTTAATTTTATCACACAACTCGTTAGCGAGTCAGTTAATTGGCCAGTATTAATTTGTTTTACGTTGCAACGTCATTCGGTTTACGACGTATTGTGTTTGGAATCTAATGTGGAAAGTGTTTGTGAGTCAACAGTCTGATCAAATTTTATGTTGTGGTGTCCTTGTGCGTTATATTAATAACTAGCTGACCCGGCAGACTTCGTAGTGTCTCAATCGATAAATAAAAGACCTAAACTTTTGTAAAAAATAAACTTAAAACAAACAAAAGAAATCCGTCCAACGGAGGACACATCAAAGGAAAAACAAAATTGTTATTTTTATTTAATTCCCTTTATACATTCTCTGAACTTCCACGAATAATTCAAGACCAAAATTAACCAAATCGGTCCAGCCGTTCTCGAGTTTTAGCGAGACTAACGAACAGCAATTAATTTTTATATATAAGTATATAGATAGAAGATAGAAGATAATAATCGAGTTTCTGTAACAATTAATCATATAAAATAGCATAGATAAAGGCACAAACATTAGAAGTTCGCACTATTCAAGTACATTATTGGAATGGTGTATTCATTTCATATGAAAATTTCATTACCCTCGTGCATGCTCGGTCCGACTCTGTGGGCTTTTATTCGTAGTATGGACAATTTGAATTAGATGCTTATTTAATTTATTTTTATTACATGCTAACGCATTGTTGGACAGGTCATGGCTAAAAATACCCCCTAATTGCTAGGCAGACAGACATAGACGCTAACCGGTCACAAATGGACATAGACACCGCAACGTGAAAGCCCTGCACAGCTTCAAGCTCATAGTGATGCAAGCTCTCAACATGGACTAAAAAAAAGGAAGTTGATCTAGAAAAATATTCAAAGTACTTTTTCTAGAAGCATATTGTAAGTAAAAATGAAAGTAAGAGTATTATCTTGAGAGCCGTAAAAGAGTCAAACATAAATTTAAATAATGCACGAGTGCTAGATGTTAGAATTTGGAAAACTTCATAGCTTAATCAATTTTATCGTATTTTCCCGGTATTTTACAGTAATTTTTCCTACACTTTTTTCAGTTTTCAAGAACACTGCATGCGTTGCTGCTGACGTTGTCAATTTATTTTCATTTAGATGCGACTCTATCAGTTGTTTTTTATGGCCATAAATGCCCATCAATGATGTACAGCTTACGTCCTAGTTTAGTGATGACCGAAGCTCGAAAACGCAACAGCCTGAATTATACTTTTAAATATAACGTCCCAGTTGCATTCTAACGACAATTGTAACAAGATTTTTTCCTGACTAAGACAGAAAAAGTAAACAGGACATTTTTGTAAACTCAAATGGGATTGTTTCTACTACAGTAAAACGAAAAGCAGCAAAAATAGTTCCTCGAAAATAAAGCCATTATATCATAAACCTTCTACGTCTGGTGCCTTCTACTTTGCCCTAAACGAGTCATCTATACTTCTAAACTGATATTATAAAGAAGGAAGATTAGTTTGTTTGTTTGTTTGTTTCTATTGAATAGGCTCCGAAACTATTGAACCGATCTGAAAAATTCTTTCACTGTTTGGAAGCTACACTATTCCCAAGTGACATAGGCAATAATCTTTTTTGAAAAAAATGATGGATCCTTACTAAAGCTCCAATAATGTAACTAAAGGTATAAAAAAAAAACCTAAAATATTCTTTACATTGCGTGCCCTGCGAAAACTATTGATGATAGAATAAAATAATGTACTATGACTTTGTAGAAAACAGTATTATGTACAAAAAGTTTCGCGACAGCATATGTCTAACTATTATAGTTATGCCGCAATAAGTGTTATTTTCTTCCGAGCGGAGCCGGAGCGGGCCGCTAGTGTTAATAATATAAATGTAATAATAATATCATAATATAAATATTTCACAAAGTTTTCATAAACGTGCAAAATGGATTGAGGGTGAACCCGTCGAAGACACAGGTCATTGTTGTCGGCAGTTCAAGATTGTGCTCGAAAGTGAAATGGTCGCAGCTTCCGGCTATTTTATTTGATGGCGTACCAATTCCTATCAGCGATACTGTGAAAAATTTAGGAATCTTAATTGATAAAAACCTTTCATGGAACGCTCAGATAAAAGAGGTTAGCCGGAAGGTGTTTGCAACAGCTGGATCTTTGAGACGGTTACGAAATTTTCTTCCAACTGCCACTAAAACTGCGCTTGCACAATCTCTCCTTCTTCCAATTCTTGACTACGCCGATGCCAGCTATACTGATTTAACTGAAACACAACTTGATAAACTTGAGCGGCTACAAAATTTCTGCATAAGATTCATATTTGGTTTACGGAAATATGATCATGTATCTGAATTTCGCACTAAACTCAAGTGGTTACCAATTCGCCTTCGCCGCAATACTCATGTCCTTTCATTACTATACTGTACTCTCTTTAACCCCCATGCCCCCATATATCTCAAAGAACGTTTCGAGTTCCTACGTGATACGCATAATTTTTCCCTGAGATCATCGGATAGCCTGAGACTGAAAATGCCGGCGCATTCATCATCATTCTTTGATCATTCATTCACCGTCCAGGCGGTTCGATTGTGGAATGCTCTGCCGGATGCAGTGAGAAGTGCTCAAACTTTAAACTGTTTTAAAAGAATGGTGAAGGAACACTACTTATCTTCTTAGTGCTGTTTGTTTGCATCATCATTTATTATTTCCATACTGTTGATGTATTATGTGTATGTAAGTATATTAGTATGTATTGTATGTAAGTATGTATATTGGTATATAATAATAAGTATATATTTCATATTATATGTAAACGGTATATATTTTGTTTATTGTATGTATATATTTTCTATAATGTATTATCTATAGTACACCGCAACATACCTGCTATATTTTTTTATATTTTCCAGAATTTCTATAAATTAAACGGTTGTCTGGAAGAGATCGCTTTTAGCGATAAGACCGCCTATTGTACAAATTTATCTGTTTTTTGATTGTTTTTTTGAATGTAAATTGTGTTTTGGTGTGCAATAAAGTGTATTCTCTCTCTCTCTCTCTCTCTCTCTCTCTCAAAAGCGTCCAATCCACAGACCTTACAGTGACTGCTGACCACGTACACGAAGTCGTTCAGCCCGGACGTACGGACGAATTTACGTGCGTATAAATTAGTTGGTGGCACGCGCCGATTTGCATCTCCCGTTATTCACTTAAGCTCCACTCCGAGTGACACGACACTGACAATGTCAAATTAAGTATAGTGTCAACGACTAGGTTTGGTATTTGACTTTCCGTACAGTCCCGCAAAATTATAATTTGCGTAATTACTGGTGGTAGGACCTCTTGCGAGTCCGCGCGGGTAGGTACCACCGCCCCGCCAATTTTCTGCCTTGAAGCAGTAGTGCGTTTCGGTTTGAAGGTTGGGGCAGCCGTTGTAACAACTATAATTGACACCTTAGAACTTATATCTCAAGGTGGGTGGCGCAATTACATTATAGATGTCCATGGGCTCCAGTAACCACTTAACACCACGTGGGCTGTGAGCTCGTCCACCCATCTAAGCAATAAAAAAATAAAAAAAGTCAATAATGAAGACAACGATAGTAAGATAGTTGTTTTATTCGCGTAAACCTTGTTATGGCATAACAGACGATGAACCCTTCAAAACAATGCACGATTGCTCCGTGGAAGAAATAGGCAGTACGGTGGCATCTACCAGTGCAAACTCATAATTTGCCTTACCACTAATAATTCAGTAAATTTCTGATTTTTTACTTGAAGGGACGTCTTACTCATTAGGCCACTGAAATTATTTCAAAGCATTTCCACTGTTTACGTTTTGAATGAATGAATGAATGAATGAATGAATGATTTATTTTATTTCAGACAACAATAAGTCCATATGTGTACATAGTATCATTGAAATATACTCAAAATTAACAAAACCAATCAAATAAAAAAGATACATTTATCATTATCACTTGAATACATTTCAAACATTCCATTTAACTGATACTTACTTCGAACCAACCATTATTATTATTATTATTTAGTCCGCAAGTGAACCATGGTACAATATTTAAATTTCACGGCTAATTATTACTTTTGAAACGCTTACTAATTAGCAAAGGCTAACTAAAAATCATGTTTCCCAGTTTAAATGACAAAGTCTAGTTGTTTTTAAAATACGATTAATACATCGTTCGTATCTTAAGAATGGCAGTTGCATTGACTTTATGGTGGCCATAGATCCCGATAATGGTCCACCGCAAGAGGCTGTGATCTTCTGCGCCATTAACAAACTTAAAAAATTATCTTCATACTACATTTATTCATAATCCTATTAAATACAGCTCGGTTAAAGGCAAAAAAAAAGTGATGACAATAGCCACGCGTCGCTGTCATAAATAAATATTAAGAGTCTGACATCGCTTCCCGTGTATACCTACACGCATCCTAAACTACAACTACGAGGCTACGCTATACGATGCGAAAGATTTAAAAAAAAAAAAGACGGTGGCACTCGGGGACTGCCGCGATAAAGCTATTGCAAAGCATTTTTTATCAACTTATGCAATTACAATTAGACAATAATAATTTAATATTAAAACAATAATAATAAAAATAAGACCACGCTATATTTATAAACATTAACAAAAGCAAAACATTAACTGTCCCCTTCACACTCATAAGCTAGACCGCGTGAGAGAGAGATGGGCAGACTTTTCATGATGCTCATGCAGTGCGACGTCACGCCGCGCGCTTATTCACAAACGCCACACCAGCGCAACGTGTGAATGTGTTGAACGCGAGCTACATAGTAGTCGTAGTGGGAGTCACAGGTTATTTTCGTTACGGAATTTCTTGATTCAGTCACCGCGCTCAAGGCCGCGATAGAAGCTATGCAATAGCTTAAAATTACCACGTTTTTTTTCAATAACAAGTTCTGACGATTTAGTAAAATCTAATGATTGAATTGAGAGCGTGGCGTGAACAAACTTTGTTTGGGTAGACTCAACATGTCTCAACACGTCACAATAACGGTAGGTAGTGGCTTGGCTCTGCCCCTGGTATTGTTGATGACCATGGACCGTATGTTCGTCTGCCTACAAGGGTAATAAAAAAATTGCCGTTGTTCAATTACAATTAAGATTTCTACCTTATATCTCAATAGCATTACGTCTATTTATTGTAATATTCCTATAGCTTTCCTTTCTTTTCTCCTGCATTTGACTTTGTCTTCGACATCCTCTTCAGTAAAATTTTTACTGGTGGTAGGATCTCTTGTGAGTCCGCTCGGGTATGTACCACCGCCCTGTCTATTTCTGCCGTGAAGCAATAATACGTTTCGGTTTGAAGGGTAGGACAGCCGTTGTAGCTATACTGAGATTTTAGAACTTATATCTCAAGGTGGGTGGCGCATTTACGTTGTATATGTCTATAGGCTCCAGTAACCGCTTAACATCGGGTGGGCTGTGAGCTCGTCCACCCATCCAAGCAATAAAAATAAAGTAAAAAGAAAACTTGGTCATATCTCGGCATAGCATAGCACCAGCGAGTCACACGCAAGAATCACACAACACGGTACCGCTTTCAATTTGTACGTTAGTCCGTACTATAATGTTAGCCGGTCCGGGGGCTGGCAGACAACCGGCGCATAAATTAAACGACTGGGGTGCAACGAAAGGGATCGTAGATTAGGGTATGAGGGGCACAATGGATTTTGGATTTTCGATTTAAATGTTTCATGGGCGATTGTGAACGTACAATATTCATGATACGGTATAGAAGATTTGACGGTAGTTAGCACAAAATTCAAATGTCGACGAACTATGTATGTATGTAATGTAACTAAAACATGAGACCTTAGAACTTATATCTCAAGGTGGGTGGCGCATTTGCGTTGTAGATGTCTATGGGCTCCAGTAACCACTTAGCACCAGGTGGGCTGTGAGCTCGTCCACCTATCTAAGCAATAAAAAAAAATCTGCATTAAAAAGTATCGTGATAATACTTTGTACTTAAAATAACGATTATTGTGTGAGGTTTATTCGTCAAAGCTCTCGCTCAAACGAGCTAAGTGCACAGCTTTGTCATCAACTCAATAACTTCGAAATCGAATTAAATATAAAGCAAAAACTTGGGTTTATTTACCTGTGGTGGAATTGCTGGCTCAATCAAAACTAAGTCTTACGATTTTGAATAAAAACTTTTTTTAACCTCGGTATCAAATGTTTGATTTCTTTCATGATGATTTAAAAAGATTGATTGAAGATCATGAAGATTTAAAAAGTCAAAATGGTATAACATCGTACGGACTCCAGTGTTTATCTAACTAGCAACAGTAGTAATAGTATAGTAAGTAGTATCTGTGGAAGATATTCCCTTTGTAGTTCACTACAAATCAAATAATATTGTTCAAAGCCCTTTCATTGCTTAATTACTTCATTTTACTACAAATGGCTGGTGAAAAGATATTACAATATCATCGATACATCTATGCCAAGTCTTAGGCGGGTGGCGACACTCAGTTGGAGTCGGTTACGAGCTTGGGTGAAACCGATCTTTTCTCCCCATCTAAAGGCATAAAAAGATGTGTGGTGTCGTAGGACACCGGATAGGAACGAAGTTCCTTATTATAAAAATATTAATTTTAAGTTCTATTCGAGGTATAAAGAAAATAAAACTGGAGGTTTCGCAACAACCCACGGTCTTGTATAACGTGCGAACTTATTGTGGTGCACTTCATTCATGGTCGTTTGCATAAGAGTTGGTGTATTGCGCAAACCAACGCTCTGAGATCGTGGTCAATGAATAATAAAAAATACGTTATTTTTTGTTCGTTATTACAAAGTTAAGTCGTACACTGTGTGCATTACTAATAGAAATCTTATGCTACGGACGGTTTTTCCCGGTTAGAGTACCCCTCCGCATCGTCCCATAAGGAACTTTGTTCCAAAAATAGATCACTAGAATTTGTGTAAAAATCAGGGAATTGCTAAACTTGTTGAAACAACTCAAGAAAACTGTGCAACGCTGAAAATTTAATTTGGATTTATTATGAATTTCAGCTTACCAAACAACCTAAGTTACTATTATGGTTAACCATCAAATGGGCTGTTAACTTTTCTAAACTACGAGAATAAAGACTAATGTCTGACTTTACTTTACGACACACTAAAGGGTAGGTGTAATACGAACTATCAGTCAAACGCTCACATCTCTTTGAATTACTTTAGGTAAGTGATAGAACATATTGTGGGCCCATTAGGGGGATGTAATACCGTCTTAACAGCAATTGGGCCGTAAGCTTACTTGCCGGTCTAGACAATAAAAACTTTTCAAACTTCTTATAAACAAATTCCCAAGTAATTTAACTAAAGACAATCCGGTATGGTACGTGATATCAAATGAAGGAGCTTAAGCACATTTCGCTTTTATAACTCGTTAAATTAAGACATAAGATTAGGTTATCGCGTCTCTTACTCCCTTATGTGTTTTCTCATAAAATATATTACGACTTTTGAGTTTAACTGGATTGATTAAGGAAAATTTACTTTGGAAGATGTTATACAAAAAAAAAACTCTAGATGGTTAGATGATCTCGTGGTTCAAGTCCAAGTCCAAGCTGGTAGGCAGCGGCTTGGCTTTGCGATAGGCAGCGGTTTGGCTCTGCCCTTGGTACTGCTGAAGTCCATGGACGACGGTAACCACTCACCGTCAAGTGGGCCGTACGCTCGTCTACCTACAAAGGCAATAAAAAAAACTAGTATTAAATGGTTAAGGAGCTCATAGAGTTCAAAACTTGAAAATTGTCTCTCCAGCTTGAGACATTTTTAACAGTTTTATTGCCTTGACCCATCTATCTATCCAGATTATCTTGAAGTTTTGCGCATACATTAGAAGCGATGACAATACAATAATTTTACAGTTTTAGACTAACACCCTGAGAAGTTTGTAATAAAGGCGTTCTCTTTTCTCTTTTAATCACTACTTTTATTTGAATTAAAATCTATTAAGATATCGTTAATATGGTTTTAACATAAAGTTCTCTTCAAAATGACCTGCGATGTCCACCTTATCCGTACCATCGCCAATGGCCATGAGCAATGGTTATCTCTAATGATCAGATTAAACGTAAGCTCCCCTGTTACACTCCACGAGTATGGCGAATAGTATAGACCCAATCTTGAAGATGAAACCTTTCATAACTTTTATGACTACCTGCGGACCTGTTGCTTTTCTAGCGTAAGTTTTCTTCAATCAATCAACTTTTCTAATGTCAATATGTGTGACAAATTATGACCCTTCATAAAATTCACGAATAATGATACCATAAAATCAATGTTTATCCACATAATTTTCTCGACTTAAGTTTTTTTTTATTGCTTAGATGGGTGGACGAGCTCATGGACCACCTGATGTTAAGTGGTTATCGGAGCCTAAAGACATCTACGACGTAAATGCCAGGTCTCACTTTTAACAGTACAACGGCTGCCCCGCCCTTCAAACCGAAACGCATTACTGCTTCACGGCAGAAATTGGCAGGGCGGTGGCACCCACCCGTACGAACTCACAAGATGCCCTACCATCAGTAATCACGCAAATTATAATTTTTGCGGGTTTGATGTTTATCACACGATGTTATTCCTTCACCGTGGAAGTAAATCGTGAACATTTTATAAGTACGTATTTCATTAGAAAAATTGGTACCCGCCTGCGGGATTCGAACATCGTTGCACCGTTACATAATACGAATGCACCGAACGACTTATCCCTTAGGCCACGACGACTTCAAAAGTAAGGACTATTCTTGACGACTCGGCTTTATTAGTGACGCGTTATCGTCTAATTGAATGTGAAAAGTGAATCGTTAATCTAACAATCTACAAATTGCCTTGAACGGTTATTAAAACTAAAAAAAATGTCGAACAAGACTTAACATTATTACCGAGGCCTGTGAAATTAAACAATTAAAAACACTCTAATTTGATGTGTCGATCACACAAATGCAGATTTATATTCAAACTAGCTGTATCCACCGCTTCGCTGGGCATTTAAAATTAACATTATTATTTCTCAGCCCCACAAAGATTCTCATCATTAACACCCCGCAACCGGGGTAAGGAAGTCCAACACTCATATAAATATTAGCCTATCCATTAAGTACATGTATTTTCTGCATGGATACCAAGTTTCAAGTCAATCGGAGGCATGGTTTAGTAGTTATAACTATATATGGTTTAGTAGTTATAAAAACCGCTGTAGATTTATATCTTAGTATAGATTAAAATATGAGCACTGCGTCCGCACTGCTTAAGTCCTCGTGAGTTGTCATAAACATATTCTCGGCTCGTATCGTTGACAGGCCATCAACAATTTTTCCGCCTGTCATAAACGTCAAGTCATAAAATTCGTTGCTCCAGTCATTTGCCGGTGTCGTGAGACGAATTGCGCGAAATTATAGTCGTAATCTTGTTACAACTTGTCGTAATTTGTTTATGTATATTTTACTGTGCACCGGAAACTTTTTTCTGAAAAGACAAGCGAGAGTCGTGGGAGCTTAGCAATAAAAACCGACTTGCTGGTGCTGCGGACTTTATTATTATTCTTTTGTGACCTAAGCTTATATGCTGATTACTGCAATACATGTAGAGAGGTCGCATGAGATAGTAACTTCATTCCTATTTTGGTAGAGCATCTACTGCTTGTCTTAGCGTTTATAGGCGGGGGGATAGCCATTAGCTACAGCAAGTGGCCAAGATTTATTAATCATGATACAACAACAACAACAAATAATATACCAGCAAGCTGCCGCTAAGTCTCATGGCGTCTATAATGTGACTCTCCTGTATAGGAAGGAGGAAAGGCAGTATTTACTGACTTATAAGCAGGACTTTGTAGGCAGCGGCTTGGCTCTGCCCCTGGCATTGCTGAAGTCCATGGGCGATGGTAACCACTCACCATCAGGTGGGCCGTATGCTCGTCTGCCTAAAAGGGCAATAAAAAAAGACTTATGACGTCACGAAAATGTAATTTTAGAGTGATTTTCGGTTACGTTATCATCATTATTCTGTCCTTCTCCCAGTCACCTGGGGTCGACGCAACATGTTTTCTCCTTCCATACTCTTCTATCATATACCATTTCTTCGCTCACTCCCCTCTTACCCATATCGTCTTTAACACAATCCATCCATTTCTTCTTAGGTCTACCTCTTCCTCTATATCCTTCCACATTCATACCTAACACTCTCTTACCAACCTCATTTTCATTTCGTCTCATCACATGTCCATACCATCCCAAACGTGCACTCCTCAGCTTCTCGGTAACGTTAATACCTTTGAATTAAATATCACCACTTGAAAGTGAAATAGCCAACACAGTCCAAATCTTCAATAAATATGTTATAAAGCCATTAAATTTAATGAATAGCTATAGAAACATGATAGTTTGCATTTCATTCCAACACCCTAGCTTTTTTAATAAGAATCCTGCTGGAATTTAATGGGCAATTCAAGCTTTGAAAAAAAGTACTGATTCAGTATTAGGTCCGCTATCGACAATGGAAAATGCCATTGGATCGCTAATGTGTAATAAATTATAGCACTGCCCTACCCACTACCCACATAGCTTCAGCCACGGATTGTTAAAATACAGGATGGCCCAAAATATATTTTTAATGTAAGTATTCGGGAACCGTACTCGTTGAACTCGACAAAGAGGTCGACGTGCAACCTAACCCATGCATCAGCCCGCTGAGTTTCTCGCCGGATCTTCTCAGTGGGTCGCGATTCCGATCCGGTAGTAGATTCATTGGCGAAGCAATTGCTCTTGAGTTGTTAGGTCTCCTTCGGAGGCACTCGGGCAGTTGCTAGCAAATCCTACCCCTCCTGGCTGAGCCTTTGCTCGCCCACCTGTCCCGCGTAGCTTCTCCAATCCGGTGTCCCGACAGGTGAAATGGCGAAATTTGCGTAAAAGAGTGTTATCCCCCCACCTTGCTTCTTTAGTGTTCTCCCTAGTTGAGGATCGGGTGTATGGTTGGAAAAGCGGCTGTGAGCCTGCTTAGAGCTATACATCATGACATACCATTCTGCAGCCCCGAAAACTGATTGGAATTTAACGAATCGTTCATTCTGTTCCACGTTCGTATTATAGATAGCGCAGCAGACGCAGTTAGCAGAACGCAGTCAGTGTGAGTCAAGGCACAAATGAAACCGTTGTTGATCCAACTACCTTTTTTTTTGTTTTTTATTGCTCAGTTGGGTAGACGAGACAGCCCAACTGGTATTAAGTGGTTACTGGAGCCCATAGACATCTACGACGTAAATGCGCCACCTTGAGATATAAGTTCTAAGGTCTCAGTATAGTTACAACGGCTACCTCACTCTTCAAGCCGAAACGCATTACTGCTTCACGACAGAAATAGCCGGGGTGGTGGCACCGGCTTCCCGGTGAAGTAATAGTTTCTGCCTACAAGTCCACTGGATCTGAGTTTCATTTCCAAATGAATTATCAGCAGCAAGCTTTAATACTAAGACATTTCAACTTTCATGCTGCGAAGCTATGTTCCAGATTTTTGGACGTTGCTAACCATTTCGTTAATAAGAAATGGTTTAAAATGTACTAAAATATCTGTTTACATGACATAAAAATGAACATCTAGGATAATTCCACATCGTCGACATTATCCCGAAAGGTTCGCTTTTTACAACAGGAAACGGAAAGTGCTCGAGCCTACAGGAAACTCGCGTGTTTTGTGCCGAGGTCAGTGTTACACTGGGACAAAATGGCGTTGGTAATATATCCGGTTTCGAATGACGGTGCTACGATGGTTCCGTGAGCTTTTCACGTAATTCCGGAAATGCATTTAAGCTATTCTGGATGTTTAATATTATTTCGTAAATATCTTTACATGTAGCCGAGCACACAGACAAAGACAAAAGTACTCAAAACCTAACCAACACGGGAGAGTACCATAATTCAGTCTATAGGTGCCGCAAAGCATTTGCATTTTTTTATTTAAAGAGCAGGACTGATGTAGGGTCTGCCAATACGTTATGGTAACTGGTAATCATCAGGTGCTATATATAATAACATAAATCTATTGCAGGAATAGATCACCCGTCATAGCTACTTGCACTGCTGTATACATTCGTAAAGCTATAAGGATCTAAAAAGTAATAACTGAATATTTTTTTAATTAGTAGGATGGATGACTTCCCGGCCCACCTTCTGTTAAGTAATAACCTACCGGAGTCCATAGGTATAAATTTATTGTAAAAGTAAAAAATAGGTAAGCTGATGGCACTTAACTGTGCGAGCTCACAAGACACCCTTCCACCAGTATAGATGCCCTACCACCATCATAGATGTCCTCAGACCAGTATAATGCACGTACATGATGAGAGCTTCTAATTCAAGGCCACGTTTCTCTCAGAATGTGTCATGTTTTCTAAATGTCTTTTTTAAGCAAGGCTTGAAAATAATCCTCAAGGGAAGACAGCCTCAATGGAAGACAGTGACCATACGCTCGTCAACTCCCGACTATATTTGTACGAAATCTAGATTTAAATTAGGCAGTTAGGATGGAACATAGTTGAACAGTGACAGCAATGAACATGCTGCTGCCTACCATGAGACAAGGCTGAAAACTTTAATGTATTGGATTGCGTTGTGTCATTACTGACTGGTGGTAAGACCTCTTGAGTTCGCACGGATAGGTACCACCGCCCTGCCTATTTCTGCCGTGCAGGATGGGGCAGCCGTTGTAACTATTGAGAACTCAGAAATCATATCTCAAGGTGGGTGGCGCATTTACGTTGTAGATGTCTATGGGCTTCAGTAACCACTTAACACCAGGTGGGCTGTGAGCTCACTCAACCATTAAAATACTAAGCTTTGGTACTATTATTTCATGGTTAGTACCAGTCACAGGATCTGAGTGCCACTTGGACGGTGTCGACCAGATAGATAATTTGTCCCGACACGCTGATAGTGGCGTTCAGTCCACTGTATCCCTATCTTTATGGCTCGTGATTGATCCGCGCTCGGATTGGAACGGAAACAGAAAACTAATGTTCGTGTTAACGACGTTTTGTTACCGCGTATCGCGTCTCACGATCGCTGCGGTTGCGTTTTGTTTCCCATAACGCTCCAGCTCGTACAATAGTTTTAGTGTCTTTGATTATAGTGTTGATTTTGATTAGTTTTATACTTGGAATTATGGTTTTAGTATAGTTCATTTTAATTGGAAACTTTCCTGGGAAAACGGTTAGGTTTTGTAATTTTTAAAAGGTAATAATATAACTCTTTATTTGATACCTCATGTACAGAGTAAGCATATAAAACAAATAATAGACGATGACATAAATTGGCGGCCTTATCGCTGAAAGCGATCCCTTCCAGGCAACCTTGCATGGAGAGGAACAGGCAAACTAACATGGACGATGCTATATCTTAATAAACTTACTTTTAATAAGTATAATATACATATATATATATATTTAAGATATAATTACATACGATTAAATACAAATAAATACTAAAAATATGCAAGTAAATACAAAATAAGTAGCAAGTTATACACTTACTCGCGACTCACCCTCGCTTCGCTTCGGAAACTGTAATTAATTATTGATTTCTCCACTATTTAATGGATGTTATTATACATATAAACCTCCCTCTTCAATCACTCTATCTATTAAAAAAACCGCAAGAAAATCCGTTTCGTAGTTTTAAAGATTTAAGCATACATAGGGATATAGGGACAGAGAAAGCGACTTTGTTTTATACCATGTAGTGAAATCGTAGGAGCCATATTATTGTGAAGGTAGAGCGATTTTAATCTGAACTTGAAATTTTCCGGCGAGGACGATTGTTTGATGCTTAAGTAAGGTAATAAGTACGCAGGTGGGTATCACTTTTGATGCAAATTTGAATGTACGTGAGAGTTATTTATGGCGGGCTCATTCCATTTTCTTCATTTTGTACTGATGTTGCAGCCTCTTGTGAGACTATTCGCATAGCAACCGCCATACCCACTATTTTTACTTAATAACTTTGAAACATCAACTTTATGCCTTAAAGTGGGGTCTTGCGTTATGATGTAAGGCTCCGATAACCACTTAACTATAAGTAGTTCGCTTCCAACCACCTATCACACCACGTTGACGTCCTAATTGTATTTTATAGCAGTTATTCCCCTATTCAAACCACAATGCATGACTGCTTCGTGGTAGAACTATAATAAGGCAAGATGGAAATACCTACTTCTAGTAAAAAAAAAAAATATTGCTTAGATGGGTGGACGAGTTAAGTGGTTACTGGAGCCCATAGACATCTACAACGTAAATGCGCCACCCACCTTGAGATATCAGTTCTAAGGTCTTAGTATAGTTACAACGGCTACCCCGCCCTTCAAACCGAAACGCTTCACGGCAGAAATAGGCAGGGTTACGGTACCTACCCGCGCGGACTCACAAGAGATCCTACCACCAGTAATATCAAGTCCACCAGTATATAAAATCAAGAATATTTAATAAGTTGCCCTAAAATACGTCCACCATTACGTTCAAACTTGCATAAAACCTGTGCTCTAAAGGTGTCTTCATTCAATCACGTTGATGACGTCACTGAACAAGATTCCGCACTTAGGGACGCGCTCTTGACTCTGTCACTTGAAGGCGTGATCGATTGTACCTTAACACTGAGCTTGGAATATCTTGTAATGATTCCACAGTACAGTATGGCATGATCACGTATGCAGATGTATAATTTTGTAGCCAAGAACACCAAAAATATTAATTTTCAAATATTTCACTAAATTGCAGCATCTCATCAATAAAAAAAGACTAGTTTTCTGGCTAGAAGTGTAATGTCCGTTGATCGCGAGTCAATTGTCTCACTAAATAAATAAATAAAGATTTACTAACAATCACGCCACGTTAACTGGTCTCGTACTAAGTTCGTAAAGAACTTGTGTTACAGGTACCAGATTACGGAAATAAATGTAACATTTTTATTATATACATACATATATTTAATATACATCCATTACCCTGGAAAAGACATTTTATATTTATCATACAAATATCTTCCCCTGGCGGAATTCGAACCCGCGAACCCCTTGTCTAGTGACTATGTCACTTACCACTACACCAGACGGCCGTTAAATAGAAAGTTCCTACACTGGTTGCTCGTAGTTCTGAGAAGGTCATGCGACAAGCGATGATAGCTTTGAAAAAAATCGCGTTTTCAGATAGATTTAATTTTGTGTAACTAATCTTTTTAATGTGTTCACTTTGACCAAGAAAGTCTTAGAGTACAAACCTACTCATAGTCTAAATTCATGTGTATTGTAAAAATACACTTTCTTTCTTCCATAAAGTAATAATGACCATTAGATCTATAGTGGCTCTAAGACATTTACCGTTTAATTTATTCCTGATACCTCTCCAAAGATACACAGTATCTAATTAAAACAGGTTTTTATACTGGTGATAGGGGTCATATGAGTCCGCACGATAGGTAGCACCACCCTGTCAATTCCTGCCATGAAACAGTAATGTGTTTTGGTTTTAAGAATAGGGTAGCCGCTGTAAAAACTGAGACTCATGTCTGTAGATCTCATATCTCAAGTGGGGTGGAACTGAAGTGGTTGATATCTATGGGCTTTAATGACCATTTAATACCAAGTGGGCTGTAGAATCCCTACTTCCCAATAAAAAAAATTAAATGCACACACAGCCGCCTGGCTAGCTATTATTCTCTGTGCTATGGGAACCAGTGGCTGATACAGGCTCTTTTATATAAAAGAGGATCCTATATCCTATATAGGAGTGTGGGGAGACAAAGCAGACTAGCGCATACGTTTGTTGACTCGGGGACTCGACAGCAAAGGAAACCATCGCGGGCGGTGAACCTCAGGAGCCGTTGAAATTTTTAGACATCAGTATTGAACTTTGACCGCTCCAATTACACCATTCAATTGCTTTAGACCCAAGGGTTACAATAATAATTAATGATTTAGAACCAATGGTTTTATGTATGATCACCGTGTGCCACAGCTGCCAAACAGAGAATAAGATGACAAACAAAAATCAATTCGGTTTTACCCGTTCTCAATTAAAAGTACCATATACGAGTAGAAGAGTGCAAGAATAATAGGTTGGGGAAAAGTCTTTACGCATTATAGTTTTTTTTTTTTTATTGCCTTTGTAGGCAGACGAGCATACGGCCCACCTGATGGTAAGTGGTCACCGTCGCTCATGGACGTCAGCAATTCCAGGGGCAGAGCCAAGCCGCTGCCTACCATAAAGTACTCTCTCACCGCAAGCCTCGTTTGAAGAAGGACATGTCATAGCGCTCGGAAAACACCGTGGAGGGGAGTTCATTCCAAAGCCGGATGGTACGTGGCAAAAAAGATCTTTGGAAACGCGCTGTCGATGTGCGCAGCGGTTCCAGATAATATGGATGAACTCTGCTCCGATGGCGGGAGGTGCGATGATAAAAAGGAGATGAGGGAATCATTTCGAATAATTCCTCAGAGCATTCCCCATGGACTATGCGGTATAAAACACAGAGAGAACCGAAGTCCCTCAGTAGACCCAGAGGTTCCAAGCGATCCGCGAGAGCAGGACTATCGACCATCCGAACCGCCCGTTTCTGTATGGAGTCAAATGGAAGTAGATGGTATTTGGGTGCCCCGGCCCAGAGGTGAGAGCAGTACTCCACGCGAGGTCGGACCTGGGCTTTATAAAGCGCAAGTCTCTGTCCAGGCGTGAAATACCGCTTCGCTCTGTTGAGAACTCCCAACATTTTAGAGGCCAATTTGGCTTTACCTTCCAAATGACTCCGAAACTGGACATCGCTCGAAATATCGACCCCCAGAATCCCGATACTCGCGGAAAGCTGCAGGGATACTCCTTGAAATTCCGGCGCCATGACAAAGGGGTCCTNCTTTATAAAGCGCAAGTCTCTGTCCAGGCGTGAAATACCGCTTCGCTCTGTTGAGAACTCCCAACATTTTAGAGGCCAATTTGGCTTTACCTTCCAAATGACTCCGAAACTGGACATCGCTCGAAATATCGACCCCCAGAATCCCGATACTCGCGGAAAGCTGCAGGGATACTCCTTGAAATTCCGGCGCCATGACAAAGGGGTCCTTCTTCGCAGTGAACGCGCATGTATGAACTTGTAATAAAATCTCTTTGGCTATACTATTTTTATCTGGCTGGCTGGTTGTGGTATCATTAAAAGTTTAAATTTTAAAGAAGATAATTCCAAATTCAAATTCAGAAAATGTGTGATTTTTATTTATTTTTCGTACTGTCAAGATGAGTGAATCTAATGAAGAAACTCGATACATTTTAAAATTTGACTACAAAAAGGTAACTATGCAACGCAAGCCGCGAAAAAAAATTGCGATGTTTATGGATATAGTGCAGTGTCTGTGAGAAAAGCACAAATTTGGTTTAAGCATTTTCAAGCCGGAAATTTTGATGTCAAAGATGCACGTCGCTCTGGTCGCCATATTACGGATAAAATTGATGCCATTTTTGAAAAAGTGGAGCAACATCAACATATCAGTAGTTACGACGTAGCTAAAAAACTATTATGAATGGTTATCAAAATAAAATAAATTATTAATCCCAAAAAAACTGAATTTCATTATTTAAAAATGTCACTCTTTGATATATGTAACGGCGATAAAGATATTAAGCACTAAGTTATAGATCAGATAAACCTGTTTGTCACACGAACATTTGCCCAATGTAGGAACAGAACGTACGATGTGCCATTAATTTTTCATTTTAATTTTAACTACTGATAAGCGTAGACCAAAAACCTACGAAAACTTGACACAAAATACAGTGAAAGTTTTGGAATTAAGCCGAATAATAAGCCAACAATCAAACTTTAATCCGTAGTAAAGTACCCGGGCTCCGATAATACCTCCCAGGAGTGCGAATCCCTTCATCTGAACATTCATTATACCTGTCGCCTGAATACAGCCCTGTTTATAAAATGCCATTTACTTCTATACCAACTTAATTGATTGATGCGTATCCGAGCCTCTGGGGCTTTGCATATTTAGCGACGGGGGTGACTTAACTGTTAAGGACACCTTTTGTTTTCTAATCGTAATTCTGAGGAACGCTGATTTTGAGATGATGAGTTTATGAGGTTTATTCAGTAAACGGGGCTTTTGAATTGCAATGAGGCTGAAAGTAGTATTGTAGTATTCCGAGAAGATTTCCCTGGGTGGAGATTATTAAAGACTTTTACAGTGGTTAATCTTCTTCAGATCGTATTCAAATTTTTTAATGACTCGCACTTTTCGAAACAGGTTGGGTGGCCAAATGTTTTTCAATATTTCATTTTCATGGGTCATTGGGCGAGTCCATAAAATAAAATGTATTTAATTTCCTTTTTGGGTATTTAAAAATCTAAATTTTTAACTAAAATTGTTATATTATTAAAATGATAAACATTGAATCATAATCAGATGAAATAAAATAAATAGGAAAAGAAGAAACAGAAAAAGTGACTGACTGTGCCACTTTGCAATGAATATGTTACTGGAGGGTATAACCCAAGAAGAGTTGTCGTCAGGGAAGCCGGTCATAAAACTCAAGCTGAATATACTGATTTGCTGCAGAAACAGGAGCTAAAGCATCTTACTAGTATCAGTGGCTAAAAACCAAGTCACGGAGGTAGTTACCAATGAGTTGAACAGAGCAGATCTCTGCCTAGAGAGACCTAATTCATGAATTCCCTGCCAATGTCTGTCCCGAAGCATTTATGATTTAAAAACGCCAAATGATACAATAGTTCTACTATATGCTAGTCAGACTTCCACCTCCGTCCTTCCATTAACCTTGAGACATAGGCTTCCTCTAACAAATGAAAAGCCAAGCGGTATGTCAACTCTTCTGTCCATAATCCTGGCCATGATATTCTCTAGATTAGGTGGACCTTTTCTGAATCATTGCAGAGAGGTCCACAAATTTTGTTCGTAATGCCGCTATTGCAATCGTATGTAGTATGTATGTTGTTGTTTTCTTTTATTACTGTGTCCTTACCAACTTATTTTTAAGAAATCATTGTTTTACTGGTGGTAGGACCTCTTGTGAGTCCGCACGGGTAGGTACCACCACCCTGCCTATTTCTGCCGTGAAGCAGTAATGCGTTTCGGTTTGAAAGGTGCTGTAGCCGTTGTAACTATACTGAGAACTTAGAACTTATATCTCAAGGTTGGTGGCGCATTTACGTTGTAGATGTCTATGGGCTCCAGTAACCACTTAACACCAGGTGGGCTGTGAGCTCGACAAACCATCTAAGCAATAAAAAAAAACTAACATTTATATGGATCATTATCTGAAATAAAGAATTTAATAATAATAATAAACGTAATAATGTTTTGCCAAATTTTACATCACAATAATATTTGTTTCACTCGTTTCAGGTACGTTTAAAGCTGACTGAATTTATTGTGAACGACGTGTGGTAAGGCATTTGCATATTAAATTTCGATTTTTTAGCAATTTTATTTGTAAGGTGATTGTATTTTGTAATTGTGTCTTCGGGTGTAATTATAGTCTCACATGGACACGCCCGGATGTGTAACACAATGCTCAATTACCGCGAAGCGTTCGCTCGCACCGGCTTACAAAATAAAACTGCAGTTCTGAAGTCGTCGTGGCCTAAAAGATAAGACGTCTGGTTCAATCGTATCTTGCGATGCACCGGTGTTCGAATCCCACAGGCGGGTACCAATTTTTCTAATGAAATACGTACTTAACAAATGTTCACGATTGACTTCCACGGTGGAGAAATAGCACCATGTAATAAAAACAAACCCGCAAAATTAAAAATGCGTAATTACTGGGGGTAGGACGTGTTGTGAATCCACTCGGGTAAGTACCACTGCCTATTTTTGCCGTGAAGCAGGTTTGAAGGGTGGGGCAGCCGTTGTACTGTAAAGACTGAGACCTTAGAACTGATTTCTCAAGGTGGGTAAGCGACATTTACGTTGTATATGTCTATGAGCTTCGGTAACCACTTAACACCCGGTGGGCCGTGAGTTCGTCCATCCACCTAAGCACCTAAGCAATAAAATAAAAAGTTACTTGTGTAGTGTTTGTGAATAAGCGTTACACCAGAGTTGGCTAGAGTCCAGCCTTAACAATGTTTGTACATATACGGAAGAATTAGTCGCGTGTTTGGTACTTTCTTTCCATCGCATATTATCTTTAAGGCTAGGGTTTCAATTAGGGATCATCGTCTTAGGACTAAATTTAAAAAAAGGCCTACGTATGTTTGTATTTATTTCCAATAAGAAGAAGATTTATAACTATTTAATATTTACTTCGTGCTTCTTAATTAGAGAAAGATTGACTTCTGGCTGTACCAGAGTATAACCATTTTTACATTTTATGTTATCCTGTTCCAAATTAAAATGCATCAACTGTCAAATTCCCAAGTCTGGCCCCAGCTGCGTACGCTCTGCTCAATGAATCTATAAGGGACAAATAATCATGAATATACGAGAGTTCTCGCCCTATCTTATACCTTTAAACGAGCAATTCTTGTATATTAATATCGACGCTTGAAAGGTAAACGTGACTAAGCGACAATGCGTGAACTTTACAGTAGACTAATTTAAAGTTGAAATACCTGAAAAAAAGAGATATTTTAACGAATCTAGCTGTATTAGAATCTAGCTAGTAGCTGTAGGATTGAAATGATTTTAATAGACCTAGAAATATATATATTTTGCGCATCGAATATGGTTATTGCCTATCATTTATGTACAAAGCAGCTATTGTCGCTTAGTCACATTTGCCTTTCAAGCGTCGATATATATAATATATAATCTGAATATCGGAAACGGCTCCAACGATTTTCATAAAATTTAGTATACAGGGGATTTCGGGGGCGATAATTCGAACTAGCTATGATTTATTTTCATAAAATGTTGTTTTGTTCGTGTTTTCTATAATCAACTTTATTGATAACTAGCGACCCGCCCTGGCTTCGCTTCGGAAACATTAAAACACACATGAAACCAAAAAAAAAAAATAAAAAAAAAAGTAGCCTATGTTCATCAGGGACAATGTCGGCTTCTAATGGAAAAAGAACTTTTCAAATCGGTCCAGTAGTTTCGGAGCCTATTCGAAACAAACAAACAAACAAACAAATCTTTCCTCTTTATAATATTAGTATAGATGAACTTTATGACTCTTCCTGACATCTATTGGCGAAAAATAATACAATTTTTCTTAATTGAGGACAACTAACCGCTTTAAGGACACAAAAAGATGGCGTTATCAAAAAAAAAACCAGTCATCATCTAGTTTGATATAAACTCGAGTTTTCTTTGAGGAAACGTATCAAATAAAAACACCATACCGCCATGATAATTACAACAAAACGAATCTCATTCATCATCAAATTCAAATTCTAACTTAATTAAGTATATTGTTGATCAAAATTTATGTGAACTCATAAATTTTCAAAGTAAATTAACTGTCACGCAAGGAATGAGCGTCTCAGGTCGTTTTCAGTATCAAGATATAATGAGATAGTGTGATTGCTGACATGAAATAATTTGATACTTGAGGCACGCTATTTTGGGAATACGTATTTTGTCAATTCATCAACCCTGGAGCGAACATAAATTTTCTATCTAATTCGTGCAAGGTAGCTGCCCGTCTGGCTATAAGCGGCCATTTTTGCAATCAATATAAATTTGTAAGTTACGGCTATAAATATATAATTATAATCTGCAAATTTGAGATCAAGAATTGGTGATTACTAAAAATCTTTGTACTCCATTATCTCTTTATGTAATATTATTATGCAATTTCAGAAAATTAAGAATAGTTTCCCAGGACAAGAAGTTTTCGTTACAACATGAAAGTTCGCAAACAAATGAAAGTTCCGCAGCTTTCACATGAGCGTTTATTGGCTGCGCTAATGGTTGTCGCCGCGGGCGTAGCTAGTTCGGCTGCCTTTGCACACATGTTAATTATACTGCTTACAATTTGGAGCGCTGTAAACACACCTGACAGTCCGTATTTGTGGAGCTCCAGCTTTTTATTTCACCAGATGGTTAGTTGAGCTAGCGACCACATAGTGTCAGGCTGTGTCCCAACCTAGACATCACAACAGAAATAATACTTTTTTATTAAGCTATTGCATAGCTTCTATCGCGGGCCTTGAGCGCGGCGACTGAATCAAGAAATTTCGTAACGAAAATAACCTGACACCCCCACTACGCCTACTATGTAGCTCGCGTTCAACACATTCACACGTTACGCTTGTGTAGTTTTTGTGAATAAGCGCGCGGCGTGACGTCGCACTGCCGCATGCACATCATGAAAAGTCTGCCCATCTCTCCCTCGCGCGGTCTAGTCTATGAGTGTGAAGAGTAGTTAATGTTTTGCTTTTGTTAATGTTTATAAATATAGCGCGATCTTATTTTATTGTTGTTTTAATATTAAATTATTATTGTCGATTTATAATTGCATAAGTTGATAAAAAATGCTATGCAATAGCTTTACCGCGGCAGTCTCCGAGTGCCACGCGTGGTTTTTTTTTATTTCTCGTATAGGCAGACGAGCATACGGCCTACCTGATGGTGAGTGGTTACCGTCGCCCATGAACTTCAGCAATGCCAAGGGCAGAGCCAAGCCGCTGCCTGCCGTTAAGTACCCTCCATAAGCCTCGTTTGAAGAATATGTCATAGCGCTCGGGAAACGCCGTGGAGGGGAGCTCATTCCAAAGCCGGATGGTACGTTTTTTTTTTTTTTTTTTTTTTTTTATTGCTTATATGGATGGACGAGCTCACAGGCCACCTGGTGTTAAGTGGTTACTGGAGCCCATAGACATCTACAACGTAAATGCGCCACCCACCTCGAGATATAAGTTCTAAGATCTCAGTATAGTTACAACGGCTACCCCACCCTTCGAACCGAAACGCATTACTGCTTCACGGCGGAAATAGGCGNCACCTGGTGTTAAGTGGTTACTGGAGCCCATAGACATCTACAACGTAAATGCGCCACCCACCTCGAGATATAAGTTCTAAGATCTCAGTATAGTTACAACGGCTACCCCACCCTTCGAACCGAAACGCATTACTGCTTCACGGCGGAAATAGGCGGGGTGGTGGTACCTACCCGTGCGGACTCACAAGAGGTCCTACCACCAGTACGTGGCAAAAAAGCTCTCTGGAAACGCACTGTGGATGACCGCAGTGGCTCCAGGTAGTATGGATGAACTCTACTCCGGTGGCGGACGGTGCGATCGTAAAATCATTATATTTTAGTTGATTAAATATTTGCTAATAATTTATACTAATACTAGTCAAAGCCTGTCCGTTCTGTTGGGCGATCGGTTGTTGGTTGATTTGACTTTGATCCGTTCGCTATCAGATTACGCAGGATCAGTCGTTTGGGAGTTTATAGAGAAATTATAGATATAGTTCTTTATATAGATTATATAATTATAGATTACTAGCTGACCCGGCAGACTTCGTAGTGCCTCAATCGATAAATAAAAGACCTAAACTTTTGTATAAAATAAACTTAAAACAAACAAAAGGAAGCCGTCCGACGGGGGACACATCAAAGGAAAAACAAAATTGTTATTTTTATACAATATATAAGGTTTAAAAGGTAGATAAATATGAAAATCGAGAATTTTCATATTTATCTACCTTTTAAACCTTCTGTGGACTTCCACAAATAATTCAAGACCAAAATTAGCCAAAACGGTCCAGCCGTTCTCGAATTTTAGTGAGACTGACGAACAGCAATTCATTTTGTAATAGCTGAATGATATTTCTTAATAAGATAGTTTATAACGTGTTTTACACATATTATGATACTATTTACATACTTGGTATATCTGAATAACAAATGTGATAGCGGTTTCACTGTTTTGTGATTTACAAACTGTCTAGCAGTTTCCCAGAGATTTTCAACTCTTGATCCAGAAAAATGTAACGCTATCCATGCTGTTTGAATTAAAATATTCATGCGGTCGCCGCATGCCATGTCTTATTTTTGTATTGCAAACTCATAAAATCGAGTTACACGTGCATATGAAACTGCAAGGCACATATAGTGTAAAGTTGCCAAAAAGATTCAGCTTCCTCAAACAATATAAGCACCCGTGTGTACACTCCACGTCATAAACAGAAACCAGTATATTGACATAGTATGTCACAATAACTAGGAGTGTGTATCTCTGAAATTACAAAACTTCGGACGACTTGTATTTGTACGCCAAGTTTTTGTTAGTTGCCATACTTCAGCACGGCATAAAGTCCAGGTTTTTAATTTTTTTTATTGCTTAGATGGGTAGACGAGCTCACAGCCCACCAGGTGTTAAGTGGTTACTGGAGCCCATAGACACTTACGACGTAAATGAGCCACCCGCCTTGAGATATAAGTTCTAAGGTCTCAAGTATAGTTACAACGGCTGCCCCACCCTTCAAACCGAAATGCATTACTGCTTCACGGCAGAAATAGGCAGGGTGGTGGTACCTACCCGTATGGACTCACAAGAGGTCCTACCATCAGTTTTCAGCAGTTCGGTATCGCCGTACGGCTTACAACCAAAATTATGTCATGAAATTGTAGTCCTTTTTAGGAAATGTACCGCTTAATACAATTTTTGTTCACTCGTCTCATACCCTGATGGCAGGCCAGTCGACACAGCCCACCAACACAAGATATGATTTCTCAACTGTATTGTAAATAGATATATCACACGGAGCACATGTCCTTCTTCAAACGAGGCTTGTGGAGAGTATTAAGCGGGAAGCAGCGACTTGACTCTGTCCCTGGCATTGCTGAAGTCCATGGGCGACGGTAACCACTCACCATCAGGTGGGCCGTATGTTCGTCTGCCTACAAGGGCAATAAAAAAATAAAAACAATAATGCTTCGCGATAGGAATAGATCATACGGATTTGTTTATATAAATGTATATAAGGAAAAACTTTAGATAGAAGGGACTAGAAATATATTGTACTTTCTTTACCTAAGGTAAAGTGAAAAAAATTACTTGAAAGTTAAAAAATAACATCAAAATTCCCTGGAGCTTAAAATATTTCCGTTGATCATATTCTCTCATGCAGAAACCTTCAAAGACCGTAAAATAATATTAAATCTTCAGCGACATCCGAGTTAGCGGCACTTCGAACTACCTTCGACAACTATCTGAGGAGATTTAGTACCCTGCAGGGTTGTCAATCGTATTAAAGCGTGCAAATTTTTATATCGCAAAAATTTTAATGACATAAGTTTCGCTGGATTTGTTTAACATATCTGAAATGTAGTTCACATTCTGAGTTTTTTTTTTTATTCTATTTAAATTAGGTTATTCAATAATATATTATTTTTTAAAAGAACAGCTTTTACCTTCTGTATTCTATGCCTATATTTATTGCCTATTCTGCCGTGAAGCAGAAGGCTGTGGCGTTGTAACTATATTGAGACCTTAGAATTTATATCTCAAGGTAGGTGGTGATATTTACGTTGTAGATATCACCACCTACCTTGGGTATACCTATAGGCTTCGGTAGCCACTTAACACCAGGTGTGTGTAACACCAACCAGCACTCGAATCGCAAATCCTCATCGAAATGATACGTTTATTTTCAATTGTAGGTACTCTACTCACAGTATTTCAACTACTACCAAAACAGTACGATTTTATTCAGTATTTTTGTAACCTCTAGTTTTTATTTCGTACAACCCTATATTCAGGATGTCCTGATGGCCGATAAGAAGGAACTTTTCCCTGGATTTGCGAGATTCCGCTGAATGAACTTGATCTAATATAACTTACAACTTAGTTTAGGACTTAAGATTTGCAGCTGATTAAATCTGGATATTACTTGTAAGTGGGTTCTTCTCAAGCAGACAAGACAGTTGTTCAACATAGACACTGTGTGCTTCTTAATCCTCAAGCAAAGCCTCAATTCCAATAGTGATGATTAAATTATTATTTTTCTGGTTAATGCATGTTTAGCTATATCATTATTACTCTAGAATAATTTAACAGAAGTGCGTGTAGATATTTATATTTATTTGACTTTCCAACCATCTTGCCACTATTGGATTCAGGATTCGATCGAAGATTTAATATATACCCTATAGATGAAGTCTTTGATCTTATGCTTACCGAATGAATTAGCTATCTATAAACTGAGGATGACTCTTAAAGCCTTAAAAAGAGCCATTACGCATAGCACCAACACCCCTATTTTTCAATTTCACATATTTTGCTGTAACTTTCTGAATAAATTTTCACTTCGACATCACGATAACAATCCTCTAGGACGTAGAGTGGAATCGTTAAAATCGACTGCTCCTACATTAAAAGTAACGTCCTCTGAAAGTCTCTTCAGGACTTAAGAATCACTTCTGTGAGTATTTTGCTAAGAATATTTGGGTTTATTTTAGTACGACGATTGACTCTTGAGGTAAATTGCATTTCTGCATAAATAATAGGCTTAGAATTACAGGCTTACAATACGACGGATTTGGATTTACACGTGTTTTGATCCGTGGAAAGTATTTTGGGTTGGGTGGCTGGCTAGCTTCAATGAAGCTTGATTTAGAAAGTCTTTTATTTATCTTCGTACACAATGCAACTTACACACATGCTAAGTGCAACCCGAAATTTCGTACAACTACAAGGACTAGTGTTGCCAAATGTTAATGTGTTACCACACTAGAAACAATGTTAAATAAAATATTATGTTTATGGTTGCCCTAAACACCACGTTGTGATGGCTATTTACATTACATCATTTGTAGTAGTAAGTTGACGATGTTTATATCTCGTGTTCATTGAACAAAAGGGCAGTAGTGACAAAACAAACATCCCCGACAGGCAGGAAGTTGAACTATTCAAATCGGAACTTCATCTAACTTCAAATAATTTAATATCTCTTACTCTTAAACTTTAAACAATGGCTGACTTAAATTCACAGAACAAAGCACCGTTTCATACAAAATTGAGTTGAAATCCACCAAAACAAAAGCCAGGCGAACAATCCCCAAGTATTGCGGAAGAATGTTAAATCCTTGGTATCTCGTTAAATTTGTACAATCTACATGGAAGGTAGTAATATTGTAGGGAGATTGTAGGTTTGTGCTCCTGTTATGCCATTGTTAGTGGCATTCAGTTTATACCTGCGGCGAGTACTCGCTGTTCTAGATTTAGTTCCGCTCGTTCCCAGTGTTTTATGAGAAATTTTGGAAATTAAATTTAGGGAATGCCCAGTTTCTGAGACAGTAAGCGCTTTGTTATTAAATTTAGAATTTTAGTTATAATAATTGGAGTAACGTTTTTTTTACTTTATTACCCCTGATGTTAAGTACTTATTGGAGACCACAGATATCACAACGTAAATTTTGTCATCTAGTCTAAGAAATTAATCTCTGTGAAACGCTGGTAAACTGGAACAAAGGACTTCGCGGGAGAAATAACCTGGATGGCGCTATGATCACCTGTAAGCCCTGCTACCTATTCTTATTTTATTATTACTCCGAGTACACGACCTCTTGAAATCCATAGACATCACATTATGAACATCGCCACCAATTTTGCAATATGAGTTCAAAATGTTTCCTATAACCGCTGTTCCATACTTCAAACCAGAGTTAGTGACTGTTTGGCGGTAGAAGTAAGCAGATTGATGGTCCGATGGTCAGACAGATTGATTCTTTGTCACCGTTAAATGCTAGTAGGGGAGGGCTATTTCAGATCGACATCACACAGCCATAATTCAATGTCATAATTCACAAGTTTTGTTAAATAACTTTTAATGTTTTTGACTACCCCCACACACACCCTCTTACACTCACTCATGCTCAGACTCATTACGCACAGAAGGTTACCCATTAATACATTCATTTCAATATTTTTTTGTTAATAGTTATACTTTTAAAGCTCACATATTGTCACTTTTATGCGATCCATGAATCAATCCTGTTGTTTTCTTAGTACGAGGACCACTACTGCTTGAGATACAGGTTTTATCAGCTAGTTCAAACACAGATGCAAATTATGATTGTGTTTCTACTTATATATTAACAATAAATAAATAAAAATAAATAATTTAAAAAATGTGAGCCGTCACGGGACGCCTGGCAGATGTGAAACATCGACATTATTTTGTAAAAGTAATATGCAGAAAAGAACAGATTGTGATAGGAACTAAATATGTCATCATTATAAAATAAAATATTACGAAAAAATAATTTGTTTTCAAGTAAAACACAGGTTATGTGTACTGTACCTAGTAAACAACACTGTATACACTACGGAGTATACACTATAGTTATCCGAGCTCAGTGTAGCAAGAGAGATGGCTTAACGCCGGATCGAGTGGGAGAGAATCGCACAGTCGATTGCGCATGGCGACGCGTCGCCACGGCATGCGTCGCCACGCCAGAAATCGGTTTTACATGCGGCTATAGATGTTTCACATCAAAAACGATTAATTGAATTATTTTCTCCATAACAGCTCGCAAGCTGTTATATCAGATATCAAGAGGCATATGGAATCAACTTCTGCCCGAAACAAAAGTTAAATACCACCGTAACCTATATCAATAAGTGCCACGTACATAAAATAACAGAAAAAACTTCAATTATTCGATTTCTCTGCAATTGAAACACGCTGTATATTTCTAGTTTGTCTGGTAGAAGCGCGGTGTCTTTGTCGGCAAAAAGGACGGTAGCTACCGAAGTCAGCTGCAAGGGACTTGTTGGCTCTTGCGGCTGTTCTGTCGGAGACTGTTCAGGCTGCTTGCTGACACATGTTATTTTACGTACGTTCATATACTATATGCAGAATAATACATAGCTTACTGAGATGTTTCTTGTACGTGTAGCATTGTTTGCGATAGTGGATATCATTAAAAAATAATAGTTTAAAAAAACTATAATAACAAAATACGCTTTTATAGAAAATCCAACTAAAAAATAGAAAATAAATTTTAATAAATTTCAATTGAAAATTGTGTAAGAAAAAATCATTTTATTGTAATTGTTAGTTTTTTTTAATTATTATTTATTTTGCATTTTTTAGTTGAATTTCAATTTTTTCACATATTTTTTCAATTTCTTTTTTAATATTGATTTGTTATCGGTCCTTAATAAGTATACTAAATTTCGAGTTAATCCGACGTTTTGAAGGGGGTCAAAATCATGTTCAAAGATTCCGTTACATACATACGTCTGAAGCTAATAAAAGCGTATTTAGAAGACCATAGTCAGAAAGCAAAATTAGTTTAATGATATGGCAAATGATCTGCTAAATAAAAGTATGAGGAAAAAGAGTGTTTGTGTTGCGTTTTGGGAATATAATGACATCTCTGTCGCAAGCTCGTAACTTTAATATAAATGATGTCACGAACTATTATGGTTATTAACCACCATGTCATTGAGTACGGTTATTGACTCATAGGTCGTATTTATTTGCGGTCTCACAAAAATACTGGTGCATAATAAGTACTGACTAAATTTGATAAATATAAATACGTCTTATGTAGGCAAAAACCATAGCACTAAGATAAGCTTAACAATATTTGGTATGTGTATGTGCATTACTATAATTCTCATGTTGTATTTGTTATTTTAGTTATGTGTTATTTGTTCTATACACACTTATCACTTTTTATTATTATTCTCATTATCCTGTCGCAGGTCTGCTGGAAGAGATTTCTTAAAGAAATAAGCAGTGCCTTTGTACATAATTTTCCTATTACTCTGTACTATGTCTTTTTTTCTGTGTGTACATAAATAAATAAATAATAAAAAATATCTTGTAAAGAATTATGCAAAATCGACCTACAAATAAATGCACAAAGGAATATAAAGGAGGGGATGCAAATTTTCGGAAGACGCTGCTAATCCGACAACTTGCGTTATGAATGAAAATGTTACGGATGTGGATTTCAAAAGAGCCACTCTAAGATGTGCAATGTTGCCTCATACGTATGTCTGGTTAAATCGATGCCTAACTTGAATTTTATAGGAATCTGGTCTTTCACCGTATGCCTTGAAGAGCCATTCTTTCGTGCACAAAAATAATAGAAAGAGTGCTTTTATATAAGATGAAAATATGTTACATAATTATAGAATATAACGCTGGATGTATTCATCTAAATACATTGAGGGCCAATCCTGGAATGAGTACGATTTCTCCGAGTAACATTTATCTAAGACGCGCTCATAAATGGTACGAAGAATCATGGTCATGATTATCATCCATCATCAATACATCATCGCATGACTTTCAACCTGTAAAGGTGTCCAGATTTATCACTTTTTTTTATTGCTTAGATGGGTGGACGAGCTCACAGCCCACCTGGTGCTAAGTGGTTACCGGAGCCTATAGACATCTACGACGTAAATGGGCCACCCACCTTGAAATATAAGTTATATTCGCAAGTATAGCTACAACGACTGCCTCACCCTTCAAACCGAAACGCATTACTGCTTCACGGCAGAAATAGGCAGGGCGGTGGTACCTACCCGTGCGGACTCACAAGAGGTCCCACAACCAGTAATTACGCAAATTACAATTTTGCGGGTTAAATTTTTATTACACGATGTTACTCCTCCACCGTGGAAGTCAATCGTGAACATTTGTTGAGTACGTTTTTCAGTAGAAAAATTGGTACCCGCCTGAGATTCGAACACCGGTGCATCGCTCAACACAAATGCACCGGACGTCTTATCCTTTAGGCCACGACGATTTCACTATCAAATATGTGAGGGTACTATCGATTGGAATACAATCTACAATATATCGTAATCCATTGAAATCAGCTGGGCCTTAACCTTGTCTGCCTCCGAAGGCATTAAGTTTGGAAGAAATATGATCGAATAAAACACGTTAATGTATAACGTTATTGCAGGTAGAGTTTTTTTTTAGCCCGCACTGGTCGGTTCTATCGTCCATCCACACAACCAAGATATGTTCCAATATCATGTTCGAAAACGCAAAGTTAAATAAAATAAAGTTTATTGTCTAAAACGAACGAATACAAATTTTTGGCAATGGTATCCGCACTTGGAGAAGCCTATGGTAAACACCGCGCATACTTTGATACCAACAAAAGTCAACATTTGTATATAAACTTTCCTTAAATAAAAGCGGCTCGGTGGAGGCTTATTTCTAGCCGTGGACGTCTATGGGCTGAAAGATAGAAATAAAAGTGAATAAAGATGCATCCCTACACGTAAAGCTGTCGGGAAATCTAAAAACTCCGGCATTCACATGCAAATTGCAGTTTGGATCTGCATACATTTAGTTGATGCGATGCACAGGGCTCCTACGCGAACAAAACTCGTTTTCGGGATTGATTTCTTTTTCGGCAATTTCGATGGCAAAATTCATGTGTAAATGATTCATTTTTGTGATCGAATACCATACAAATCTCAACAAATATAACGCATGCACTGGAAATAATATGAGCTGTTCTAACTGCAGTCGGCTTCTGATACATTTATCTATCATTAGGTATAGATCTAATTTCCGCCCGTGTAAACACCACCTTATCTTTACAGACATCCCATGGTATTTGTGGTCATTTAAAATCACTTGAACCATGAGCTTAGTCTGCCTGCCATAACTATTTTATCTACAGACATATTAGGTACCTTTGTTAAAGTTGAATAATTAATTTAGGGCAGTTTGTTTACAAACAGTTTATCTATATAAGTGTTACTTAATATTATAAAGAGGAAAGATTTGTTTGTTTGTTTACAAACAATACATTGAATACATTGAATACATTGAATTCAATACATTGAATGGGCGCCGAAACTACTGAACCGATTTAAAAAATTCTTTCACTGTTTAGAAGCTACACTACTCCCGAGTGATATAGGCTATAATATTTTTTGAAAAAGTTAGGGATCCTTACTAAAACTCCAATAATGTAACCCAAGTTGTAAAAAAAATACCTAAAATATTCTTTACATCGCGTGCCCTGCGAAAACTATTGATGATAGAATAAAATAATGTACTACGACTTTATAGAATACATTATTATTTACAAAAAGTGTTGGACAGCATATGTGTAACTATTATAGTCATTTCGCAATAAGTGTTCTTTTATTTAAAAAAATGAAACCACGTCAAATATCGTTGAAATTTTTGTTAAAGACCCGAGCGGAGCCGGAGCGGGCCGCTTGTAGAAATATAAAAATGATAACAACGCTATGGCAAATCCGTGGCCCGCTTGCGAGCTGCGTCTCTGAACTCACAGTTGTGCTCGACAGTGTAGTGACCGTGAATACATCGTGCTTACAATTCAGTAGTGCGGACGTGCCGATCCGTTGGTCGCTTGCGATTTGCGTCTCGGAGTCCATTTTTGTGCGCTAAAGTGTTGTAACCGCGAACCCACCCTTTACCAACTGCCTTTTTCAAGGCAAAACNGCACGACATGAGAACCCTCTCATCGTAGCCGCTGGAAATTACATACCCGACCCAGTAGACCGAATGGTAAACCGTCGACGTCGCCCAAAGCACGTCATTACGGATCCTCCTGATCCATTAACGGTGCTTTTAGGCACCACAAGCACCGGTCACCGTCCTCGTCGAACCCGTCGCTTGCGACGAAGGGCTCGACGAGTGAACTAACCCATAGACACAGCCCACTGAGTTTCTCGCCGGATCTTCTCAGTGGGTCGCGTTTCCGATCCGGTGGTAGATTCTGCGAAGCACTGCTCTTGCTAGGGTCAGTGTTAGCAACTCTCCGGTTGAGCCCTGCGAGCTCACCTACTAACGTTAGGGCGAAGCTGAAATAGCCTCTCAAGGCTATCAGCATAGGTAGGGAAATAAAAAAAATGGCAAATTTATATCAATTTTCCTTAAAGCCGGCCGACTCTATGACCAAAAGGTACAATTTTCCACCACTAAAAATAAACTACAATAATACCATTCAAAGCTCTTCAAAAGCGTAACATGTTATAAATTCGTTTCCGAACAGTCAACACTAGAGCGCTCCGAGGCTAGACGAGGCGAGGCGAGACGAAGCGGCGGAGTATTTTTCAATTTTCCAAAATCCTCGACGACCAGTCGAATGCTTTGAACGAACAAATTGGTTTCCGAGATTCTCCCGGTAATGATAGTGACGTTGAACTTGTTTTCTGTTTCATTAGATGAATACAAGAGATCACAATCCAGGTGCTAAGTGCTTACTAGAGCCAATGGGTGCCGCGATGAGAATACCTCTATCCAGATCAGATCGAACTCTCGGTTAATTCATAAGGACTATCTTGCGTTTTAAACTGGAACGCTTGATTACTATATGACAGAAGGTGGTATCTACCTAAGGTGGTTCACAAAACCTTATCCCCACTAAACCAAACACCGTTACAGACAGAGAAGCAAATTATCGACCAGATTCAGTTTTTTTTTAAACTAAAGCCCCCAACCCCGAGGCGCTACACGTATAAATGTGTCTGGATATTCGTAAAAAGCGTTCTGTACCGTCTGCTGCATTATTAAACGGCATTATCGTGTCACGTAGGGCCTATATGTTACGCGCCCTGTGTCCGAGACGGGACCTTTACTGTGATCCAGTTAATGTTTTACAGAAGGGTTGTTTCGCAATGGTATTTCTGTCTTGACAAGGCAGTCGATAGTTCTATCGATATTCTAGATGGGCATTTAAACGCAAAGGTCATGTGGTCTTAAATCTTACAGGAAACCGTAGAGATTATAATAGGCAAGTATTCAGGATTGCTTCCTGTCAGAAATAAGCAGTTTTCTGTAGAGGTTGCTAGCATCGCAGGTTCACATCATACCCTAACACATAACACAAGTCCTACCTCAATTATTTTGTTATTTTTTGCACCCGTATTTATTGCTCATTTATTGCACATCAATGTTGAATCTATTTCACTGCCTAGAAGGACAAGCATATTTTTTTATAACTTTTTGAATCGCCTGGTCTTTCTGTAATAACATGGATATTGTGTGCAAAATTAGAGAGGGGATTGACCGGTAGAAATTATTATCGTATCGTGCTCATTGACCGCATTGAAACTCTACGAATATTCAATATTATTTAGGTAATATTATCATAATAAGGTCTCATCGGAAGAAATTTGAAATTGAAAGACCACCCACCATTAGTTGGTCGTGTTCGCATTGTATTTTTATGGGCTCTGGCACCCGCTTTACAGCAGGCGAGCCGCATGTATATCCGCTTATTTAGCGCAATAAAAAATCCAACCAACACTCATATTAGCGACAGTATAATAATATATTATATCTATACTAATATATAAATCTACAGTGGTTTATACGGATGTTCCGTTATAACTACTGAACCAAGCATCCGATTGACTTGAAACTTGGTATCCATATAGAAAACACATGTAGTTAATGGATAGGCTAATATTTATAGGTATATAAGTGTTGGACTCCCTGCATCAGTTGCGGGGGCGTTAATGATGAGAGTATTTGTGGGGGTGAGAAATAATAATGTTAATTTTAAATGCCCAGCGAAGCGAACGGGTATAGCTAGTAGTTTATAAATGGACTTTAGATTAAGCCGTTTAAACATAGTTTTAATAAGAAAGATCTAATAAAGGGTTGTCAGTTGTCAGGACCTGAACGGTCGGTTCGTTTTTGTCGTCTATTTCGTGTATGTCTTTTGTGAAGGTATTGAAAAGAATCAGTACTGCCAGTAGCGTTTGTCCTCGTTCCATTTCTTTTCGAACCACCTGTCATTTCTTTTCGAAACACCTGTCAAGCAGAGACTTGACAGGTGGTCTTAGTCTATGTCCAGGTCGAATGTCCTATCAAAGAGTTGCACGCCACGACAGCACTTATGGACGCACTTCACGTTACGTGAAGGAAGAGTGGACGAGCTCACAGTCCACCTGCTGTTAAGTGGTTACTGGAGCCCATAGACATCTACCACGTAAATGTGCCACTTATCTTGAGATATAGGTTCTAAGGTCTCAGTATTGTTACAACGGCTGCCCCACCCTTCAAACCGAAACGCATTACTGCTTCACGACAGAAATAGGCGGGGTGGTGGTAGCTACCCGCGCGAACTCACAAAAGGTCCTACCACCAGTAAAAAAATAGTTTCATGAGCAGTCTCAAACTGGTTTTAGAGATACACGTGACATCGCTGGACCGTGTTCTGTGAACACATCTGCACAAATGTTCAAAATCGCACGGTATTTAAGATTAAAATTGAATTTTAAGGGTGTGTTTATCCTGCTACGGCTTATGTTAATAGGCCAAGTTGTGACAAGGTCTACAATTCAAATTGTGGGGTAGAACGATAACGGGAAGAGGCAGATCATTCATCAAATGTTTTTGGATTAGAGAAATAAATATTGTCGTAGCTTCTCTGAGCTGCATTAGTGAACGATCTTAAGGCTAACCTGGTACAGAGCAGCTATCGATAGATAAAATAACGTGAGTGCCATCACTCACCTTTAGGTATGAGGTGATCTCATTTTTCAAACCGGAACGCATGGCTAGTTCACGTAAAGACTTTTACTTCAACTATGTAATATTATTGCCACTATGTGGTGTAGTAGTAACTATAATAATCTTTCATATAAACGTTCCTAGAAATAAATGACAGCACATAAATTATTCAAGTATTGAAGTCGTCGTGGCCTAAAGGATAAGACGTCCGGTGCATTCGTATCGAACGATACAACGATGTTCGAATCCCGCAGGCGGGTACCAATTTTTCCAATGAAATACGTACTTAAGAAATTTTCACGATTGACTTCCACGGTGAAGGAAAAACATCATGTAATAAAAATCAAACCCGCAAAATTATGATTTGCGTAATTACCTTTTGTGAGTCCGCACAGGTAGGTACCAACACTTTGCCTATTTCTGCGTAATGCGTTTCGGCTTGAAGGGTGGGGCAGCTGTTGTAATTATACTGAGACTAGAACTCATATCTCAAGGTGGGTGGCGGCATTAACTTTATAGATGTATATGGCTCCGATAACCACTTAACACCAGGTGGGCTGTGAGCTTGTCCACACATCTACGCAATAAAAATAAAAAGAACAAAAAACATAATAATATTTATGTTTCATTATTTTATGGGACCAATATTTGACTACTATAAGAGATGAGTTTATTTACCTCTTTTGCCTATCATAGGTACAATGATGGTTGCGCTTTAACAGTAACCTACAGCCACGCGTTGTAGCTGACACGCATCATCTCACGCGTGGCCGTGAGTCAGACGTATATCATACGGAATATCGTCATCCTTATCTTGTATTTAATAAAGTCTATATAATTTCAAAAGTCAACCAGTGACGAAAGAGCGTCGTAGATAAGGAGAAGGTTTTCATGGTTATTGTAAAAACTCATAGTAGCAAACCTTTCAATCGTGCCAGACTAGGAGCCTATACATGCTAACCCAGACAAGCTAGTCAAAAAGCAACTCAAAGGAATGCCGTACTATTTTCATAGATAGGTGTCTACATAATCTCTAAAACACCATTACACTCCGACCTTGGCATCAAATCAAACTCCCTTGATCAATCCAATCAGGTAAAAAATTACAAAATCAAGACCTTTACTAAAAGAATTGAAAGATCATAACAATCCCGATGTTTTCAAACCGAATCTCCCTCTCCTATGGAATCATCCAATTTCATTTTTCGTTTAAAAAAAGCAACAAAATTTCACAGAGTGCGACTTCATAATACTGAGCCGTTATTCCCACGGGATCGCACTCGCTGCTTACATATCACGCGCCTCGTGTGAAGTGTATATGCACCTTTATATAGACCGAGAGCTTGGGATTTTACCTGTAATTTTCGATTTCGTTATTGCTTCATTAGTTAAAATTTTCAAAAGAAAATTGCCGTCGTTCATGGAATTTGGATTTAATTTGATTTAGCATTATTCATTATGTTGTATCGGACAACAGCAAGTGAAAACTTTAATATGTTTGAAATAGTACAACGTTAGATAGTCTAATTAAATTGTCTATTTTTTTCAATACTACAGCTTTTCGTTCCTCAAATCTTTAGCATAACGTCTTAAACGAAAGAGTAACACACACAAACCACAACTGATGAGATAAAGAGTCTTTGCTAAAAAAAAAATCGATAGAAAAATCACACCATTTTAAATAATATTGAACCCAGATTTTTTTTTTTTTTTTTTTTTTNATCAGATTCAGCCAAGCTGATGCCCAGCGTGTGCCAATCCACCACAGTCCTCGTGACGGGAACGGAATCGGGAGCGCGACCGAGCTTCATAACGACGGGACGATGGTCTGAATCTAACTCTGAAACTACTTCGATCGAGTGTAAGCGCAGAGTTACGTTTTTTAATAACGCTATGTCGAGTATATCCGGGCGATGCGCGATATTTAGTGGGTAGTGAGTCGGGGTTAGCGGAGCGACGATATCGAAGGCGAGATCATCGACTAACGCGTCAAGCCGCCAACCCAGAATTGCAGCGACGCCCTATCATATTGATAAAGTCAGCTACCTCCGAGACAAACGCATCGAGGCAGGTTGAACATGAAGAGCACTCTACAACTTCGCCGCGATGCCACAGTTATGGAATAAATCACCTATCGTTGTGGGGGAATTGCTGACTTGTGCTTACACTAGTGACGAGCTCTGATTAATATCGATGATAAGAACGAACTTATAGTTTGATTTGGCATTGATTGCTATCTCATAACGAACAAGAAGTAATAAATTTGAATAATATAAACCAAAAATTATTAAAAAAAATTGTTTAATAAAAAAAAAAGTGTGTGTGTCCGCTCCGACGCACGACTGGAGTTTACTGGATATAAAAAATTAAACGAAACAATACGAGAAATAGTTCTATATTACGACAACACGATACACTACAGATTATTAACAAATTAACGAGACACAAAACAAACGACTAACAAATATATGAAAATACAATAATGAGAGAAACGCGCGATCAGTACGAGGCTTTGTGGCGGACTGCCGGCGCAGCAGCCCGGCGTCACCTGCGATAACGCGGCCGCGCGTTGGCTCCTGATTGGCGCGCGCACGCATCACGCAATCAGGAGCCAATCAGGCGCATAACGCATTTCGTGTGACATGCTAGTACGATTTTGGTCCCCATAATTTTCATACCCCGGGCCTATATATGTAAATCGATTCTAAAGGAGTAAACTCCAAAAAAAATAGAATGTGATTTTATCATTAACTTGTCATGAAGTCGTCGCGGCCTAAAAGATAAAAGCCTGAGTAGGTGGGCGAATCCCGCAGGCGGGTATCAATTTTTCTAATGAATTAATACGTACTTAACAAATGTTCACGATTGACTTTCACGGTGACTTTCATCGTCTAATAAGAACCTACAAACTAACTAATTAGAGTAATTACTGGTGGTAGGGCGTCTTCTAAGTCCGCACAGGTAGATACCTATTACCTATTTCTATTTCCTACCTATGTCCCTACCTATTTCTGCCGTGTTTCGATTTGAAAGGTGATGACAACCATTGTACTATAAAACTGAGACTTAAAATTCATGTTGAAGGCCCTTATTTTTTGAGTTGTTTTTACTAGTTTTGTAATGTTTTAGCCGTCTTTCAATATTTCAGTGATAGGCTTAGTGTAGGGGAATGATACCCCGCCCCGCTTAGCTTACTATGCATTTATAGTAATGAGCAACATACGCTAAGCAGTGAGTGGTCAACGTGCAGCGATCCACCGCGTTCGCTGAGCCGAATAAACATATAATTATAGTCAGTGTTTTATTGACCACTCTGATGAGGTTTCCGGAGGAGAGCGCACAGTAAATCCTCAACATCAACAAAACCTCACACCGGTGACCCGGACGTGATACGTGTACCCTCCTTAGCGCCGCACTGTCTCGCAATATATATATATATAATTAAATTAAAACATATAATTAAATAATTAAAACTTCAGGGCAAAATATTATCAATCGACCCGAGTCCACCCCTAGCGTCAGTGTTGCCGCGTCATCTAATTTCCGCATCTCCCCGGGTAGCAGACGAATGCGTTGTCAAACTTGGCGCTCACTGGGCTCAGTGTTGCTAGCGTTACGTTTTCGTACTTCAGTTATTCCGAGTGAGTTAGTCTGTTGTGATTGTTTCATTGAAGTATGTGTGATACGTATAAAATAATTATTATTATATAACATCGATACTGTAATATATGTTGCCATTAATAAATACATAAGCTTAAGATGTTTCTTTTTGCGTAAGCTTGGGAAATATACATGATTTTTTTATGAATTTCAAACAGGGGTCCTTAAAGTCGAATATGATATTTTATTTTTAATTATATTTTTAACTATAAGCACATACCCCATGAATGTCACAACCGTAATCCGTCTCCGTATATTTGAATTTTAGTCACTCAAACATCTTTTTTTTATATCTTTATTTAAGGAGATTATTCACCTTGTGAATATGTTACTCCATTGTGCAACAAAAGAGGGTAACAAAATAATTATATAAAAAATAAAAGAAACTGTTATCGTCTCTAAAGGCCCACCAACACTATTTTATAAAGTGAACTCAAACATCTTAAAGATGGCAGCAATCACGTTATGATGTATATGCGCGCATTTAACTAAGATGACTGGACGTTCGTCTGCCCAATTAAAAGCAATAGAGTCTTAAATAAAAACTCTTCAAAACTAATATTTTTCGACGTAGCGGTAGGATTTGGTAGAATGCGACTGCATAACACCATTGTACCAACAAAGTTATCACTCATAAATTCACAAGCTTGCGTTTTAAGTTTTCACTTGAACTGTAACTATTTTATTTTAAATCGAATTCAACAAAGCTCCCTTTATAACTATTCACTAATAGCGTTTTATTAATTTGTGTTTCTAAAAGCATATCCGAAATTCGTACCGGCATTAACATAAGCTCCTCGAAGGCAATAAAAGAGTACGCATTAAGCTCTGTTTGAAACATCCTGTAAATAAAAATAGGGATGAACGGCTTATATTCTTCTTTTTTTTTTGTTTATTGGTGAGGTGGATGGATGAGTTCACGGCCCACTAGGTATTAAACGGTTACCAGACCGCATAGACATCTGCAACGTAAATGCTTACCTTGAGATATAAGTTCTAAGCTCTCAGTATAGTTACAACGGCTGCCCCATCCTTCAAACCGAAACGCATTATTGCTTCACGGCAGAAATAGGCAGGGCGGTGGTACCTATCCGTGCGGTCTCACAAGAGGTCCTACCGATAGTAATTAGGCAAATTATAATTTTGCGGGTTTCATTTTTACTACACGATGTTATTCCTTGACTGTGGAAGTCAATCGTGGACATTTGCTAAGTACGTATTTCATTAGACAAATTGGTACTTGCCAGCGGGATTCAAACACCGGTGCTTCGCTGGATATGAATGCATCGGACGTCTTATCACTTAGGCCACGACGCATTCTTTCATTAACATTTTAAATAAGCATTATGCGGACCATAAGTACTGTTATTTGACGGGTTTTTATCACGAGTATTTATTTTTAGTCAAATTCCGATATTTTAGAGATGTTGCGAGCGGCATGATCAATTTTGTCTGAAAAAACTATCGATACGTAAGTCTATCTATGTACAAATATTGTCGGGGCAAGTAATCGAGTCCCACTTACAGTAGCTAGCACCTCTTGTAGACTCACATGCACTTTACCACCACTAGGTAGACAATCATGTAGCTTTTTCGATTTTTTCACAATAACCCATCGTCGAAGTCATTCTTGAACACAAACAAGTCTCCAGAGAACTAATTAGCGGTCTCTCATTTCAAAATTCGGAAATTTTATTATCAATTTTACATATTAAATTTAATAATTAATGATAATAATATATTTAATAATCGAAATCCTATAATATTTTTAAAGTTACGATATTTATAGTTTTGAATAAATTATTGAATAAATAAAACTGTGCAGTGCTAGCCCTAAGTATTTTTACCGGAGCCTGTATTAAAGATTTATATTCATCGCGACGGTCGGAGGGGTGAAACTCAATTAGCTAATGAAAATGTTACAGTTTTGGTAAACTTAAATGCTTCTGAAAAATAGCCGTTTTTATTTGAAGAAAGAATCTATTTAAATGTAAGCATGACTGTCCTAAAATCTATCCTGAACAGGATTGTAATTTTTACCGTTCTACGAAACAAATCTTTTACAGAAGCTGAAGTCAAATTTATTTAACATTAAGTAATAAAGACATAAAAGCCGTTGCAGGCTTTACGCGGAAGAGGAAATGCCACGACCGGAACTTATGGCAGGATTTGGGTGAGGCCTATGCGAAAGCAAAACAATCTTAGCCGATGTCAAATGCAAAGAATAAAAAAATAATAATAGTATGTACCTAAATATGATTTAAGGTTGTTAATAAAGGCTTCTTTATCTTTATCTTTATCTTTATTAATCTTTCAATTCCATCTGAAATCTTTCCTCTTACCCATACTAACAGAGCTTATAAAAAGGTTTAACTGTTCAACCCTTCACGCGATATACGAATAAAATGTAGATTGAACCCGCAATCCTTGTTCCGGTATATCAACTCTCCCTCTAACTAAGTCAATACCGGTTAAGACAAAACGTCGCTCGACCCATTTAACGTATGTGTACACATACGCGACGCTCTCGAGGGCTTCTTTTAACAAATTGAACGCAACACGGAAACAGTACGAACAAGGAAACCCCCTAATATGGGAATGAGAAACGTTCAAACACACTCGGTTATTTAAATTGAATCCAAACTTGTCAAGGCCGAAACGGTGTATTCATCGTGTCGTCGTGGCCTAAAGGATAAGACGTCCGGTGCATTCGTGTTGAAGCGATGCACCGGTGTTCGAATCCCGCAGGCGGGTACCAATTTTTCTAATGAAATACGTACTTAACCATTGTTCACGATCGGCTTCCACGGTGAAGGAATAACATCGTGTAATAAAAATCAAACCAGCAAAAATTATAATTTGCGTAATTACTGGTAGTAGGTACCTCTTGTAAGTCCGCACGGGTAAGTACCACCGCCCCGCCTATTTCTACCGTGAAGCAGTAATGCGTTTCGGTTCGAAGGGTACGGCAGCCGTTGTAACTATACTGAGACCTTAGAACTTATATCTCAAGGTGTGTGGCGCATTTACGTTGTAGATGTCTATGGGTTCCAGTAACCACTTAACAACAAGGTGGGCAATAAAAAAAAATTCACTGTCAGTGACGTCATGCCAACGACGTTATTATCCAATGATCATAGTTCAATGGAGTTAACGACATTTTCAAGATAACTTTGCATCGGTATAACTACATTCGAACCGACGGTCAACCGAGCAATGAGCTCCGGTCAGTGGAAGATTATCTATACATCTATCTATCTATCACTAATTATTTCACTATGTGTTTATCAAAGACTTCCAAGAGTAAGGAATTACTAAAGAAAGAGCAACGTAAATACGTAAAAGAGTAATTGACAGTATGACGACCTGCTACCGTACACGGGTCAGCAAATGTATTATAAGTTGTACGTATGTAATACGTAGTAAAATATGTAATATACATTCCAGCCTGACGATCCCATAGTCGTTATTTGAATATAATTGGGATTCTGAAGTTGAATGAGCAGCAAAAAAACTGCCCTCTCCAATCTGTGGATCGGTTTTGGGAAAAGACAATAATCTATTATATTTTTTCCTGTTTCTACTCCAAAATAAGCGACACGTTTCAACAAGCTATTTCAAATTGAGTATTCAATTATATTTATCAATCAGCTCGTGAATCGTACAATCATCCGCAAATATACGATAAAATGTTTATTTGAGAACCGAAAGAGCTTAGGTTTAATTAAAATACACAAATACAAAGCCTTTTCGATTTATTCGCAACGCGACCCGGTCACCGGGGATGTCCTTGAGATATTGCGCGGAACGTACCCACGTGAAACAACGTGAACAATTGTGTAAAGTGCGACCCCGTAGTGTCGGTAGTCACGTCACGTGTAGTGCAGGAGCTTGGGATTGTACGAAATATAACATGGTAGGGTATGCGAAACTATCATTAACGCTCACATAGACTCTGCTTCTCAATTTCAATAAAAATCAGTTATTTTTTATATTATCTGGCAAACTTTTCGGCTTATTCTAAAACCTCTATTGTAAAATGAAGAGGCGAAAAGCCCCTTAACTACATTTGACGCACAGGCGACCTCAGGATGTATTTATGTAAATAAAGATAAAAAAAATTATAGCTTAGATTGGTGGATGAGCTCACGGCCTACCTGATGTTAAATTACCGGAGCCCATAGACATTTACACCGTAAATGCCGCCACCCACTTTGAGACATGAGTTGTAAGGTCTCACTTTTTACAGTACAATGGCTGCCCCGCTCTTCAAACTGAAACGCATTACTGCTTCACCTAAGAAATATGCAGACAATATTAATGTGTTTGTTCTCTCCGTGTTTCTCGTTGAATTACATCATTTCGTTTTCACAATTGCACCGCCTGCCACTAGAGCAGAGTTCATTCACACCATACAGTGCCACCACAATGCTCTTCCAGAGATCTTTTTGCCTCGTACCGTTTGGCTTTAGAATGAGCTCACCTCCACGGTGTTTCCCAAGCGCTATGACATGTCCTTCTTCAAACGAGGCTTGTGGAGAGTACTCAATGGTAGGCTTGGCTCTGCCCCTGGCATTGCTGACGTCCATGGGCGACGGTAACCACTCACCAGCAGATGAGCCGTAAACTCGTTCGCCTACAAGGAAAAATAAAAAAACAAAAAAAACAAATAACCAATAAGATTTTAACACGAGCTCTATCTAGATAGAGCCTTTTTTTACGTGAGGGAGATTTTATTGTAACCGGTGAGCTAAGAGCGCATTACGTGTGCAATTATTACCTTGTAAAATCTAATTGGCAAACCTGTGCTATCAGTCTCTTCACATTCAGTGGAACAATAGCTACAACTTTGAAAATTCATATTTTGAATGAACAAGTGATAGAAGCCAAAAGTGAACGCTGTAGTTTGTAGATAAAATAATGTTTTAAAGTAAAAAAGCTCGTAAATCAAAGTCAAGTGATAACAATAACAAAATATATTCATATTTCGATCGAAATCACAATATACGCCACCCTATAAGCTCCCAACGGAGTACTCTTCTCTCAGAACGAATCTGCATTTATCCTTTTTTTCAAAGCTTCGAATGCCTTCCGAGTTTTGGGATTCGGAGCTTTTGAGACGTTATGGTAGTTTGATAAAACGGTTTTTGTTATCAATATAAAAGAGCTATTTTTGTTAGTGAAATTAGATTACCTATTTAGTGTTACAAATTAGTCTTTTACCGTTTATACAAAGACAGAATGATGTTAGCCTCCGAAGAAACTTGAAATGTTTCATATTTAAATAATATTATATACTGTTAATGTTCCTCGATCAAAATTTCAATTTATACATTCATCGTGGTCATCATTAGCCTAGAGCTGCCTGCTGGGCATAGGTGCGTCCCAATTAACGCCATTAAGCTGTTTAGTTGATCATAAAAAATCAGTCTGTCTCTACTAGCAATCTCAAGTTCACAGTCATGACACTGCCTTCGGTTGAGGATTATTTCCGAAATAAACGGCCGGAAGCGTCTTGGCTCTGCCCCTGGCATTGCTGACGTCCACAAGCGACGGTAACCACTCACCATCACGTAGGCCGTATGCCTACCTATGAGGGCAATAAAAATAAAATCAACAAAAGGGTATTTTGATAACGCCGAAGAAAGCTTTTACTAAAATCTTGATGATGCATAACAAAAATGATCTCAAAAAATTTAACTGTATAAATGACTTTGGTATATTCTGGATTATTCGATTTATTCTAATTTTATTATTAAATTATTATTTATTTCACATCTAGACCAGATAGATAGCTAGATCATCTAAATAATTCCATAAATCCTCTAGATCTAATTCTATGAATCCACTAGAAAGGTGGTTTAAGGTGTATGGTATTGGCTCTCGTGTTCTTCTTTTCATGGATAGTCACATAGTACAATAACGAAAAATCAATAGATCATCACCAATTACTAAATCATGCTAAAGCATTCCTGCAAAGTTCGTGAGCCCCAGTGAACACTTCCCATCAAATGGACCTCACATCCGCCCATCTACTAAAAAAACAATACCTCTGACCCTTGCAATAGGAGGTCAACTTATAATAATGGCTAATCCGAATACAAAGCCTTCACTCGACATTAAGAATGACTGATGATGTGTTTCAAGGATTTGGATGACTCATACCATACGATTTTTCATTAAATAATGTCGTTAAAGATTGACGATGAATATGACACAGATTTTATATTTTTAGCTATCGAAGTCAGCTAATGATACTTTAATTACAGCTCAATTAGTTCAGTTCATTTTACTAATTCGAACTCAAGTTGTTAAAATTTTTACACAGCTTAAACTAACTTAAGATGCTTACACATACACATTCTTGAAAATGTGACTGGAGTGTATTCCTTATTATGTTCATAATTTCATTTATGCTAAAGACACGTAATAAGTTGACTGAGTCCAGGTAGTATCAAAGCTCCATATAGGAGTCCTGAAATGCGCTTTTTTTGTTTTCGTGCCCAATATTTTTTATTTGTGCAGTCTAAGAAAAAAGTGTTCAGTGTTAATGCTTCGCAACTGGAAAATATTAGCAGTTCTTAGGACAGAAAAAGCTAATTCAAAAACATTAATAACAAACAAAATAACCTATAAGGATTTAAAAATCGGATCGTATCATATAAAAGAAATAATGTCGCAATACGACATCGTGTAAGTGAGTTCCTATGTAGTGGGTTTCCATAGGCTTTTTACGAGTTACAGTCGACTGGACAATAAAAGAATATGGAAAGGGTTGCTTTTGTGAGGCCGTAAATATGACAGGGTTACAAGATACAACTGTCTAAAGATAAATCAATGTGTACGATCTGGAATGAAGGCTACACCGCGGCAAGCGTAGAGCAGAACACTGACTGATCAAGTACCTACAGGGCATTCTAATTGCTGTTCACTTCAATGAGTTTTTAAGTAGGCAGGCCTGTTTTCAGAGCGTTCATCTATGTCACGAAATCTTGCATAGTAGTTCTGTTATACTTCAAGACGCCCGATCAATTTGAAAATTTACTACGCATCAAGTATCGATAACCATTCAATAGATTCATTATTATTTGAGCCTTAATTCCTGACTTACATGAAAAAAGAATGGTGATGGTACCGACATGCCACTGTATCAAGTCACAAGCGCCCTCCCATCACATCAGTAATTACGTAAATTAAAATTTTTGCGGGTTTGATTTTTATTACACGATGTTATCTCCACCGATGTTATGGGTTACCAGGACGCTGAATATAATACAGATTTTTTTAAATTTGCAAACGACGTTTTTATTCTAATCGAATGTTCACGAACAACTTTCCTGATCAAAAAGCTAAAATTCAGCAACAAATTTAGTAATTTTCATATTCTGGTTTGAATAGGATAATATTCAGTGCAGTAGAGACTTCGGGCACAAGTTTTAGTCTAACCACTATATATGTACGTCAAAAGATACGACTCATAAAGAAAAAAGTAACTGATGAATATCTCCAAATATCGGACCAAGTAAAATCTTCTTTACGTAAAAATCTGTTGTAACATAACAAAATGTCCGTAATACTGTCATTTTCCGGTCCAGTACAACTTGTGAATGAGGTTTGGGGATTTACCATTCGGATGAACAGAAGACAGCGGTAGAAACCCGATGCTCACTACGAGGTACGATAATAAAGACCCAGTTTTTCTTGTGGTTAATCGTATTGATTTTATCAAACCGCACCGGAATGTACCACAGTTTGCCCTGTCACTGTTACAAAGCCATCAACAGGTCATCTTTAATATTAGTGGATATTCTATTTTCATTCCCCTTTGTCTAACTTAGTTCGTAAAAATCAGACTTAAAGTCTCGTTTAGTAAAATCAACTTGCAAAAGTTGTACATTTCAAATATATTGATGGTAAGGTGCGTTGCTTGCTAGTAGGGTTTGCTACTATTTTCTGGACAAGGCCATAGATCAATCAGGTACTCCGGTTTGAAGGAGCAAATACTAAACATTATAATATGAGCTTTGAGTTCGTTCACTCATTTATCAAAGACATTCAGGCTAATGAGACCATCTATAATCATTATTTTGATTTTGATATTGATATTGATAGACGATCATACGATCCATCTTACGATAAGTAGCCACCGCTACTCAAGGACATTAGCAATATCAAATCCATATCATACCGTCGAAAACATTTACGCCAAATAGGAGTATAAATTGTTTACAGATTTATACTCCTATTGGGCGCCAGTGTTTACCCAAAAACAACTCAATATTCTTAACGTGCATTTAAAAATGTAAGCCCAACAAAAAACAAGCGGCAAAAACAAATATTTTGATACCAACAAATCTAATTCGTGCGAAAAACCAACACAAAACAAAACCCGGGGATTACGTTCCAATAAAGTAGGACAGTGCCGCTAATCCTGCAACGGATGTCAATGTAAACAAATCTAGGAAATTTGGCGTATTTTATATTTTGGGAAAACAAGAACTAGTACTTTAGACGCGAATATAAAATCTATATATATAAAAATGAATTGCTGTTCGTTAGTCTTGCTAAAACTCGATAACGGCTGGACCGATTTGGCTAATTTTGGTCTTGAATTATTTGTGGAAGTCCAGAGAAGGTTTAAAAGGTAGATAAATATGAAAATACTTGGAATTAAATAAAAATAACAATTTTGTTTTTCCTTTGATGTGTCCCCCGTCGGACAGATTCCTTTTGTTTGTTTTAAGTTTATTTTATACAAAAGTTTAGGTATTTTATTTATCGATTGAGGCACTACGAAGTTTGCCGGGTCAGCTATTTTTTTTTTTTATTGCTTATATGTGTGGATGAGCTCACAGCCCACCTGGTGTTAAGTGGTTACTGGAGCCCATAGACATCTACAACGTAAATGCGCCACACACCTTGAGATATAAGTTCTAAGGTCTCAGTATAGTTACAACGGCTGCCCCACCCTTCAAACTGAAACGCATTACTGCATTAGAAAAATTGGTACCCGCCTGAGATTCGAACACCGTTGCATCGCTCAACTCGAATGCACCGGACGTCTTATCTGTTAGGCCACGACGACTTCATCTATATTATACAATCATGCAAATAATGGCATATTAATTCAGATTCACACATCATTCTGCCGAATTAGACGCGCTATTGTACATTCTACTGGAATTCAGAATTCTGAGAGCGTATGTATGAAAAGACCCCGAAATTCTCGTTAACTTGTGAAACTAACTTACGAACTAGATGTAAAGTTAATTTGTGTAGTTGTGTGCCGCGCGGCTCTTGGTACCATACGATGAACGGGCGACTACTCGCAAACCGATGTACCGACTTTGCGTGTTTGTCCCTTTTAGGGTATAAATGGGCGACACCTTGGACCCTCACAGCTCCTTTAAGGCCAGACACTTCGGAAGGCTTAGTTCGAAACTGGTCAAATGTGTGAACGCTCTACTTAGACGTCCGGTGCATTCGTATGTAGCGATGCACCGGTGTTCGGATCCCGCAGGCGGGTACCAATTTTTCTAATGAAATACGTACTTAACAAATTTTAATGTTCATGATCGACTTCCACGTTGAAGGAATAACATCGTGTAATAAAAATGAAACCCGCAAAATTATAATTTGCGTAATTACTGGTGGTAGGAACTCTTGTGAGTCCGCACGGGTAGGTACCACCACCCCACCTATTTCTGCCGTGAAGCAGTAATGCGCTTCGGTTTGAAGGGTGGGGCAGCCGTTGTAAGTATACTGAGACCTTAGAACTTATATATCAAGGTGGGTGGCGTATTTGCGTTGTAAATGTCTATGGGCTCCAGTAACCACTTAAGACCAGGTGGACTGTGAGTTGATAATAAATACATACATGTCTTGTGCCAAATACATGGTGGTGTGTATAATGTTTTTTTTATTTATTTAATGTGTTTTTATGCATAATTAAAAATATTATTTTCTGTATATTAAAAATATTCTATTCCTTTTTTAAAATTCTCTAGTATGAATAAATGGATTACGGATTTCACCAGATTATTTAAAAAAAAACATATTACAACAAACACGTCATATCAAATAAGACAGTTCAGCAATCACATTACGTATTTAATGCTTCCATAACTAACATTTATATTAAGGAAGGATCTACATAATTTATTAGCAGTTGAGCTTGTTTAACGATCAAAGGATTAAATCGCTCATGATACTACGAAATTGATTTAATGTAATTATTTAAATTTCGTATTATAATTGTGATGATCAAAGACATTTGAATTGGCGTAATGATAAATTCGGCTGGTTCAACACGTCACTGAGCTATGAACGACGAGGGTTGTGACGTCATAGCCTTTCGCGTCCCGATCACTCATTAGTGGTCAGCGGTCAAATTTGTGGTTACAATTTTAATGATACGAAGTACCTCCGTTGTGAACCAGTAGTTTAGCTTCGTAAATCTGAACTTCATCAATCTATCTATATATATATATATATATAAAATAAATTGCTGTTCGTTAGTCTCGCTAAAACTCGAGAACGGCTGGACCGATTTGGCTAATTTTGGTCTTGAATTATTCGTGGAAGTGAAAGGTGAATAAATATGAAAATGCTCGGAATTAAATAAAAATAACAATGTTGTTTTCCCTTTGATGTCCCCCCCGTCGGACGGATTCTTTTTGTTTCTTTTTAAGTTTATTTTATACAAAATTTTGGTCATTTATTTATCGATGGAGGCAGTACGAAGTCTGCCGGGTCAGCTAGTATTTAATAAAATATGAATAGTACCTATGAAAACAATATTATACATCGGAGTGCTCGTTACAAGCGATGCGATTTGCCAGTATTTAAATACCACAGGCCAATGTCCTTTTTTAAAGAAAAAAATTAGCTCAGCACAGCTTAATAGACTTCCACGATTTTTTCTCAAGTATTATACAATGAACCGCTTGTTTTTACCAATGCATGCAGTCGGCACCTGTAATTGTGTTAGCATTTAATGTGAGATCAATGTATATGTTACCTATAATATTCTGTGCTGATGTATAACATGTTGGTACCCAATAAATAATTTAAATTAAAAAAATAAATTCTAGGAATAAGATCGGGTAATGAAAACCAAATCTGAAAAATTTAAAGCTGTGCGTAAAAACTGTTGGTAAGCTTCATTGCTAACCAGTAAGTACACGTATTTATCCTGCCACGAAGTAGCCAAATATTCGGGCTTACAGGATGAGACAGACGTTATAGAAAATAATGTTTCAAGATCAGGGCGGAATTTCCACTTTGCGATATCAATGTCTGTAGATCCTGTGATAGTTATCAAAAAATCGCCTGAATTAAATTTCCACTTTTTTACCGATAGCTCATACGATAACAGAAAATCTTAGGACATAATGTAATTATAATTCTAATTAAGTCATCGTGTAGCCCGAGTACCCACACACGGGTAATGTCATTCGTATAAATTATCGTGTGATTAACACGAAATTGCTAATCTTTTTTTAATTTTTTTTTTTATTGCTTAGTTGTGTGGACGAGCTCACAGCCCACCTGGTGTTAAGTGGTTACTGGAGCCCATAGATCTCTACAACGTAAATGCGCCACCCACCTTGAAATATAAGTTCTAAGGGTCTCAGTATAGTTACAACGGCTGCCCCACCCTTCACACCGAAACGCATTACTGCTTCACGGCAGAAATAGGCAGGGTGGTGGTACCTATCCGCGCGGACTCACAAGAGGTCCTACCACCAGTATCTTCTATTACTTAAACATTTGCTATTACTTAAACATATCGACGACATATCATCCATAATATTTCAGTCACAAAATCCTTCACAAAGGTCCTCGAAGGATCGAGAAATAAACTTGAAGCGGTCAGTTCCGAGAACGCCTTGTCAAGGGCCGACCCTCTGTACCTTATATTAGCATATGTTCGTTGTGATAACAATAAGGATGTGTCAATGGATTTTATCATTGGATTTTCAGTCAAACGTCAATTGAAATCGCTTTAATACTTCTAATGTAGAGCTGGTGATCGTAATACGCAATTTGTCAAACCACATCATTATAACAACGATATTCTTCAATCTTTCAAACCAGAACGCACGAACAGTCATAAACAGTTAGTGGACGAAATAAGCCAATTTTAAGTACCTTCTGTGGACTCTGTGAACAACTTGGTGTCTCTCGGTGAATCAGCAGCTGAGCGTCTTGGGTATAAGGTGGGAAGAGCTAAAACGACTGCCTAAGATTGATGTAAATGGAAGAATTTGATTCGAGCCCTGCACCCTATCAGAGGGTAATAGCAAAGAAAGAATACTGTGAGCTCTTAGAATTATACCTACGATTTGTTTACTTTGACAAGCTTATAAAACTCTAAATGTCTATCATTACGGACAAGAAGGAGCCCTTACAACCAAAACAAATTGTGAGGGCCAATAGAATAATACTGCGGGGTATAACGTGCCCTGATTCCCTTGAACGATTGTAGTTAAAACTCAAAAGTAGACACCTGTTTAATGTCACCGCCGGTGCGTGCGTACGACAACGACAAGTTTTTGTGGTTCGCGTAAAGTAGTGAGTACATTGATGGAGAAATAGCGGATTGAATATTTTCACATTTTCCACGGGAGACTGATTAATTTTATTGCTTTAGTAAGGCGTGCCCGTGGCCCATCTGTTGTTAAATAGCTACTGATTTTATGAACTTTTTTTAGACATCACGAAATAAATGTTGTCGCACTTTATAATGTGTGATGTCTCAAAGTTATTCTGTCGCTATTCATACAGATTTTTTTTTTTTATTGCTAAGGTGGGTGGACGAGCTCACAGCCCACCTGGTGTTAAGTGGTTACTGGAGCCCATAGCCATCTATAACGTAAATGCGCTATCCACCTTGAGAGTTCTAAGGTCTCAAGTGTAGTTAAAACGGCTGCCCCACCCTTCAAACCGAAACGCATTACTGCTTCACGGCAGAAATAGGCAGGGCAGTGGTACCTACCCATGCGAACTCACAAGAGGTCCTACCACCATTTCCTTTTATTACATATTTCGTACATAGTGAATAAGCACGTTAAGTATGTACATGTTATTAAAATTGTACCTAACATTGTTTTAACCTTCAATTTATTAATAAAAATATGCTTTTCACGTCCTAGACACCTTACACATTAAGCATCGCACCCAATAAGCTAATCCATACAATTTCAAGAAAGAAAAAAAACACATATTGTCCCTTTTGCCGAAATTGAGCATAAACATGGAAAATTGTGACATCAAAGAAAAAAGGTAAAAACATGGTAAGGCCGGTATTAACTGTCGTCGCTTTCGCTCATACAACAAAAATACAACTTTACCTAACAGGAAATGATTATAACTTGGCCGGATTACATTCCTTCTTCTTCACAAACGGTAATGCGACAAGTTCGGACATCAGAGCTTATTTAAGCTTAATTTATGCTTTTTATCGTTCAGGTTTGTGAACAAGCTTTCGTCGGTTACCACGGATATTAAATGTTATGATAATGTAATTAGTAAGATTTTGTTTTGATATTTTACGTGTCAATATAGGTATCCCTATTCACTGCAACAGTTTGGTTCAAAGTTTAAAATACTCCAGTCCGTCTGAATCCGAGGCGTCTTCTCTTCAGTTTTTATTAAAATATAATTGAGAAGGAATCTTTACAACTCATATGTTATTGAGCAATTAACAGCGGCTATATCAAGTAGGGTCAACGAACGCTGTTGACGGCTCACAATGGACCCCATGTAGATGTGAACGCGTCTGCTTTCGCAGACTCAACATATTCCTTATTATCCTTTGTACAAGACTAACATCATATAGACAATTTTGTGAGAGAAAATTCTAAAAAAAATACCAAATCCCCGCAAACAAAATATTGTATTTTCACTAACAGTCTGTTAAAAAATATTACTACAAAACTACCCTCGAGCAAAACCCTATCCTTTGAATCGTAAGGTAAAAAAATTGGTTATATCAAAAACACTCTTCTGCCATACGGAATAAAGCCAATTTTAATATAATTGTTTGAAATCTCACAAGGTACATTTTTCTTCGGTGAGAAACAACACATCAAATGAAAGATTACAAGCTCTAATATCTATGAAATCTTGCCCTTGAGGAATTGGTTTTTTATCCTTTCTGTAGCATTATTCTTTGGCTATAACTATATGAGAGACTATAAGCTATGACTATTTAAATTGGCATGTCAAGGATCCAATAGCTTCCAGGTGGGAAAATGTCATATTTTAATATTTTATCATTGTCGAAGTTACCGTGGCTTAAAGGTTAAGCGTATTGAGCTAAAAGAATATTCCGGTGCTTAAATCCTGCAGAAATATAGGTATATAGACTTTTTTTTTAAAAGCCTATAAATATGTTCAAGCTACTAATACAGTGCCTATTTCTACGACGAAGCAATCATGGCTTTCAGTTTGAAAGGTTGAGACAGCCGGTATACCATACAATTTGGTATTTGACGTTGTATCTAAAATTTGATGACGGCATTTACGTTGTGATATCTATGGGCCCGGTAATTATTTAACACCCGGCGTGGCCTGAGTTCATTCTATGACGCCTTGCGCTCTAACGCTAGGAGTAGAGATCCCGGTAACCGTACTCGTCGAACTCGGCAAAGAGTTCGACGTGCAACCTAACCCATGCATCAGCCCGTTGAGTTTCTCGCCATATCTTTTCAGCGGGTCGTGATTTCGATCCGGTAGTAGATTAATTCGCAAAGCAGCTACTCTTGAGTTGTTAGGTCTCCCTTGGAGGCGCTCGGGTAGCTGTTAGCAAATTCCGTCCCTTCTGGCTGAGCCCTTGCTCGCCCACCTGTCTTTGTAAAACTGGAAAGGCCTCAGGGCCTTACTGGTAAGCTCTCAATCATAAAAAAAGCTTATTCTATGCAATAAAATACATCCGAAATGAAAACTAATCGACTCTACTGCCAAATGTTTTCTAAAATAAATTGCCCCTGAATTTGGTGCATTGCTCAGCGTCTAACTGCAAGATCAATTAAGCGTTCGAGGTATTGATGATAGTACATTTAAGTTAGGATCGCTGGAGTCGGTAGCTGTAGGAGTAATTCATTAGACGCAGCGACGAATTCAATACCCATTCGTAGATAAATAAATAAATTATGGAGTCATTAAATTATTAACTTCTTTTCGTCTTGAGACATAAGGCGAAAATTTCAATGTTGAGTCTTTGAAAACAGCGTGTAATTGTTTTGCGGCAAAACGAGATAGGTGCTATCAATGAATTTGCTTTTCAGATATGCTATACCACTAGCACATGAGATAAAAAGTAACACGAATTTACTGGGTACATTCTCATCTCGTCTTCGTCGCATTTATCTAATTTTGTCTTTAGCGATGTTCGGATGCAGTTTGTTGAGTATTAAGAGTTTTTAAGTAGCTTCATCCGATTTGCCGATTTGCCCCTGCCAACGCATGAGTGAAAGTCAGTCGACTTCCTCCTGTCAAAAAATCTTGAGCAGCAATTTAGCATAATACTAGTATTATCCGGATGATTGGCAGAAAAATATCGCTATATTATTGACCTCCTAGCATTATAAACACCACCCATCTTGAGATATAAGCCCCAAGTCTTAAGGGGAAGAAAATAATGAAGACACTTGAAAGCTCAATCCAAAATTAACAATTCAAAATTTCACACTCAATTATCTTCAAACCCGAGCTTTTCGTAGCTTTCAACCCCATTCGGTTAGAATTCAGGCGGTAAATAAAAAAAGCTCTGAATTGCCACCCTGTTCTGTCTGCACCGGAAACCACGCTCAACGGGACCATAGTGCAGGATAACTGAGAATATTCAAACTTAAAAAACTTAGGCTGGAATAGGCTACGAAGTGCTGTTGATAAAAAAGGTATGCTTAAATAGCTCTATTCCAAAAATATCTCACAAAACATCAAAATGATCCTTTATAAAACCCTAATGAGACCCATACTAACTTATGGCTCAAAGACTTCGCTATTTAGCAAAAAAGATGTGAAGATCTACTAGCAGTCGAGCAAAAGACCCGTAGACTATTCGGTACTATTTAGGAAAATGACTTATGGCACACGCGCTATAACCATGTACTGTACAAAGGACCCAATATAATAAAAACTATTAAAATTGGCGGCTAAAATTGGCAAGATATGTAGTTAATATGAAAGAAACAGCTACTATACAGCAAATGGGATAGTCTTAGAAGTAATGGCAAGCCCAAACCCAGACGGCTAGATGGCATAAAGCAGCATCTCAAAGGAAACAGTATAAAAAACTAGAAAGAAAATGCCACAAATAGAGCAGTCTGGACAAGCTAAGGCCCGTACTAAGCTGCAAAGCCTAAGATAATTATGAATTATTACACAGCCGTTCCTAAGATTGCATCCACCATATTAGAATATTGTGCTTTAAAATAAAATCCGCGAAAAATTCTTAGCGTGTACGGGTAGCTACCATTACCATTACAATCCACCCAATGAGCCTCATGGACCGTGACTAGTTCTGTCCATATATCTCACCAAAAACAAATGACATGGCGTAAGCTCATCTTCCATCTTCCATGAAGAGCTCTTAACCTGTCTTGAATCCGACCGTTGGTGTAGTAATTAGTAACCCTTACTTCTATACCACGGAGTCCGAGTTCGATTTTCGGAGCCAGTGTGTTTGTTGTTGTTTGGTAGTGGTTCTGCTGGAAGATGCTTAAAGACATCAATAATACCAGGGCTACAGGAGAAACTCTGTACCGCATAAAGCAGTTTTCAAAAATCTTTTGAAGAATGAAATGTCATAGCACTCATAACGTTGAGCGGAGCCCACTCTAAAGACGTATTGAGTTGTTACTTAATTTTTTTTTTTTATTGCTTAGATGAGTGGAGGAGCTCATAGCCCACCTGGTGTTAAGTGGTTACTGGAGCCCATAGACATCCACAACGTAAATGCGCCACCCACCTTGAGATACAAGTTCTAAGGTCTCAAGTATAGTTACTGTTATTGTGTATATTACTTTCATTTGTCAATACTGTACAAGTAATTATATAAAAGTTGACTAGTTAATCTAATTATTTTAGCTATTGCCTTATTGTGTCTAATTACACTGTGACGAGTTTCTCGTGTCACAGATGCATTCTGAACGTAAACAGATCCGCACATACTCGCGCCAAGTGCATTTGCTACTTCACCAACATTGTCAATACCGTTGACTACTTGAGTTATTTGAGAAGACATTTTCATGTTTCGCTAGAGTAATCTTTTGTAGGATCCTCTAATGACGGTATCATGGGATGTCGCGTCACAGATACTATTAGTCCTGTATATCAAACCGATACAGAAATATATTGTATATAGTGTAATACCTTTTTTCTTATTGCTTAGGTGGTTGAGCGAGCTCACAGCCCACCCGGTGCTAAGTGGTTACTAAATCCCATAGACATCTACAGCGTAAATGCACCACCCATCTTGAGATATAAGTTCTAAGGTCTCAAGTATAGTTACAACGGCTATCCCACCCTTCAAACTGAAACGCATTACTGCTGCACGGCTGAAATAGGCAGGGTGGTGGTACCTACCCGTGCAGATTCACAAGAAGTCCTACCACCAGTAATTACGCAAATTATATTTTTGCGGGTTTGATGTTTATTACACGATGTTATTCCTTCACCATGAAAGTCAATCAACATTTGGTAAGTACGTATTTCATTAGAAAAATTGCTACTCGCCTGCGGGATTCGAACACATTTGCATACCTTTTTTCGAAGACCTTTTTTATGGCGTACTTTAGCCCATACGTATATGAACACAATTAGTACTACCACTACTAATCTTTCTCTGTAGCCGTCTTCACTCTTCGTGTCACCAACACACACCACACAACATTAACAAAAAAAACTTTTATTTAAGCTCCTAATCACAAACTGCGTTAATTCTCGAAGCTCAGTCAAAGCGATGTTTCAATATCGAATTAGAAACATAACAAACAAGATTAGTACAAATCAGGGTTGCCAGTTAATCTGTTTGTATACGAGTAGTAACACGAGTTTGATGTACGATTGGAAAATTTAACGCGGGCTGAAATTTGCGTATTTGTGGTTCAGTCTCCTCATATAGTAACTATGATATTGTTACTACCTTTACATTACGTTACAACGTTACATTCTATGCCTGCTTATGTATATACGCATCGTAGTCATGGTGGCCTAAAGGATAAGACGTCCGGTGCATTCGTATCTAGCGATGCACCGGTCTTCGAATCCCGCAGGCGGGTACCAATTTTTCTGATGAATTACGTACTTAAAAAATGTTCACGATTGACTTCCAAAGGAATAACATCGTATAATAAAAATCAAACCTGCAAAATTATAATTTGCGTAATTACTGGTGGTAGGACGTCTTGTGAGTCCGCACGGGTAGGTACCACCACCCTGCCTATTTCAGCCGTACAGTAGTAATGCATCAGGTGGGACGTGAGCTCATCCACCCAACTATGCAATAAATAAAAAAACATGTGTGCAATTCACACGTGGTAGAAGTGAAACCTTCCAAAATTAAAATACAATTATCCTAAACGTCTTAAGTATATGTAAAATTTTGTCATTAGTAAATAATTGTAAAGTAGCGCCCTCTGTGAATTGATATTTTAATTTCACGTATAATCCTAAATTAAAATTCACTACAAGAGCTTTCATACACACGTTAGTATTAAAAAATCTCACAGATGGCGCTGTATTAAATAGTATGTATATTTCTGTCTCATTCTTTGCTGGCTTCATCCTACACATTTTTGTATTTGTGTCTCTTACCTGTCGTTTTTTCCGTTGCATCCGGTTTGAAATCACAACGATTCTAAAGAAGTTTTCACTTCAAAAATCTCACAGATGGCGCTGTATTAAATAGTATGTATATTTCTGTCTCATTCTTTGCTGGCTTCATCCTACACATTTTTGTATTTGTGTCTCTTACCTGTCGTTTTTTCCGTTGCATCCGGTTTGAAATCACAACGATTCTAAAGAAGTTTTCACTTCAAAACTTGATGAGAACGTGTTTTGTTTGCTTCATGTACGAGATCAGGTCTATCTGTTGCTAAGCGGTAACTGACATAAATATAGAGATCAAATTGGTGGCGGTCATCTTGAAGCACGGCTAGTTCATCTTGATAAAATATACAGACTAACACACCCTACGCCCAAACTCGGAATGAGGTGAAGTCACGGGAGTTTTAGGTAGAGACAGTTTTAAAATAGATGAAATTCACTCGTATTTGCCGGAAAATTATAATTATTATTACCATGAAGTAGCAATGTACATATTCTACATAAAATATATTATAGAATGTAGGGAAGAGGCGCTTCATCTCACGAGCTAATTTCCGTTGTGAAATAACGTAGCGCCTCGGGTTCAACTCTTGAGATGTATCGCTTCGTATATTAAGCCGTATATTGTACATCTAATATTCGATTTATTGGTAAACATTACTGAAAATACATTTAGACAACATTTTCAACAAAATTAAGGTTTCTTTTCTTTTTTTAATGATACACGATCTTACTGCTAATAATTCCGAATCCCTTAATTGAGCACACGGGAACTAATCGCTATATCTGAAAAGGACAAGGTCGAAAACTCGATTACATTCACCGACTTATTATCCTCCCTTAAACTCGGACTGTACCCACTCGCTAAAATCATTTCATATCAACATTTTTTAAAGACCAAACATTCACAGTTCAAGATTATTTTTCTGTGTGCTATGAAACGTTAATGTCAAAAATAAACCATGGACGCCTTGTTTAAATTTCGAAGGTTACCCAATTGATTCTTGGTACTAGATAGTGATGTACCTATCAATGTTTTAATATCGACTGTTAATTTTTTTTTTTTAATTAATTTGGCAATGTAATTTACTGCATTGGCTAAAAACGGATAAGTTGCGTAAGTGGTTATCAAACAACCCGGTTGTTTATGTACCGCGTTCTGACCCGACAAGCTGGAGCAAGAAAGGAGACTCCTTACTAATATTATAAAAATAAATGAAAAACAAGTTAGAAACTACTCTATTTCTTTACTTCCAACGAATTTCATACGAGCAATGTAATCAAAAGAAATTTTCGTTCAAAAATAACTACATAAAGACCTCAAAGGACTATGTTTTAGTAATTTTCTGAAAACAACACGTTCGTCCGTTTTTTGCCTCGATAAGGGTAAAAACTCAATTTTATCACGTTACTCTTATCTCGGGACGCATAAGGCTCAAATTTAAATGGGAAAAACGTGAAAAAGAAAATCCGCATCGAACGGCTCCGGGACGTGGCTTGTTTTTATAAAAAAATATCTTGGCGTTATGAACGAATTCCGTAAGCCTTCGATATACAATATTTGGGATTGTTTTTTAATTTAATGCACATATGCTTGACTTGTAACTATACTTGAGACCTTCGAACTTATATCTCAATGTGGATGGCGCATTTACGCTGTAGATGTCTATGGGCTTTAGTAACCACTTAACACCAGGTGGGCTGTGAGCTAGGCCATCCATCTAAGCAATAAAAATATTTTTGTTTTTTATCGTCAACAAGTTTTCGGTCTTACATGAGGTCACTACACGAATGTCGCCACTGACTTGAAGACATAAGGCCCTTTTTGTATTACATATCGATTATTCAAATCGAAGAGCAACTCTTAATCACAGAGGAATAGGCGAGATAGTGGTAGCCACCCCTGTGGGCTTACATTGCAGCCTACCACTAGTAACTCATTTAGAATCGAACCTGAAAGCCCTGATGTAATTGTTGACGTCATCCGTGACGACACCGAGACCTCTCTGAGAGACTAACACGCTTAGACGCATCGGGGAGTTATTTCTGCATCGTTGCCCTGAATATCTATTTATTGAAACGTAATTTTGAAACTTCAATCTTATTACCATAAAATTATTACTACGTGTGAATTTTTTTCCCGTTTCGAAGTTTTTCAATTTTCACGCAGGCACCATACAATTTTTGGAGTGTAAATAAAGTTATACCACTTTCAGAGAAATTCGCTACGCGTCCAATGGAATTGTTTATAGGAAATTTCTAATTAAAACTTGGTATCATCGTAAATGTTCTTCTGGCCACGGGTTCAAATTGCAGCATCATCAAATACTAAATCGTGCATAACTGGTAGAGACTAGAGACTAACCGAAAGATAAAAGGCATTCAAAACAAACTGCTGGTTAAACAAACCGATGTCACTCGGCAGCGGTCGAGTCACAAGCGACGCGACCAAACGAACCAACAATGAACTATATCAAACAAAAAATATATTTTTTAATCTATTATTGGTCCTTATGTCGAAATTTTTCACTTGATAAGGTGAAAATTTCATCGATATTTTGGAAAGAAGTTCCTTATGGGACGATGCGGAGGGGTACCCTAACCGGGAAAAAACGTCCGTAACGTAAGATTTTTATTATTTATGTATAGTCTAACGTGATGACGGTTATTATTTTATTACGTAGATATATAGGTCAACCCATTAATAGTGTATTAAAACAGTTGTAAGTTTCCGCGAGTCGTAGGCATAATCAAAAGTACATTATAGTGTTCATATTTATCGTATATACACGTTTAAGAGTTGCATGGCCCATTACGGGGTGCGAGATAGTCAATTAATTAAATTATCATAAAAACAATCGCATATGAAACGGTTCAACGCTTTCAAATTATTTAAAGCGCCTCAAAGGCTCGGGAAATATATCAGCGGATATTACAAATCTGAAAATTCGATCTTATATCTGACAGTGAGTCAGCGAGTAGCAGTATTAGAGGCAGTGAGTAGCAGCATTCACTTTGTGATGATTATGGACTCCACCAGTCTGGTAACCACTCAACGCCAGGTGCACAGTGAGTGCGTCTACAAATATAAGAAAAAAAGATGTGTGATGTCGTGGGACACCGGATAGGAACGAAGTTCCTTATTATAAAAATATTAATTTTAAGTTATATTCGAGGTATAAAGAAAATAATTATTCGGGTATACATTTTTTATTATGATTTTTTTATTGACAAATTAAAAAAAAACTACATTACAAAGTTATCAACTTTATTTTATTCACAATGATTTATAAAAATATACTAAATAATACTAATATACAAAGAAACAGCTATTTATATGAATAATAATAATAACCGTCATCACGTAAACTATACATTAGACACTGTATAGCCATCATACTAAGACTATACATAAATAATAAAAATCTTACGTTACGGACGCTTTTTCCCAGTTAGGATACCCCTCCGCATCGTCCTATAAGGAACTACGCTCCAAGAAAAATTTGAAAAAATCGCTATCTCTTCTCTCTTACGACGCAGCACAAACGGCTCAGCCAAGCGTGTTCATTACTAGCTAGCACACAGGTTTGTTAGCTGTCGTACGCTTACCGCCTGACGATCATCTAATCATTTGATCAACAGCCTCGGATACTGATTTCTATGTACACAAATACTTGATTAAATTAGCGGCCTAATTACTATACTATATTGATTGCTATTTTTAATACTGATAGTAATAATGAAAAGTGTTTAAAATCGCTTCTTTAACATTTAATCTATATATTAATACGTGAAGCAAAAACTTTGTACCTCTTTTTACGAAAATTGCGCGGACAGAGGTGTATGAAATTTCCCACTCTTATAGAGAATATTGAGAAGGAGTGCAGATTGCTAATATATTTTCAAAATTATGCATAAAAATACATTAAATCAGTAAATAAAACATTACATAGACATACCATGTGTTTGACACACACACACGCATATATATTATATTCTTTTGTTTATTGCTAAAGTATGTGGTCTAATCGAGAATAGATTAATATTGTTGGTCTTTAATATTATTTGCCTACAGTGTAGCCTTGATGAAATATGTGATCAAAGAAGTAAAGTTTTTGACAATACAATAATGTTCAAATGTATAATTTAAATTAATAATCATAGTCGAATTTAGACTTGTGGGGCCACTAGTTTCAATAAATAGCTTATGGTCCACATGAAGTTACCGCTGTTACCGGTTTTAGGCCGAAATGTATGATTGATTTTTATCATTATCAATAGTAATCAATTAATTTTAGTTTTCACTAGACTCTATCGCGTTTTTGTTTATTGCTATCTCGTTCATCACAGATTTGGATTATCCGAACTCACTTCACAAAAAAAACACCCTGTATATACGATAAAACGCTTCGGAAACGTTCCGTACGTGCGTTGATATATGCGATGAGCGCTGCTTCACGAAAAAAACACGACTTTCATAAGTTTCATTACGCGAACCGAATACGAAACGATCGCTTATCTAACAAGAGAAGCATTCGTGGTTTTATTTTAAGTTCATACGTAAACAAGATTTGAGGGCGCTTCGAGAACTTTCCGTTTGCAAATGTACATGATGCGTTCCTTGCTCATTAAACGACATAGATCAAGTTATTTGTTTAGTTTCCGCTAGTCTATACTTCTACACTAATATTATAAAGAGGAAAGATTTGTTTGTTGGTTTGTATTGAATAGGCTCCGAAACTACTGAACCGATTTGAAAAATTCTTTAACTGTTTCGAAGCTACACTATTCCCCAGTAACATAGGCTATATTTTTTTTAAAAAAATTAGCGATCCTTACTAAATCTCCAATAATGTAACCGAAGGTGTAAAAAAATTACCTAAAATATTCTTTACATCGCGTGCCCTGCGAAAACTATTGATGATAGAATAAAATAATGTACTACGATTTTTTTTTTTTTATTGCCTTTGTAGGCATACGAGCATACGGCCCACCTGATGGTAAGTGGTCACCGTCGCTCATGGACGTCAGCAATGCACGGGGCAGAGCCAAGCCGCTGCCTACCATAAAGTACTCTCCGCAAGCCTCGTTTGAAGAAGGACATGTCATAGCGCTCGGAAAACACCGTGGAGGGGAGTTCATTCCAAAGCCGGATGGTACGTGGCAAAAAAAATCTTTGGAAACGCTCTGTCGATGAACGCAGCGGTTCCAGATAATATGGATGAACTCTGCTCCGAAGGCGGGAGGTGCGGTGATAAAAAGGAGATGAGGGAATCATCTCGAATAATTCCTCAGAGCATTCCCCATGGACCATGCGGTATAAAACACAGAGAGAACCGAAGTCCCTCCGTAGACCCAGAGGTTCCAAGCGATCCGCGAGAGCAGGACTATCGACCATTCGAACAGCCCGTTTCTGTATGGAGTCAAATGGAAGTAGCTGGTATTTGGGAACCCCGGCCCAGAGGTGAGAGCAGTACTCCACGCGAGGTCGGACCTGCGCTTTATAAAGCGCAAGTCTCTGTCCAGGCGTGAAATACCGCTTCGCTCTGTTGAGAACTCCCAGCATTTTTGAGGCCAATTTGGCTTTACCTTCCAAATGACTCCGAAACTGGACATCGCTCTAAATATCGACCCCCAGAATCCCGATACTCGCGGAAAGCTGCAGGGATACTCCTTGAAATTCCGGCGCCATGACAAAAGGGTCCTTCTTCGCAGTGAACGCGCAAATCTGTGTCTTCAATGGGTTGAACTGAACTGAATTCAGTTCACCCCACTTGGAGACCCGCCCCATAGAGTTCTCCACTTCAGACACAAGTTTTAATCGCCTCTCGTGTACAACGCTTCGAGAGAGACTCTGATGGCCGATATATCGCGCATCCCCCGTGCTGTCATCCGCATAGCAATGTATGCCATCAATAGATAGCATGTCATTGATATGCAGTATGAAAAGCGTGGGGGAGAGCACCGAACCTTGTGGAACACCAGCGTTGATGGTCATGGTATCGGAGCAGCAGCCGTCGACGACAACTGCGATGCTCCGTCCATCCAAAAAGCTAGCGATCCACTTGCAGAGTCCCTCAGAGATCCCGTATGCTGGAAGCTTCGATAGAAGTGCCCTATGCCCTGTCGAAGGCCTTCGCGATGTCAAGGCTCACAGCGAGAGCCTCGCCCTTGCTTTCCAAGGCTTCAGCCCATTTATGTGTGAGGTATACAAGAAGATCGCCAGCTGAGCGACCATGACGGAAACCGTACTGCCGGTCACTGATCAGCTGGCGATCCTCAAGATACTTAAGAAGTTGGATGTTTATGATTCGCTCCATCACCTTGGA